>CM046882.1:133861507-134461507 GCA_025667525.1 Glebionis coronaria | reverse complement strand
GATAGAGATGATCGATACAGGTACACCATGTTTATACAACTCCTTTAAATACAAAAGAGTCAATTTCTTCATCGAGAATTTATCATTAACTGGAATGATATTAGTAGATTTGGTCAGTCTGTCGATGATGACCCAAATCGAATCAAATTCAGATGATGACCTTTGCAATAGTTAGACGTTTACTAATGTATGAGGCAATATCTGCCTTTATAGTTTGCCATCAGTACAACTTCTTCAGATAAAGATACATTAAATCAGGAATGGCATGAATAGAATACTTATACTTACAAGATTCCAATATAACTACATCTCACAATCCTTCATATTTAGGCAATTTACAAGTAGCCTTTTAATCATTTAACGCCATCGGCTTCTCAATTTTAATGGTTCATATTAGCCGTGAACCCCCTTTTTATTATCTATATTATCCTTTTTATAAGCATCGGCTATATTTTAAATTGTTCGACAATTTACCGTGCACAATCATTATTAAGGAACACGTCCTAATTGATTCTTTATCCTTTCTATATAATGCGTCAGTATTTACATTCATCTTTCCTGCTGAAATTATTACCATGACCATATTTATTCAGAAATTATTCCTTCATATTTTCTAAGTCTTAGTTCTATTTCAACTATTATTTTTATCAGTTTTGCTCAATCCGACGTCTAAAGCGTCGATAATTACTACAAGTAATTAAATAATAATTAGTTAATTTTTATGAAGTGTAAACGTAAAAATTTTAAATTTCTTAGTTCGACCAATTATATAAAATGATCAAAAATAAATTTGAATTTAATTAACAAGATTTTTGTTGATTTATCGAAAATATTTGATAAGATTCGTAAATGTTCAAAAAATCTTTGGTTATACTTTGGTCAAAGTTTTCTTAGTTGAAAAGTAAAAATTGTCGTTTCAAATTTCAAGTCATAAGTTATATAATTTCCTCAATTCTTCTTAAGTTGTCTAAAAGCACACACAAACATTTACCCCTAAACAGAAGTTTAGTTAAATGTTTTGTGTATAAGGGAATAATCACTCAAAAGTTATTTTAGATAAAACATTCGTCAAAACATATTTCCACTTTTCTTTTTGGTAAAACCCAAAGTCCTAAATGACTTCTACATTTTGAAGAGTCAATATACTCCATTTTCTATTAATCACACGGTCAATTAATATAAAGGATTAAGTCTTAAATCACATATTAATTATTCAAGGTACAGGTTTTCATTGTTCAGTCAATTGAGGGCAATATATAGATAATTATTAACTCATTCTTATTCTTATAATCAAACAAATGGTCCTTAATGATCACAAGAATGAATTCATCAAATTAAAGCTTTCACACGTGATTCACCAAATTTATGAATGCTACATGTGTATAGTTAATCCAAACGACATCACGTGAAACTCATAATGTTCATTACAAGTACTGGATGTAGTGATTGGAATAGATAATCCTTTTCGCAGATGCGAAGTTGATGATAACCATGCCATGGTTCAAATCTTTAGATCATACGCTAGAACCTTGTGAATGATCGAACAAATCTTCCATTTCGAGGCATGGATATCGTTTTCGATTGTCAATTTACTCAGTTCACAGTAATCTATAAATATAAGGAATGATAACACCATAGCTCTTCATGATGACGAGCTCGGTAGAATAAAATCTATCTCCGATAACTCTCTCAGTTGTACTGTAATTCTTTTAATTCAGATGGTGCTGACATACGGTGCACAAGCCACAGGTGCAACACCAGTTATATAATCAATACCAAATTCAACTTTCCTTGGCTAAAGTCTAGGTAATTCACCAATAAATACCTTCTAAAGTTTCAGATAACAAAAACATCTTTTAATAAATTCACATTAGGTTCTTCTAGATTACAATATCTATGACTAATTCACAACCATTCATGGTATAATTTCAAGTCTAAATGCAGGATATAATCATCCATCAAGAATTATTTAGATCACTTTTGATAATCAACATCTTATCATTTAGGGGAATTCAATTTGAGTTCCCATCAATTAAGACAATGTCGTCATGTCATAATTAATCAATCCATTCTACTGGTACTATCAACTTTCTAGTTTTATTTCCGCCGATAAGATGTGAACTTCTCAAAAGACTAATAATAACACATAATCCTTCACAATTCAAGGATATCTGGAGACATAACTAACCTTAAAAGAGTAAGGTCAACGCATAATTTATGCGAGAGAATTTCAAATCAGAAACAGACGAAAACATTTAAGGATTATGAATATATCCCATGTTTTCATAATTTGAGTACGCATTCGAAAGCTCCTCGGATCGTTACCCAGGTCATTCAAATGAAATCTAATCAAAAGAAATGATAGGAACGTCGATACATCCAGTCGGGTATCAACACTCGGTAATCAGATACTTTTCCTAAGAATCTTATTACGTGAGAATTGGACAAGAAATAATTGTACATTGTCAAATAAGACAATTTCCACAGATGAGTAAATTCGACTCAGAAGAATAAATGCTACAGGCACATATGTAGGTGTCCCTAACACTATGTCCTTATTTTTCACTTCTTGCAGATCTTCATAAAATTTAATCTTTCACAATCTTCAAAGAAAATGTAGTGTTTATTCATTAGTTTTACGGTGACTACTAATCAGTCTTGCATGGTCCATTGCAAATTGTATGTAGGCGCGCAACTATATACAAATTCAAGATTAACGATGCAATACTCAGTTCATCAAAATTTTATCATCATGTTTATAATAAAAACATTTTCATGCTTAATTCTTAAATAAGAATCAAGAATAAATTTACAAAGATTTTCGTTGTTATAAAAACAGTTAAGTTTTCCAAGGTACTTTATAAACAATCTCATTTCGATAACAATCACTTATAAATCTTATTTTGAATAATCCTTATAGTGATGAAAATTCATTTTTTCTCAATGGATACGGTTTTATCTTATAAAAACAATGAGTGATCTGCAAAAGAGTGATGAAAGCTTGTTCACCAAGAACTAACTACAATATGATAGGAAATGAGCTTTAGCCAAATAATCATGAGGTTCATGACCTCGATGGCACTCAGTAATACAAAGAGAATAATCCACAACATAACTCAATTCAAGATGAGTACTTGTTCAATGGTTGCATCACTAATGCGAATATTAGGATATAGCAATAAAGGATAGATAACATCGATACATGTTGGATTTAGCAATCAAAGGTAGTCTTTTTCATTAATCACAAACAAGTCAAAATTGTACCGTAACACATTACATGTCACTATGTCATACAATTCTCAGAACTCATCCTACCAACTGATGTCTCAGTTAAGTTAGGGATTTTTAAAATATACCATAATGAATACTAATCTATAAGAGTCATTAGGTGTTCCACATGTCCCGAAAGATCCATCGGTCCCAATTTAGAAGAAGATTTCTTCAATTTATTTTTTGGACACTGGGCATCCACGTTAGTGGACAATGGCCTAGGAACAACATTTATCACAAACTAACAATCATTTGAAACCTTATAATTCAATCACAGGACTTAACGTCTTCCTCTTAACAATCTCTTATTCCATACAGGTTAACTTTTTACTTTATTCAAGTTTCAATCAACTTATACTCAATGCGACATGCTACTTCATTCTCCAATACTTTCAATCTTTATTCTTAGACCTTAATAGGGTAATAAAAGCTTAATATGATCAACACTTAATTTCCAATCCTATAACTCCTTTATCAATAATTATCAAATGAGTCACTAGTATGAAATGACTTGATCATTCAACTAGACTTCTCGAAAAGGTACTAGTGGCATGAGGCTTTTGGGTAATGGTTCCATTGACAGCCTCAAGTGCAACATTCACTCTTTCGATTCTCAAATTTAAGAATTGGGTGACAGTGAATCAGATGACATCTTTCTAGGTGGTAACGTTTTGTCAAACTCCACTCTATAAGGAAAGATCGTCATGACATCGATATCAGATTTAATCTCGCCAATTCTTCTTTAATATCACAATTAACTAATATCAACATTTCTACGAATATCAACCATTTGTTGGGATTATAAATATCCACAACTTAATTTAGATCTAGGATAGCTAGAATTCCTACGAGAATAGCTTCGATTAATTTACTAGGGGAGTTAGGGTTTCTTGTGACAATCTACGTCGTATAAATACCTCGTATAAATATAGAAATAAACATCAAATAATCATGTAATAAAATTACATCATATGTATATATATAATCCAAGTTATATGTATATATTAAAATAACACTTCTCAGTCTGGCCTTGTCGGTAACTCGGGAATTCTTCGGCACCGTTATAGTCAAAAGATTTTTAGACATTTTTAGAAAAATGTTTATAGTTAAAAGATTTTGAAATGTTTTATTCAAAACCTTGGTTTTTAAAAATCTTTCGTTCTCTATAACGAGAGCTCTGGTACCAAACTGTAACACCCCCAAATTTATACAACTCAATACAGCGGAAGACTCGTTGGTGTTACGGGATAGCACATTACTCACATCATAGACAACGCTTAAAAATCACGTCGTTTAATAATAAAGCATTTCCATTCATAAATATCAAATTTACATAGGTCCCAAGTCATATTATTTCATACAAAGTTTTACAAAGTATTTGAATGGAAATTATTGTTTAAGTGCGGGCCATGAATTCTTGTCGTCTTCCCGAGAATTACCTTCAAGTACCTGAGACAAAACATGCTAAAAGAAAAGGTCAGCGATAAAGCCGAGTGAATTCATAGAGTTTAATAAATTCCATCAATATAACTTTGGTATGAAATTATTACCAAAAATCATTTCGTACAAATCATTGTAATAGGCCACAACATAGCCAAAGTCGTTTTATACAAAACCTTATCAAAATCATAATATAGGCATTTGCCTTAAAAATCATTATACGAGCCAATGTCGTAAAAATATCATACAATACGTTTTATAACGTTGTATGGAGTTAATAAAAACCGTTATATGATTATGGTTATGAAACCAAAACACGAACATAATATCAATAGTATGACCCCGTATTGCTAGTCAGGCAATACATCGTAATTCGGTGCGTATAGTAGTATTTCGTTAACTGGATTATTATAAGCCGCATTACATTGTTACCTTACTAAACCAAACAACGGGTAGCTAACCCAATACTCAATTTGCCCATCTAAATTAGCGTTTCATCACAAAGGTCACGCTATGGAAATCTTCTCATACATAAATTCGCTTACCAATCAATGTGGCACGACGGGGATCAACCGTCAAGGCGCGAACTGGGGTGATCGTCCCCAAATAGTACTATTATATGCATAAGCGTCTACCAAATCCCGGTAGTTCACAATTCATGCTAATGGGACTTTTAGTGACATAACCTAACTTTAATAATCCATTTCATTTCATCTATCGGGTTATTTAATCATTCATTGGGTCATACAATCATTCGGGTCCAAATCAATAAACATACAATCGGGACAACTAGTGTCCTATTTCATAAAAACTAACATGTGATCTCCCTCGCGGGTTTATAAAACATTTCATAAAAACATTTAAAAGAGTGTGAGGCTATGAACTCACGTTGATGTGGGAAGGTGATTATCGGCGTTTCGGACGTACGGTACGTGCTTCAATCACGAAAACATAGACAAATAATACTCGTCTTAGACTCATGTCTAATGACTTTATAAAAATAACAATTATGTATACATATGATGATTATATATATATGATGATCAAGTGGGTTTATATATTCCCATTCACTCATTTTTGTGTTTATGTATTGGTAACTTCTTACTAGTTTACTAGTTTTACCTATTTACGTGTTTTAGGTCCAATAAGCCTATTATAAGTTTATTAACTTGTATTAATCCATTTCATACTTTTATTATCAGTATTTATACTTTACATGTTGGGCCCAAATGGGTTAAGCCCAATAAATAAGTTTATAAGTGTTTTAGTCCATTTTGTTGTATTATTAGTCCAATATCGTTAGCTTAGCCCGTTAATGTCTGTGTGTTATATAGTTCGGGTTTTATCGGTTTTTACTTGTTATATATGTTTATATATCAGTATATGAGTTTTATAAAGTTCACATTAGACGGGTCCATACGTCTAAGTTTTATTTAGCAAAAACGTTAATTTTACGGTAATAGCCGAAAAAGTCGTAAAAATCATGTTTATAGTTTTATAACTTATAAAACTTATCAAACTATCATTTTTATAAAATTTCCATTTATTTATCCTTATACATATCCATATAAATGTATTATATAAGTTAGTGGGTTTTAATTCACATTTTATACTATTTTTAGTTGAGTGCTTATATAATACTATTATATTTTAATTTCTCAAAATCTGATTTTTATTTTCATGTTCACCAAAACAGCCATATCTAGAGTTTTATATGGAGATAGAAGCTCAAATTTTTAGGACATAAACTAAATGATATGTGATCCATTTAACTCTCCTATAGCTACTGTTGAATCAGCCTCTAAGTATTTTCTAAAAATCGTCCAAAACAGTGAACTCAGATTTGTACTCTAAACTTGTTTTGATCATATCTCACTCATCTTAATGATTCCATTGCATGGCCAACTCTCACATGTGTACAAGACATATTACTTACTTTATATCCATTTGTTCATGCTATTTTATCAGTTCATCATATGGTTCTTTACTGTTTTATACAGCTTACCATTTAAGCAAGATTTAACCATTTTTACATATAGTTTTTCATCTTTTTACCCATGTTTATCAAATCTATCAACACCAAATCCCCACATAATATATTTGATCATCATTCATCATCATATACATATACATAAATAAATAAAACACAAGATTACATAATCAAAATAATAAGAGGATAGGAAGAACAATCTCTATACCACCATTAGTGATGAAAAGATGGGATTGATGATGAACAAGACTTGGTTTTGGGTAACCAATCTTATGAGATATCAACACCATTTCTAGGATCACCAAGTATTTGTAGATTCCTTGTGAAATCATCCCTTGATCTTCATGAAAACTCTTTGAGAAATCAGCCCTTGGACATCACCAAATCACCTCCTTGGATGTTAGAATCACCTCCAATCTTCAAAGCTTCAAAGGAGCATCATCATGTGTATGAATAACACATGATTTTATGGCTAAAATAGATCAAATAGGGGTGTTTGATGATGGTTTTGGGACGAATTTTAGAGAGAGGGAGGAGATAAATGAGAGTGGTATTGCATGTGTGTTTTGTGAGATAATGGTTTAGCGTTGGATGGTTTTGTTAGCTAACTTTGTTAAGTTAGACAAGTGTAGCTTTTAAGCTACATGTTTGACACATCATGGTATATGTTGGAGCCCATTTGGCCATCCCATGTAGTGGGGTGGGCAAGTGTAAAACTTGTCCCATCCCACTAATTTACGGGTACTCCTCGATTCTAGTTTCCTCGATTCGCGTGCCCTCGAGTCGTTTTACGAAAAACGTTTTTATAAATTATGAATCAACGGCACAAAATAAATCTAATAAAAATTGTCTCATCAAAAACGGAGTTTAGAAACGTAAATACGTAAACCTAGGGTTTCCGGTTTAGTCGTAAAGGACATTAAATTATTCACGTAAGTCCTAATCTCTTCTTGTAAATTAGTGAGTTTATGAACCAACACAAATTTAAAATCCCAAAATAATATTCACGGATAAATTTATTTCCTAAAATGTCAGACTGTCACCAAAAATGGTGCATGTAAACGTAAGCACGTAACGTAGAATCCTCCGGTTTAGACGTAGTCGATGCTACTTCAAGACGTAAATCCAAATTTCTTCCCAAAAATAAGTGAGTTCATAATGTAACATTAAAATAATGTTTTCAAATAAATATTGAGAATAAAATATCAACCATAAATTGACGGAATGTCACAGGGTGTGATATATTTCATTCAGTTTTGGTGCAAGCGTGTTCATACTTTGAATAGACTTACCCGTATTATCAAAATATTGTCAAGTCCCCTGATATTATCCTCAGCGTTGCAAATGTCCTCAAGAAGACCATCTTCTCGAATTTTAAAATCATGTTACAAATTTTTCCATTCTTCTTTAAATCGAAAATACTTGATTTTTCGTTTGAAAGCTATTTATTAAGTGAGCTGATTTCGTCATTCAAATCGCTTATCTTTTTTATACATTCAATTTATTTGTTATGCCTTATTCTTGATAAACTAATTTTTCATGAGCATTTTGAAGTTCCTTAATATTAGTTTGATGAATTTTAAAACTTTTCTCCTTTTCCCTTATATCTCGCAAGCTCAGTGGTCAATTAGGCATTAGAGATTCTAAACTTATTATTGACCACCTTGACATTATCAACCTCCTTGGTAACCTTGTCGAATAATGATTGATATAACGCATGTTTCTCCTTAGGAAGGGTTGCAAGTTGGAAGACTTGATCTCTACTGAGGTCCACACTAGGTGCAACAGAACTAATATTACTAAAAATCGTTCGTTCCCCGTGTGTCTCAGTGTAGGCCTCAAGTAGCTCAGTATACTCATCCCCTTGAGAAGACATATTATATATATCATTATCATCAAAGTTTGGATGTACTTTAGAGGGGCCATCTGAATCATAGATGGGAGTGTTGTCAGCATGAATTCCCGTAGTTGAAGCTTGCTACAAGTTTGCTATCAAGATATAGTTTGCATTCACCTCTTCTTCTTCATCATATTCCACTGCAGATGCCTTAAGGTCAAATTCCTCATCTAGAAGTAGAATTCTTGCTTCTTCCTGTTGCGCTATGAGAAGTGAAGTATGAAGATAAGCATCATCCTTCTTCTTTTTGGTTGTGCATTCTCGAGCATAATGACCATAGCCTCTGCAATTGTAGCACTAAATCTATCGATTGTTGTTCCCATTACTAGTGTTTTATGCCCTTGCAGCAACAATATTTCCCATCTGGTTACCATCCGCTGGCTCAATAATTAACCCATTATAATTTCCCACATTCTAAACACCTTTATTCTAACCTCGGTTATGTTCGAACTAATTGCCTACATTCCCAACAATCTAATCTGCATTGTGACCAAGCTGACTTTCTACATTTTGTTCACCATATTCATTAAACTAATTCCCCGTATTCTCTCCAACTACCAATTGACGATTTAAGTGTGTAAACACTTATCCTTTTGCCACTAAAATCAAGGAAAAACAAGACCTAATCATGTGTTTTATATCGTAAAAGTCGGAATTACGCGTGGTTTTGTGTTTTTATGTTAAATAGGTACAAATGATCAAAAGAAGAGAAAACACGGGATTTCATGGTCAAATGTTGAAGAAAAGTCCAAGAAAGAGACGAAGAAAAAGTCAAAGACCAAAAGTGTGCCCAAGTTCATGAAAATCGGCTAAACCGACACGAGTTTGAAGAAAATGAACAAGAAAGCCGAAGTCGAGCTCGTTTTTAGCAGATTTAATATTTATGGAGTTAAACGGGCTTGTGGGTCCCACATTCGGGTTAATGGGCTCAAAAGGTCCATTTGGAATTTGTATTTTTCTTATTAAAAATCACTTGCCCAATTCAGCCCAAAATACAAACGGATACCAACTTGGGCCAAAACCCATTTGACTCAATAAACATCTTGGGACGGTTAAAAAATGCAAGTGAAAAGTTTTTTTTCCAGTCAAACCTCAAATCACTCAACACACGTGTTTACATCACACGTTGTTTTTATAAAACGAAATTACCCCACATTATCATTCGATAATAACAAAGTAACATCACCCACTTATTTCTCTCTTCCTCAACACAACCAGACACCAATTTTTACTCAGCCACCCCAAACCTTAATTACCATAACAAAAATTACTCATTAAATTTTGGGGGTTTTAATCCATTCGTGTGATTCACACGGTCTGGGATTAAATCCCCATAGAAATCGGAAGCAACACCAACTGGTGGTCCTCCCTCCTCTCCGACGTGGCCTTTTTCTTTGGTTTTGGTTGGATAAACCAACTCACCAATACCAATCCCTCCAATTAGGATCCTCCACATCAGCATAAACAAAGCACAACAAACAAAAATCACGCCACGAGGGCGATCCGTGTGATGCAAGGACGATTCTCAACCATTGATGAAGAAAATGAAGAAAGAGAAAAGATTAAACGGCCAAGATTGAAGCCGTGGGCACCAAGAAGTTTTGGGATTTTGCCTATAAAAACCCCATCAAAAAAAATGTAATCAGTACTTTTCTTTTATTTAAATTCTGCAAAATTAGTTTTAGGATTAATGTAATTTTTATTTTCCAGTACTTGTAATCTTTTGATAATTAATGAAAAGTTAGTTTTTATTAATTTCGTCTCTGTCAAATTTAATTATCATCTTTAAACTGCTTTCTTTTTAATATTACTGTTTGTTTTTAATTGATAAAATAAAAAAAATAAAAAAATAAAAAGAAAGTGATAAATATTTTCCCCACTGGGAAAGTATTAAAAGTTACTGTTCGTTTGGAATTGTTCTTGGATCGAGTATATTGTTTGGTTCGAAGTTGATGGTGTTTATGTTCTGGTGACGGTTCGTTTCGGTTCAAAAGGGGGTTCAGCACTTTCCTTCGTCCCAACGGATTCTCCACAAGGTTTTAAATCTTCTTTTTAATTTTTTTAAGATTTAATTTAGTTTAAATCTGCTTATCTACTTTTGTTTTATTTTGTTAAGTTTATATCTTCTTGTTTTAGTTGGAGTACTGTTTGGATCTACTTATTTCGTTTTTGTTAATTGCTAGTTTATTATATGTTTAAGTTTTTGTAAGTGTTTGAATCTGCTTTTTGGATTTGAAGTTTTATATCTGTTTTGTTTTGTTCGTATGGCTATTTAGGACTTATAGCTTTTGGTACTGATATTTAGAATTAGGATTATCTAGTCTTGTATTTAAGAATTTTAGATTAATTGCTTTATTTCCAGTCTTTGCGTTTACTGAATGATATTTTTAATTGCTTATTTGGTGTTTCGTATTTGCTTATTTCTACTATTGCTTAATTAGAATTTGCTTATTAGCTTACTGCTTATTTCCTTTGATTTAGTTTGCTTACGCTTACTGTTTAGCTGATTAGCGTATTTGGGTCGTATCTATTTGCTTATTTGGTTTATTTTGTCTACTGCTTTTTTAGCTTACTTAGTTCATTTGCTTTTTCCTTATTGATTTGCCGTTTTTGCTTATTTGTGCTTGTAATATTTGCTGATATTAAGCTGCATAAACATACAGATACAATTTATCTTTATAAAATTTCCAAAGAGTTAAAGTTCAAAAATAATAAGCATAATAGCATCTGGTCCAGGACTCGAACCTGCGACCTCTCGCTCAACAGCCAAACACCCTAACCATCTCATCTGGACCCTCGTTTGAGTATTACTTCGCATCAGTTGATTAATGTAGGAATCATTATAACTGGCAGTTTTAGTTAATTTGTTTAACTCAAGTTTTAAGTTTTATAAAATTTTAATTAAAAAGTTTTTATTTAAGATTTATTTTATAAAGTTTTAAAAAATACAAAAAGACAAAAATATATTTTATTACTTTTATAATTTTAAATTAGCTTTAAATTTAGTTTTAAATTTCATTTAAAGTTTTTAGTTTAAAATTGGTTAAGTTTTATTTGAAAGTATTTTAAAGCAGTTTCCATTTAATTAGATTTAAGTTTTATTAAAAGTTAAAATAGTTTTCAAAATTGTTTAAAATAGTTTAAATAGTTAATTAAATTAGTTTTTAATTAAACAGTTTTAGTTTAAAATATCAAATAGTATCGTTACCAAAAACAAGTAATCTTACGTTAATTGGAAATCAATTCGAGTGAGTCGAGGAAAACGAACATTCATTGCTTTAATCGGATTGAAAAAACTTATATAAAATGACGCCGTTTTCGCTTCGCTCGTTACGATTGACGATTTCGTGAGACGTTAGGATTTTGGGATCCGTTTGCTTTGAACGTTACTTTCTTGCACAAAATAAAAAATACAAAAAAAATAAAAAACTTGAAAATACAAAAAAAAAATTAAAAATCAACAAAAGCAAACTCTTTCCTAAGATTTGCACCAAAAAAATTAAAAAATCCAAAAGTAATACTTTTTCCTAAAAGTATTACACCAAAAATATTACGTATTAGTGTTATTTTTTAGTTTGATTTCTTTCGTTTTTATTGTGAATATATATTTTTTCTAAAAAAATACAAAAAGATTTTTCTTTTACTATATTATATTACGTAGAACATTAATTTGCCTACTTTTCAAATAAAGCCTTAGTTAGGATTTCATCAGCTAACTATTGTATTCGAATCCTAAACGAAATAAAAGGGCAAAATAGATAAATACTAGTAAGACGTTTGAACTCGATATATACAAACTATAAGGTGGGTATAAGGCGACGCGCTATAAAAGGCCGTCTAAGGAAAAAGGTTTTTAAGTGCTTTGTGCCACCTTGTTTCCCCGCTTGCTTGTGCGTATATTGAGAGGGACGATCGATTATTGGTTCGCCAACTCAATTAGTATTAAGTATATATTTTTGTAGCTTTTTAATATTGCACCTCGATAGGGAAAATCCTTTTCCTCTCAAAGTCGACCGAGGTCACCTACCTCATTCCAAAGTTTTAATTGTATGCGCACTCGCGCGCATACATACATACCGATTGGTGTACCAAATTCTTCCAATTCTTCCAAAAAGAAGAAGAAGAAGAAGAAAAACAAAAAGTCCGTCATTCAATCCGATCCCAAGAATCGAGCTTTCGACAATACGATGGCAACGGATAATCGACCAATGATTGAGATTCTCCAATCTCACGTTGAAGGAAACGATGACGCAATCGTGGTGCCGGATATTGGAGCAAATCTTTTTGAACTTAAAACGGGTTTTATTCAAATGGTTTCCGCTACACCATTTTTAGGCCGTACTAATGATGACCCACACGCTCATATCAAACGTTTCATATGATTAGCCAACACAGTCAAATACAATGGGGTGCCACAAGAGGCTATTCGTTTACAACTCTTTCCTTTTTCCCTCGAGGGACAAGCCCGGATTTGGGTTGATAAGGAACCACCCCAAAGTATTACTACATGGATTGATTTAGAGACCAAGTTCATAAACTACTTTTTCCCGCCATCACTGACCACTTCTTTAAGGAATGAAATCATTCCTTTTGAACAACAATATGGGGAAACGTTTAGTGAGTCTTGGGATCGATTTAAAGAGCTTTTAAGAAAATGTCCACAACACGGTTTCACTAAAGTGCATCAAATAAATACGTTTTACAATGGTTTAACTCTAATTGACCAAGACTCACTTAATAGTGCCGCGGGGGGCAATATTCTTGTGAAAACAATGAACGAGGCTTGGGCCATAATTGAAAACAAGGCTAATGTGCAAACCAAGAGTGTTAGGGCCACTATGGCAAATGCTAGTTCTAGTGAGAATGATAAGAGAATTGATAAGCTTACATCGCTTATTGAATCAATTGCTCTAAAAACCGAAGCCCTCAATGGTCAAGTTAATGCCATGAAAGAAACTAGTGAAACGTGTGAGACTTGTGGTGGACCACATTCATATTTCAATTGTCACAAGGTTTACAATAATCAACAACAAAAAGTTTGTGCTTTTAATGCTAATGAACGGGTTCAATTTAAACCTAATGTTGATGTTAACCATTTGTCTTACAAGAGTACTAATTATTTGGCTCCCTGGGTTTTGTAGCACCGCAAAGACCACCCCCACCCGCCCAAAATACCCAATACCAAAATAGGAACCAAGGTCCTCAAATGCGTAATTTTCAAGGGAATGCAAATCAAGGGAATTTTAATGGTCAAAATCAAGGTTTTCAAAATAATAACCAAGGTTTTTATAATAACAATGGTTTTCAATCTCAATATCAAAACCAAGGTTTTCCTAATCAAGGGGTTAACAATCAAGGGTTTTATCAAATGAACATGCACAACCCTCAAATGGACTTGGTTCTACAAAAATTGACCGAACATGAGAGAATTATGAAACAAGTGCAAGAATCTACTAGGCAAATGCAAGAATCGACCGATAAGAGATTTTTAACAATGATTCAAGCCCTTAGACCCCAAGGAGCCTTACCTTCAAATACCGAGATTAGCCCTCGTGCTAATGTGAGTGCTATCACTACTCGAAGTGGAGCCACTTTAGTAGGACCTTCCATCTCTTCGCCAATAAAGGAGAGACAAGGCCCGGAGGTCATAATGAGTAATCCTACTCCCCCTTCGATGATTCCTCCCACTACCACTCCTAGTACTAGTGCTTCATTGCCCAAAGAGCCCAATCCTAAGGTTGTTCAAGAAGCGAGTCCTTCTCCTGCTCAACCTTCAAAGTCTAAGCCTAATATCCCTTATCCATCTAGGTTAAACAAGGCTAAAGTGCTCACCAAAGATGACGTTCATGTCTCCAACTTTTTGAAAATGATTTCCAACGTCAATGTTAAAATAAGCCTTATTGAAGCACTTGCTCAAATGCCAAAATTTGTGAAAATGTTTAAAGATTTGCTTAATAAGAAAGAAAAAATGGTTGAGCTCGTGAACACCCGTTTAAATAAGAATTGTTCCGCGATCCTCAAATCGATGATTGTATGGATTTAGCGGATCTCGGCGCTAACATCAATCTTATGCCACTCTCGGTATGGAAACAATTGTCATTACCCAACCTTGTACCGACTCACATGACTCTCGAGTTAGCTAATCGAACTCTCGCATACCCCGTTGGTATTGTCGAAGATGTTTTTGTTCGAGTTGGTACATTCAATTTTCCCGTAGACTTTGTCGTCGTCGACTATGAGATGGATCATCGTATTCCATTAATACTTGGTAGACCATTCTTAAGGTCCGGAAGAGCCTTAGTTGACGTAGCCGAAGGGGAGTTAATTCTTAGGGTTCAGGATGAACAACAAGTTTTTAAGATGGGAAAAATCACAACAAAATCAAATGGAAAAGAGTCGGTCAATATGATTGATGTTCTTAATTATGATAATGACGAGATTTTTATTAATCCTTTTGGAATTGAAAAGTCTAATCAAAATGATTTTGTGATAACTTCATCCCTTCCCTTAGAGCCTAAAATTTTTGATACTCCCATTTATGACACCTATAGTGATGACACTTCTTCAAGTGATCATACTATCTTCGATTTAGACGACTTATCTTTTGACCCACCCACTTTTGACCCACCCATTTTTTATCAACCAATCTTCGATACTTACGATGATGACACTTCTTTAAGTGATCTCATTAACTTTGATGACCCACCCCATGATCTTAATGCACTTCATATCTATATGAGTGATTCTTCCATGGAGACTCCCTTTGACTTTTATACTCCAATTTTAGAAGTCATGACTTTCTAGGAGGATCCTCCACTCTTAGAGATCATTCCTAATTTAGAGGTTATTCCATTTGAGGAGGATTTAGATAACTTTCAAAACTCCTATTTTCCTCACGAGGATGATTTTTCCTATGACTCCGATGATACTTATGTTTTCACATCGAGTTTGGAAGAGGACAACCTTCCCACTTTGGATTTTGATGATATTTTGAGCTTAAATGTCACTACCTCTTGCTATTTTCCCGTTAAGGAACCGGTGTTTGATCCCGGAATAGAGACTTTTGTGCTTTCATTGCCATACCACCTTACCCTTCCTTATAAGAGATTTTTGACTAAGGATACCCCACTCTTCTTTGACTTGCGTGATTTTACCACCTCGGGGTTTATTTCGTTTTGTGATGGAAATTATGTGTTTGACCCGGGTGGATTTTCATGGGGTATGCCTTATATGACTTTGTTTCACCCCTTTATCATGGAGAGATTTTCCTCCCTTGGAAATATCGGTTTTTCCCATGATTTTCCCATTTGAATGATGACATTCGGGAATTCGAGTCGAGCTAGAGACTCGTGATAAATAAATCAAGCATCGTATAACTAGGTTAGATTTTTTTCCCCTTTTCCACCCTTTTCCACCTTCACCCATTTTCACCAATAAGTGTAGGGGGAGCCAAGTAGGTTGTTTATGTTGTGATGTTGTGTGCAGGGACATGTGCTTTAATGATCCACTTTTGGTACTTTTGACACGACCCGTGTTCCCGTGTTTCTCGTGTACCCGGTTCCTTCGATATGTTTTTGCTATTGTGATTCAATCTTGTATATAAATAAAACGAATAAATGTAATCATTTTAGTTGTCCCTTCCTTAGCTCGATTTTAAACAACGTACTCAATGTCCTAAGTGTAGGGGAGTTTATTCTCCCACATGCTTAAACATTGAGGACAATGTTTATATTAAGTGTAGGGGGAATTTCTATCAAAATTGTAGTGGGATTTTCCATGAATTTGACCCCATTTAACCAGAAAATTTAAAAAAAATTCAACGTTTTTCAAATTTTTGATCTATTTTGGCCTAGTAGTATTTTGTTTTATTTTTTTTCCTTTTTATCTTCGCATCGTATTTATAATTTCCATTTCAAGAATAAAGTAAAAAAAATAAATAAATAAATAAAATGGTTTTTAACAAGTTTAGATGTCTTTGATATATTAGGCCCATCGTGAATACTTTGACTTAACCCGAGTTTACTTATCTAAGTTTACTCTAGATAGTATCCTTAACCATATGGACCTTAATTGGTTTATTAGGCTAAGCATCCACGAGTCTCATTCCTTGAGATTTTAAATTGTGGAGAACGAGAGATGATAGAGTTGATAATAAGTTTACGAGTTAACTCTTGCTTATATGAGTTTTTGTGGCTCTTCCTTCCCGCTTGTATATTTAATTACTTAATAAATGAGGATTTTTGCGGTGTTGATTCGATATCTTAACTCTTTGCCAAATCTTTATTCTCCTTGTAATTAAAGCATGAACACGTTGAGGGTGCCAGCGTTGTGGACTTCCGACTAAGGTGGCTCATAACCACTAAGTAGGAGGTATTCAGACCATGGGACCGCGGAATTTGGCCTGCTATATATATCATAAATAAAGAAAGAATAAGATTAAAACATGACCTCAAGGAGCCTTAGGGTATGGGGCATGTAGCACGAACCTTGTCATTAGAGCCTTAGGGTGTATGGCATGGTAAGTGTTGAATAACAATTGATCAAAAATCAATTCCCTCGTTAATCGTTCAAGGAGCCTTAGGGTGTGGACAATAGACGGGGAGCATTTTTACATCTTAAAGAGCCTAAGGGTATATGATGTGAACTTGCTAAACTCCACATAAAGTCTACATGACTTTGGAGGAATAATTAATAAGTAGTACTATTGGCCAAATTTTGGGTCCGGGAATTTATTCCCAAAATCGTGTTAAATCATCCTTGATGTGGGCTTACTTTAGTGACAACGTTTTTGAGGACGAGGTTAAGTTTTTGAGTGTCGGGTTTGCACCGTTTGGCCTTCATTTTTGGAATAATAATTATCAAATAAGTCAAATGATCCTACGGGTGAATGACAATCAATAAAATTTAGAGATACAAAGTAGGAATTGGATAAAGAGTATTACACAATTGTCTTATATAAGTGGTCTTAACCTAAGAACTTATGGTAAACAATGATCTCGTTTTTAAGCTTCGTATAGGGAACATGAAACTTGAGGGCGATTAATATTCATAACACCAAAGACCTAATTTAAGTCTTAGATTTCTTTACAAGTTTATTCCATCAAATAATTTCTAAGTTAATAAATTGTTATAACTTTTGTTTCTTTAAAATTTTTATCTTTTCATCGTAGTAGTAGTAGTAATAGTAATAAAGGCCAAGATGGGTTAATTATGAGAGAAATGTAACTTTATGCTTTAAAATAATGCATTGCATGGGGTCATTGCAATGGTCAAGTGTGGGGGATTTAATAAGTGTGTAAACACTTATCCTTTTGCCACTAAAATCAAGGAAAAACAAGACCTAATCATGTGTTTTATATCGTAAAAGTCGGAATTACGCGTGGTTTTGTGTTTTTGTGTTAAATAGGTACAAATGATCAAAAGAAGAGAAAACACGGGATTTCACGGTCAAATGTTGAAGAAAAGTCCAAGAAAGAGACGAAGAAAAAGTCAAAGACCAAAAGTGTGCCCAAGTTCACGAAAACCGGCTAAACCGACACGAGTTTGAAGAAAATGAACAAGAAAGCCGAAGTCGAGCTCGTTTTTAGCGGATTTAATATTTATGGAGTTAAACGGGCTTGTGGGTCCCACATTCGGGTTAATGGGCTCAAAGGTCCATTTGGAATTTGTATTTTGCTTATTAAAAATCACTTGGCCCAATTCAGCCCAAAATACAAACAAATACCAACTTGGGCCAAAGCCCATTTGACTCAATAAACATCTTGGGACGGTTAAAAAATGCAAGTAAAAAGTTTTTTTTTCCAGTCAAACCTCAATTCACTCAACACACGTGTTTACATCACACGTTGTTTTTATAAAACGAAATTACCCCACCCATTATCATTTGATAATAACAAAGTAACATCACCCACTTATTTCTCTCTTCCCCAACACAACCAGACACCAATTTTTACTCAGCCACCCCAAACCCTAATTACCATAACAAAAATTACTCACTAAATTTTGGGGGTTTTAATTCATTTGTTTGATTTACACGGTTTGGGATTAAATCCCCATAGAAATCGGAAGCAACACCAATTGGTGGTCCTCCATCCTCTCCGACGTTGCCTTTTTCTTTGGTTTTGATTGGATAAACCAACTCACCAATACCAATCCCTCGAATTAGGATCCTCCACATCAGCATAAACAAAGCACAACAAACACAAATCACGCCACGAGGGTGATCCGTGTGATGCAAGGACGATTCTAAACCATTGATGAAGAAAATGAAGAGAGAAAATATTAAACGGCCAAGATTGAAGCCGTGGGCACCAAGAAGTTTTTGGGGTTTTTCCTATAAAAACCCCATCAAAAAAATGTAATCAGTACTTTTCTTTTATTTAATTTCTGCAAAATTAGTTGTAGGATTAATGTAATTTTTATTTTCTAGTAGTTGTAATCTTTTGATTATTAATGAAAAGTTAGTTTTTATTAATTTCGTCTCTGTCAAATTTAATTATCATCTTTAAGCTGCTTTCTTTTTAATATTACTGTTTGTTTTTAATTGATAAAATACAAAAAAAAAATAGAAAGTGATAAATATTTTCCCCACTGGGAAAGTATTAAAAGTTAATGTTCGTTTGGAACTGTTCCTGGATCGAGTATATTGTTAGGTTCGAAGTTGATGGTGTTGATGTTCTGGTGACGGTTCGTTTCGGTTCAAAAGAGGGTTGAGCACTTCCCTTCGTCCCAACGGATTCTCCACAAGGTTTTAAATCTTCTTTTTAAATTTTTTAAGTTTTAATTTAGTTTAAATCTGCTTATCTGCTTTTGTTTTGTTTTGTTAAGTTTATATCTGCTTGTTTTAGTTGGAGTACTGTTTGGATCTACTTATTTTGTTTTTGTTAATTGCTAGTTTATTATATGTTTAAGTTTTTGTAAGTGTTTGAATCTGCTTTTTGGATTTGAAGTTTTATATCTTTTTTGTTTTGTTCGTATGGCTATTTAGGACTTATAGCTTTTGGTACTGGTATTTAGAATTAGGATTATCTAGTCTTGTGTTTAAGAATTTTAGATTAATTGCTTTATTTCTAGTCTTTGCGTTTATTGAATGATATTTTTAACTGCTCATTTGGTGTTTCGTATTTGCTTATTTCTACTATTGCTTAATTAGAATTTGCTTATTAGCTTACTGCTTATTTCCTTTGATTTAGTTTGCTTACGCTTACTGTTTAGCTGATTAGCCTATTTGGGTCGTATCTGTTTGCTTATTTGGTTTATTTTGTCTACTGCTTTTTTAGCTTACTTAGTTCATTTACTTTTTGCTTATTGATTTCCCGTTTTTGCTTATTTGTGCTTGTAATATTTGCTGATATTAAGCTGCATAAACATATAGATACAATTTATCTCTGTATAAAATTTCCAAAGAGTTAAAGTTCAAAAATAATAATCATAATAGCGTCTGGTCCAGGACTCGAACCTACGACCTCTCGCTCAACAGCCAAACACCCTAACCATCTCATCTGGACCCTCTTTTGAGTATTACTTCGCATCAGTTGATTAATGTACGAATCATTATAACTGGCAGTTTTAGTTAATTTGTTTAACTCAAGTTTTAAGTTTTATTAAACTTTAATTAAAAAGTTTTTATTTAAGATTTATTTTATAAAGTTTTAAAAAATACAAAAAGACAAAAATATATTTTATTACTTTTATAATTTTAAATTAGTTTTAAATTTAGTTTTAAATTTCATTTAAAGTTTTTAGTTTAAAATTGGTTAAGTTTTATTTGAAAGTATTTTAAAGTAGTTTTCATTTAATTAGATTTAAGTTTTATTAAAAGTTAAAATAGTTTTCAAAATTGTTTAAAATAGTTTAAATAGTTAATTAAATTAGTTTTTAATTAAACAATTTTAGTTTAAAATATGAAATAGTATCGTTACCAAAAACAAGTAATCTTACGTTAATTTGAAATCAATTCGAGTGAGTCGAGGAAAACGAACATTCATTGCTTTAATCGGATTAAAAAACCTTATACTAACGATCTTGATTCACATTCATCATTGATTGAGTGTTAGCCTCAAAATATTGAGTCAAACAAGAATGTTCAGTCATAGGTTTATTATGTATCGTTTATTAGAATGTTGAAATAGGTACTAGAATAGTCGGGACTCACTAGTTTGAATTTAAGCTACTTAAAGCCCTAAGATAGGCCCGACCCATATTCACAAAGCCCAAATGTCTACTATAGACGTGGAGTATTTAAGCAAACCTTCTAGCATGTTAGGAGGGAGTTGGTTTAATGTATTTCCTCATTCTCTCAATCTAATATTCCAAAAGATCCAACCATTCTCACTCTTTTCTCTCTCTTTTCTCTCTCTACTTTCTCTCTCTATACTTTATATCTTTTCTTATATATTGCTTCTATATTTTTTAGATCTATCATGGTGAAGTGACTTATATATGGGTACAACAATTGGTATCATTTGCCACGGGGTGGATTTGTGATTCGTTTGTGGTTACATAATATTTTTGTGGGTTTTTATCTATAAAACCACACGAGTTCTTATTTTTTCTTTGTTTCCCATACATAAACTTCAATATTATCTTCATATATTTGGTGTTGTGTGGTTGGAACAAGAAAAATCAATCTTTTCTCTTGGTTTTTAGCAGATCTAAATAGTAATATATTTTTAAGGTTTGGTTAAATTTTTTCAGCTTAAAAATAAAAAAGGTTGCGTTTTTATGGTCCCTATGATGTTATAAATTGAAGAACTACAAGTCGTTTTGTCGTTAAACCTTAAAATCGTTGCCCTTTTAGAAATCGTTGCCTAGTTGCTAATTTCAGAATTTTTGAAAACCCTAAATATTCCGAAATAGCAAACCTCTAAATATTCCAAAATCAGAAAACGTAGATATTCCGAAATGGTAAAAATCTGAATTATTCCGGAATCGCAACATCTGAGATATTCTAAATTCGTCAATTTTTTTATTATTCCGAGATTGTGAATATTATTCCGAATTGGTCATTTTCATTATTCTGAATTGGTGATTTTCATTATTCCGAATTGGTGAATTTTTCATTATTCCGAAATGGTTATTTTCTTATGTTCCGAGATTTTGAAAGCAAATATATTCCAAAATCATGATGAAACAAATTTTCCGAAATCGTGAAGAAACCCATATTTCGAAATCATTATTCCCAAATCATGAAATATAAAAATATTCCGAGATAGTGACTTTGCCATATTTTAGTTCGACAATTTTTTTGACTTAGCTAGTATCTAGACTAGTTTCGTTGCATAGTTTACCAAAAAAAATTATATCGGACTGAAGAATTTAGAAATTTTTAGGTCACCGTAGTTCAAACTTTTCCCATACTATTTTAGGCTATTTCTACTTCAATTTCAAAATTTGGCAATTCATTAATTTTTAGGTATAAAATTATAACGGACTGAGGAAAAAATCCAAATTTTTGAAATTTCAACCACAACCTCTTGGAAATACGTTTTTCGTATTTAGAAAGTCTCGGTCACTCCAACAATATAGTTAAGGGCTTGTAGTATAGTTTAGTTATATCTTATGTTAGCCCGACCCATGAGCATGTTCATGGGCCGGAGGCCCAAGTCCACTAAGACACTTGGGTATATAAACCCCTTTCCTTCATGGAAAGGGGTGTTGGTTGTTTCATTTATTTCATATATTACATACATTTTCTCTCATCTTTCTCTCTCTACTTTCTCTCTATAGAAACATCAACCCCCTTGTTAGATCATAGATTAACAAGGTTCTAGAATTGGTATCAAGAACCATTGGATGAAATAAAGGTTGGTTTTGTGTTGTTCATGCTTATTTTAGTGTGTTCATGTGTTTTTGATTGATTTTTAGCCAAGTTTCAAAATTTTTTCGTGTTTTTTTCATTCCAAGAGATCCATATATCTTCTACATAGTTGTGGTAGAGATTTGGGTTCTTTGGTTTGGTTAAAATCACGAATTTGTAGACAAAAATATCAATTTTTTCCCTAAAGTTTCGGAATAGTACACTTATTGCGACAGAATTGCATTCTTTTCCATCACAAAGGCTAGGATTTATGTATTGTGATCAGTATTGCGACCAACATTGTGATAGAACTTGTTTTGTGATATTGCGACAGATTTTGTTTTGAGGTATTGCGACAGATTCTGGTTTGAGGTATTTTGACAGAACTAGTGTGTTATTGCGACAGATTCTTATTTGTGATATTGCGACAGAACGTGTTTATGTATTGCGACAGATTCTTCGTTGTGGTATTGCAACATAACTTGTTTGTGTATTGCGACAGATTCTTCGTTGTGGTATTGAGTTTTGGCATTGCGACAGATTGAACTTTTTGGGTATTGTGAAGAATTTACATAACTTAGAGGATATTTCGACTGCATTTATTTGTAGACTTTCACAAAAACACACAACTAAAAGATAACAAGATCTTGTTTAAACAACACTAAAACACTTAACCTTATTTCATTGCTCGATCATTTTGGTAATCTTTCATCAAGTGATCAAAAATGAATTCACATTCATCCATGCCTACAATGACATCACTTACTGACCTTTCTATCATATCGGGTACCGATACCCGTCCACCGTTGCTTATCAAAGAGCTATTTGAAGCATGGCAAGGTCGCATGATGTCTTATATTATGGGTAGACCTAGTGAGAGACTTATGTTTGAATCCATTGAGCAAGGTCCACTCGATTGGGGCGAAGTTACTATAGACAATGTGACTCGGCCAAGGCTATTTCATGAATTAACGGCTGCCAATCAAATCATTTTCGATGCGGATGACAAGGCCGTTCAGACCATACTTCAAGCTCTTCCAGCAAATAGTTATCATATGGTAAGCAAACACAAGGTAGCATAGGAAATTTGGGATCGCTTAACGGTTTTGTTACAAGGGACTTCACTTTCCAAGAAGGAACAAGAGTGTCAACTCTATGACTTGTTCGATAGGTTCTCATATATTCCATGGGAAACACTTCATGACTACTACTGGTGCTTCACTACATTGATGAATGATTTGAATGTGTATAATCTAACGATTGCTCAGTTTCAGCTCAACATCAAGTTTTTGAACACGTTACCCCCAGAGTGGAGCCAATACGTCACTGATGTTAAATTGATTCGGGATTTGCAAAAATAAAATTTGGATTAACTATATGCCTTCTTGCAACAACACGAGAAGCATGTGCTCCAGAAATGTATGTCTCAAGGATCTAATCTTGAACCTTTGGCGTTAATGGAAAATCAACCAACATTGTCATATAACAACACTCTGTATGTTATGGGACACCAATCTTATCACAAGCCCGTGTGTCGGATTCAAAACTTTCCTCATTATTTGATACTACCACAACCACCTACATCATATCAGAACAATATCAACTACCAGCACTATCATCACAACATGATTCACATCAATCACCATATGCTCAACAACCATACTCTCCTTATCAACCTCCATCAAATCTAGCTATCACATACCAGCACCAAGAAGTTCCTCAACCCCACTATTCACAACATGTCAGTACTCCTTCCAGTGTGTATGTAGCTCCACCAGCACCAGTTTTTAATTGTGATGATGAGGTTCCAGGTCCTGAGTTCAAACAAGGTGATAATCCTACTGATGTACTAGCACAAATGTCTGCCTATATAACTCAAACGTTGAACAAAAGAGGTTATAGAGGACCATCTCCAACAAACAATCAGTTGAGAAATTCTTCTAACTCTCGTCAACAAGCAATAATTCAATTTGGTAGAGTTACTGTGCAACCACTTTAGGGGAGACCAAGTTCATACAATACCGGTGCACGCCTATTTAACACTGCTCCAAGAGGAAACAATATTGGCAAAGTGAAGATGATCATCTGCTACAACTGCAAAGGGGAAGGACATATGGCTCGGGAGTGTAAGCAACCAAATAGGAAGAGGGATGGTACATGGTTTCAAGAAAAGATTAACTTGGTTAATGCTCAAGCACAAGGTCGAGAGCTCGATGAGGAGGAGTTAGCATTTCTCGCAGATCCAGGAGTTGCAGAAAATGAGGGACTCACAACGTCTTTCACTCAAAATGCAGCATATCAATGCGATGATCTTGATGCATATGATTCAGACTGTGATGACCTCAACACTGCCAAGGCAACTCTTATGGAAAATCTCTCGCTCTATGGGTCTGACCAAATCGCTGAGGTACCTAATACTACCAATGATACTAGTATTATACCTTATCAAGTTGAGCAAGCATATCAGTATCCGGAAGAGCCTCCGGTGGTTAGTAATTCAAACGAGGAGACAAACAATGATAGCAATATCAATGAAAGTCCTCATACTTTGAGTGACACACAACCGGGAGATATTTTGTCTACGAGTTCGTCTGCTCAACAAGATTTGGTTATGGTGTCAGCATCTATGCGTGGCCAAATGAATACTTCGGTCCTTGAAACCCTTAGTGTTAATCATACATTATCTGCCGATCTTGCTCTGTACAAGGAAAAGGTTCAAACCTTGGAATTTACACCATTGACCAATACCTTAACCAATCCAGAGTTTGATAGGTTTAGGAAAGTCCAAATGGATAACTTGCTAGAAATTGAACATTTAAGAGCAAATCTTTCAAAAGAACTTAAAGAAAAAGAGTCAGTCGTTACTAATTTTCAAAAACTGCAAACGGATTTCGAAATTCTCGAGTATAAAAAGGTTGAAACGGAAATTAAGGCGTCTGAGAAAATAAAAAAGACTGAAGTTTTGCTTTTTAAACAATACTCCGCTTCACATTTAGTACACTTGTTTCATTCATCTTTTAAGGAATTTACTCAATCGCGTCTAACAGACCTACCACCTAACCCGGGTTATGCAAAGCAAGCTCTTAACCATAACCTACGACTTTACGATGCAACAAAATTAGGTCTGGTCTTAAACCTGATTGGTAATACGAATGATTCCGAGTACATATCACTAATTGACGAGAATCGGTCAAAAATGCTTTTGGAATATCCTAAGTTTGATTATGATAAACAAAATCAAGAGAATGCAAAAACGGATTTTAGAACTCGCTTTAATATACAAATGAAATTTATCCATACACCAAATTCCGTGTCCACTAGAGAAAACACTAGTATATTTCCTACACTTGTCAACCCGAATGAACCTAAGGAAATTGCTAAGGGTCTTCCACAGGTAAGTACAGTATTGGAAAGCTTGAAAGAGATTAGACGATACTTAACCGGTTTTGACAACGTCATTAAGGAATGTACGACTTCAGCGGCTCAAACCACTGGAGAATGGGCTTTCGAACATATGAAATCGGTGTTTGAGAAAGAGATCGTTCCGTTTGTAAACAATCTTAAAGAGGGCTTTCTAGATCTCGGAGATAATCTTAATTTCAAAATGGCTGAAGTTCAAAAAGTTTTCTATGAAATGGATGATGCTTATGAGCAACATTTAATTGAGAAAGAAATCCGAATATGACCGATTCTTGGAACAAGTAGTGTCTCTCGATGTGATGCAAGTTGTGACTATTAAATGTGCTATTCAGAGTACATCTGTTGTGAATAAATGTGATGATGTGCATTATCTTTCTGTGAATATTGTTGAACCTGTGAATAATGTAGATAATAATTCTTGTCACGAATCTAACGCTGAATTTTTAAAGCTTCAAGATTCGTATGACTCACTTTCAAAACGTTTTGACGACATTGTATATCTCTTGAAATTGAACACAAATCTAAAAATGAAACTCTTTCAAAAACAAATGATTGTGAAAACAACGTTGAGACAAGTGATAAGATGATTTAGGTGGTTCAAGCATTAGAGGAAGAAATCATGAGACTTAAGAGAGAATCATTAGCAGAGAAAGTGGAACTAGAGGCTGCAGAGAATAAAAACCATGCCCTAGAAAATAGAATTAATTCTATGCTAGGGGAGTTTGAAAAAGTAAGGCAGGGTGTCTCACTAGTTTCTGGTTCAATAGAAGAACGCTTCGCTTTTAATGCGGCAGAGAAAAAGTCAATTGTTGACCAACTGAACAAGAAATGTGAGGAAATCTCTTACCTAAATATTCAGCTCATAGATAAAAACACGGTTATTGCTGAATTAAAGGAGACATTTCAACTCAAAGGACAAGAAGTTATTGATAATGCAGCTACTATCTCTGCCCCGACCTCTAGTGCTCCAAAGACAAAAGAAGTGGTGATATATAAGAACCCTTACCATAAAAACAATTCACTATCATATATGGATTATATGAAAAATGCGATTAGGCATGTGCTTCTTACAAGGGACATATTAGATGACTTATATGAATTTGATCCCCACGAACAATGACTATAATGCTACCCACTTATATATTGAGAGGGTTTAGTATTTCTTAGCACATCTTAATTTCAAAGGACAAACGGGTTCTGCACCACTCAAACAACCCCCCACCATTGCCATGACTCCATTCATTAAGACCCCAGGAGCTAAGCCTACTTTAAACACACCCATCAAGGCTAAATAAAAATATGTCACTAATGTTCCCTTGGCTTCTATAGGAGTAACTGCGTCTACTAAGGCTAAAGGATCTCGAGTAAAGAAAGATAGGATCAAGCCTTCCACTAGTAGCACTATAAAGAAGAAAGTAGAAGTTCACCCTAGGAATGTTATTTCAGATTTGAATAAAAGGAATCATGTAGCTAAGACAAAAGGTTCTGCCTCTATGCAGAAGCCTAAGCAAAGTGTGAATTCTAATTTGATATGTTGGAATTGTAATGAATGCATGTTTTCTTAGCATCATTATGCATGCCTTGTTGACCATGTTAATGAAATGTATGCCATTAGGAACAACCTTGAATGGAAACTGATGTGACTGCTTTTATACATAGTCTCATCGTCCAAATCGGGCTTAAAATGCATTAAATATCATTAAAACTGCCAAATATATGCTCGTGTTTGTTGCTTGTGTATTTTAGGTACGGATATTAAGGAAATGACAAAAAGATCACAACAATCAATAAAAAACGAACACGGGAAACGAAGCCGCACAATGAACCGGACCCGAATCATGATTTTCCAAAATGGTCCTTGAAGAATTGAATATTGTCAACTTTAGTCCCTCATTTTTGAAGATTTGGCAAGATAAGACCTTGAAGAAATCATCATTGGTAAAAGAAGACCTCCATGTTTGAAGATTATACAAGTTATTCCCTTGAAGAATCTAAATATGCATTAATGGTCCTTGATAAAAGTATTCGCAAATAGTTGTGCCAGATTTGACAAGTTGTGCAAAGTTACTAACAAAGGAATTTAAAGTTTGGGGCTGTTAATACAAAGTAGCAAGATTAAAGGTGTCAAGGGACCTTTTCTGCCAGACCATGAAACCCATCCCAGCCAATCAATCCCATATGTCACCCTCCTCCTCCACTCACATCACACCACCTCACCATCACACTCCACGTCTGATTTCCACCACCCAGTATAAACCTAATTAATTTATTAGCTAATCTTTTCCCTCCTAACACACTTTTTAAATAAACCACCCCCAAAAAACGGATTAAACATCCCTTAAAAACCCCAAGAACCCTAGTCAATCCCAGGTCCAATTAAACTAAAAACAAAGGGGTTTTGTTTTATCTTCTCCAGATTGCTAATTACCCACACCTTAAACCCAACCCCACACCCAGATTCCTTTCACAACACACCCATGTGAGTGTGGGGGCCTCCCCTGCCCATCACTTTCGTCCCAAACCCCTAAACCCGACCAAATGAACGCCTAAGATTGTTTCCTTGGGCCCAAAGGCTAGTTAAACGTCCCTGATGCACCCATAACAGCTGTCTCATCACATGGTTCCATTTGACCAAGTTTGAAGAATCAAGACTCAAGGGCATTTTCGGATTTTTATGTATTAGGGTTTTAGCCTAGAATGTTCTATCACTTAGTATTTAAAGGGCATTCGCATGTGAATGCACCTTTGTTCCAGATTTTGATTTCACCTTAATGTAATTCCTTTTTTAAGTTATAAAAGTTGGTAAATTTGAGAAATTGTAATCCCTTTTTGTTTTTTAAAAAGTTGGTGTTTAATGTGCATGAAATCAATCTGAGTTCCACAAATTTCTTGTTATCCAAAGTTTTTGAGTTATTAAAGATTCTCAGAAAATTATTGTTTAAGCTTGTTTTCTGAAAAGCTTTTCATAAGCTTGAAGCTTGTGACTTGGTGAAGTGAAAGTGAATCCAAGTCCTAAGTTTCAAGGCTTGTTGTTTTTCAAAGGTTTCAAAAAGATTTATTGAAAAATCTGTTTTCTCATTTTTTTACTAAGCTTACTGTATCATAAGCCATAAGCTACAAGCTTATAGCCTTGTGATACTTGAATATTGTTGGCTGTTTGTTGTGATTGTGCAGGGAACAAGAAGGAAACAAGCTCCCTCTCTTATCTATTTCTTTTCCATTTTATTGGACCATGTTACCTATACACAAGCAGCTCATTTAGTTCAGCACAAGCCCGGGCTTGTTGGAGGTGGCTTTTCAGCCATTGTGGGACCTGGATTGTAGGTCCCACAAGGTAAATCCCTTGTTACCTTGTTTTCAATTTTCAATATTTCTGATTTCCAGTTTTATGTGATTTGGTGGATTTTTTGCGCAAGTTGTTTAAGTGTTGGTTATTTGGTTTGATTCTAATGTTTAGAGGTTTATATGCATGTTATAAGCTGTCTAAGTCAATTTGGTTGATTTGTGAAGGAATTTGGTGTGTAAAACTCATATTCAGAAAGTTAAAGGTGTGTTTGGATTTGTGTTTTAGGCGGGATTTGTAACAAGTTCTTGGATTCAAACCTATCTAGACATGTTTCTCTTGATTATTTTAGGAGTTAGCAGTCTTAGCTTGTGAGTTTATAACAGATTTGAAGTAGGTTGCATGCTAAAAAGTTGGTTATTATAGCATTAATTCAGTAATCCATTTTGCTGCCTGTTTTGTGAGAAATTTGTGCCATCAAGCTTGATTATCTGTTAGAGATAGGTTGGAGTAGGGATTGTAATTGCTTATATGCTAGTTGGTAGGGTTGTGTGCAAGTTTTGAAGGTCTGAAATTCGTTTTTGTGCAAGTTGCATCAGGACACTATTCATCAGACCTATACAAGCTTAATCAGTAACTTCTTGTGCAATTTGTGTGTGATTTCTGTGAAGGACTTGTGTGTTTTTGTGATTCATTTGACTCCCTACACTCAACTGAGTGTAGGGGTGCCTTATTGTCCAAAATAAGCATTCACAATAAGCTTTCCTAAGCTTATTACTAAATTGAACAAAAAAATACACTACAAGTGGGAACAAAGTTCCCCCTGTTAGCACAAAGGTTACCCCTGCTCAGCAAAAGGACAAAATCAGGCACATGTCACTTTCAGAAAGTTGTATTTTTTGTCTTTAGTGCACTTAATTAGGAATTAGGTTTTGAAATTTTTTTTATTATTTTTCTTATTTAATTTGTGAATTTTCAGTTTAATTAGATTTTTATTTACTGTCATTTACTATTTTTTACAATTAATAGCTATTTTTAATTAACTTTTTAATTTCTGTTTTTGTCTTTTAGTGACAAAAATATTTATTTTTCAGTTTTTAAATTTTTCATAGACTTAGAAAAAGATTTTAAGATTTTTAGTTTAAAAAGTTTTTACTGTTCTCTTTTTAATATTTTTTTAGAATTAATTTAGTTTAATTAGGGTTTTATTTGTTAACTGTTTTGTCTATTAGTGAAAATTTTACATTTTTCAAATTTTTTTCATTTTTCTACTGTTCTTTAGAGTAATTTAGGATTTTTAAAAGTGTCAAATTATTTTTAGCATTATATTATTATTTTTTATGATTATTTTAGTTTAAAAATAGTTTTTAGTGATTTAAAAATAGAAAAATAGTTTTTAAAATTTAGGAAAAATAATTTTTAGTCTTTAAATAATATAAGTAACTTATTAGTTCAATAAAATAATATTTTGGACATTTTGATTAATTATATTTAATTTTAGGGCTTTAATTAGCATTTAAAATTGAATATTTAATTAATAAAAGGTTTTAAAATATTTTTGTTGGATTTTTATTCTTATTTGTATTATTTTAGACTTAGTTTTAACTTTTAATTAATTTTTAGGTTTAAAATTTTAATTTATAGCTTTTTACGGTTTTACGTGAACGACATTTTTAGTGTAATCCGTCGTCGTAACCGTCAATCTCTTCTTACCTCATTTCTATTTTCTTTTCTTCTCAATATAATCACAAATCAAAATCAATTCATTACACAACGCACTTGCCTCCTCGAGAACGAACTCACTTTAGGGTCATTTACACACGGTTTTCCTAAATCGTCGTGCTTACTTCCCCTATATTTTAGGTGCTTGTTTTTCCTAAAGCAAGTGTCTAATTTTACAACTACCATTTTGGCGCCGCTGTCGGGGAGGCGTGTTGTGTTTTAATTGGAATTGTTGTTTTTATATACTAACCATAATTAGTATTTGTATTAGTAGCACTCTACTAATACGTATTATCGGTTTTCGGTTTTTGTGTGAATACTATTACTATTTTGTATACGTAGAACAATAAATTCACAAGTACCCCAAATACGTGAGAAATCGCAACCTTGACTTGGGAGGTCATTACCCAATCATTGTATTCGAATCTCAAACCAAAGAAAAAGGCAAAAATAGATAAATACTTTCGTGAAGCTCGATTTTGAAAAATACAAACTATAAGGTGGGTATAAGGCGGTTGTATTTCACGACCTAAAGGAAAAAGGCTCTTAAGTGCTTCGCGCTGCCTCGTTTCCTCCGCTTGCTTGTGCGTATTTTGAGATTGAAAGCTAATCGAGGGTTTTGCCGCCCAAAGTATTACTAAGTATCATATATATTTTCTTGGTTTTATTTGATTAAACCCTCTTGAACGTTTTGGTGTTCCACCAACGTTCTAAAGTCATCGAAGGCGTTCACTTCACGTGATCGCTTTCATTCCTTGAGGCTTCTTTAATCGAGAGATTTGATTAAGGAGGAGATTTGTAGATTTGTGTCTACTTAATACATTTCACCAAATTCCAAAAAGGTTAAAACAATCAAAAATCCAAAAAAATTGAAAAATACAAAACACCAAAAAAAATCTTCTTTGATCGTCCCCTCATTGTACGTGACGTTTATGCTAACTCGTAATCAAGCAAGACGTGCATGTAAACGAAAGAACAAAACTCCCACTCCAAATCATTCTAGTGAGGAGTCTCCTATTGACGAACCCATTGTAAGAGAAGCACCAACCATGGCGAATCGAACTATGATGGAGTTACTTCAAGCACCCACAGAGGGTTATGGAGAGGCTATTGTGATTCCCGCTATCCTTGCGGAGAATTTTGAGGTGAAAACGGGTTTGTTGTCGATGATCCAAAACAACAAATTCCGTGGTGATGAGAAGGACAATCCACACAACCATATCCGCCAATTTAATCGTCTTACCGCCACTTGCAAGTTTAAGGATGTCTCGAATGACTCGATTAAGATGATGCTTTTTCCGTATTCCTTAGCGGGGCCCGCTAAAATTTGGTTAGAGAAAGAGCCACCCAATTCTATATTGACGTGGAAGGATCTCGTTTCAAAGTTTGTGAACCAATTTTTTCCGCCCTCTAAGACTACGCATTTGAAAAATGAGATTTCAAAATTTTCACAAGATTCAAATGAAAGTTTTTCAACGGCTTGGAATAGGTTTAAGGAGATGTTACATAAATGTCCTCATCACGGTTTTTCCGACTTGCATCAAATTGACACGTTTTACAATGGACTTAATGATCATGAAAGAGATTATTTAAATGCCGCCGCGGGTGGTAATTTTTTGTGTAAAACGGTTGAAGAAGCTTTGGTGATAATTGAGAATAGGTCTAAGGTTTATAGCCCTCGTAACACACCGAGTGTTGCCAAATTAGGCTCGTCATCGTCTCGTAGCATTAATGCCTTACATGATGAAGCTAATGAGGAGAATCGGTTTTTCGATAGGTTTTCGACTCATATGTCCCATTGGAAAGCTCAAGAAGCTTCTAATTCTGCTTCGGTTAAAGCGGTTGCTAAGAGTTGTTTGTCGTGTGGTGGAGCTCATGATCTTTCCGAGTGCATTACCGCGGATGGTAACACTTCAAGTGCTTATGTAGCCACGGGAACTTATAACCAAAACGGTCAAGGTTCCCGCCAAAATCAAGCTCCACCAAATCAAAATTCTAATAACTATCGAAACAACAATCAAGGTGGTAATTATCAAGGCAATCAACGTAACTACAACAAGGGTAATTATCAAAGTGGAAATGGGCAAATTTTAAACCAAAACCAAAACCGTGATTTTCAAACTACCACTCAAGGTTTTCAAAATGATCACACCAAAAATCTTCAAGGAGAATTTTTGAATTATGCTAAAGCAAACGATGCTAAGTTTGACAATATGCAACGTGAAATGGTTAGCTTAAGATCCGAGTTGAAAAACGAGCTTAAAAACGAACTTGCTAATGAACTTAAAATTCATGCTAATAAAATGGAAGGAAATATTCAACGACTCCAACAAAATCAACAAAAAATGGAGCAAGGTCAATATGAGATTAAGCAAGAGTTGTTAAAAGCGGATGCTAGGCAATCTAAGTTTGAATACCGAATGGGAAAAATGTTTGAAGCTATCATGTGTAAACCTTCTTCTTCGAGTAGTCTTCCTAGTGATACCATAGTAAACCTAAAAGGAGAGATGAAAGTGATTACCACACGTAGTGGTAAGACACTTAAGGAACCGACTCCTCAACCAATTGCTCCTAGTGAGGAAGCAATTGAGGAAGAACCCGAGGTGGTGGTCCAAAAGGAGCATGTCCCAATCCCACGAAGTACCACTCTTGCCACACCTACGGTTGACCCATTACCATCATTGGAACCCGAGATTCCAAAGGCTATGCCTACTATGCCTCAACCCACACCACCTTTGCCCTATCCATCGAGACTTAAGAAGGAGAAACGTCAAGAGCGCGACAATTATCAATTTGAGCTTTTTATGAAAATGTTTCGTGATTTGCACCTAAATGTGAGTTTCGCCGACACTTTGGTCATGATGCCTCGATTTGCCGCTAACTTTAAGAGTATGTTGAACAACAAGGAGAAATTGCACCAATTGTCTAGTTGTTCGTCAGTTTATCTTAATCGCATACCTCAAAAAGTCGGTGATCCCGGTAAATTTTTGATCCCTTGTGCAATCGAAGATATGGAAGAATGCTATGCCTTGGCCGATCTTGGTGCTAGCATTAACTAGATGCCATTTGCAATCTTTGAGTCGCTCAATCTTCCTAATCTTACTCCTTCACTAATGTCTATCGAGTTGGCCGACCATTCCACGATTCGCGCATGTGGATTGGCGGAAGACGTTTTTGTGAAAGTGGGGAAGTTCTACTATCCCGTAGACTTTATCGTTGTCGATATCCCCACGGATCCTCAAGTTCCACTCATTTTAGGTCGTTCGTTTTTAGATACGTCTATGGCTTTGATCGATGTCCATGCTAGAAAGATCACCTTACGTTTCAACGACGAGGAACTTGTTATAAACGCAACTCAGAATTCTCAACTTTCTCATGTTTATTCCGTTGCTACCATAAACCTCGTTGATATGATCGACGTGGTTTGCGAGGAATTTTCACAAGAAGTTCTAGGTTTTGGTGATGAAGAAACTAGTGGCAATCCCACTATGTTAGATCCAATTCTTGATAATTCGACACCAACCTTCACTCCATTTGAAGGCGGTGGTTTAACGTTGGAAGAATTCAATGTTCCACGTTCTTGTAACGAAGACCTCGACAACGATGAGGACTTCTCGATTATCAAGGATTTTCTTAACGATTTCCCATTTCCTCCACCCGAGGAGGTTATGAGTATCGAGCCCAAATCTTCACTTGAGGAACCACCTATCCTCGAGTTAAAAGATTTACCTCCTCACCTCGAATATGTCTATTTGGAGGAGGATGACAAGTTGCCGGTTATTATTGCGAAGGAACTTTCGAATGATGAAAAAACCGCACTTATCAATGTTCTAAAGGATCACAAAGGGGAAATTGCGTGGAAGTTATCTGACATTAAGGGAATCGATCCCAAGTTTTGTACTCACAAAATATTAATGGAGGAGGATTACAAGCCCGCAATCCAATGTCAAAGGAGGGTGAACCCTAAAATTCACGACGTCATCAAAAAGGAGGTCCTTAAACTCCTTGACGCGGGAATGATTTACCCTATTTCCGATAGCCCTTGGGTGAGTCCTATTCATTGTGTCCCTAAAAAAGGAGGGATGACCGTTGTGCCAAACGATGCCAACGAGTTGATTCCCACTAGACTCGTGACCGGATGGAGAGTGTGCATTGACTATCGAAAGTTGAATGAAGCCACTCAAAAAGACCATTTTCCCTTGCCCTTCATGGACCAAATGTTGGAGCGTCTTGCGGGAAACGATTTCTATTGCTTTTTAGATGGTTTTTCCGGTTACTTCCAAATTCCCATCGATCCTCGTGATCGTGAAAAAACAACGTTTATGTGTCCATATGGAACGTTTGCCTATTGTAGAATGCCATTCGGACTTTGCAATGCACCGGGAACCATTCAAAGGTGCATGATGGCTATTTTTCATGACATGATCGAGAAGACGATGGAAGTCTTCATGGATGACTTTTCCGTGTTTGGTAATTCGTTCACTTCGTGTTTGTCGAATCTAGAGAGAATGTTGAAACGTTGTGAGGAAACCAACCTTGTGCTCAATTGGGAAAAATGTCATTTTATGGTTAAGAGTGGAATCGTCTTAGGGCACAAGGTCTCGAAAGCGGGGATTGAGGTAGATCAAGCTAAGGTAGACGTCATCGCCAAATTACCTAATCCCAAAACCGTTAAGGGAGTTAGGAGTTTCCTAGGCCAGGCGGGCTTTTATCGTCGATTCATCAAGGATTTTTCGAAGATTTCTCGACCCATTACACATCTTCTTGAAAAAGAGGCACGTTTTGTCTTTGACGAAGATTGTGTACGAGCCTTTGAAATCCTTAAGAGGAAACTTACCGAAGCTGCCATTCTAGTTGCTCCCAATTGGAACCTCCCCTTTGAGCTCATGTGTGATACTAGTGATTACGCTATTGGGGCCGTTTTGGGGCAACGTCATGATAAGCACTTCTTGCCTATTCACTATGCTAGCAAGACGATGACCGAGGCTAAACTAAAATACACTACAACGGAGAAGGAGTTCCTTGTCGTTGTGTATGCATTTGAGAAGTTCCGACCTTACCTCGTCTTAGCTAAATGCATAGTGTATACGAACCATTCGGCTATCAAGTATCTCATTGCAAAGCAAGATGCTAAGCCTAGATTACTTCGTTGGATTCTCCTCCTTCAAGAATTTGATCACACCATCGTTGATAAAAAAGGAGCCGAGAATCTAGCGGCCGATCATCTTTCTCGTTTGGAAGATCCTCACCAAAGTGTTTACGAGCCCAAGGAAATCACCGAAACATTTCCGCCCGAGACACTTGGTGTAGTGAATTCTAAACTTGATCGTTCCACCCCATGGTTTGTGGATTTTGCAAATTACCATGCGGGTAACTTCATCATTAAGGGTATGACGACTCAAGAAAAACGAAAATTCTTTCGTGACGTCAAGTTCTACTTTTGGAACAACCCTTACTTGTTTCGAACTTGTGCGGATCAAATCATCCGACGTTGTGTATTTGGCACCGAAGCTTCTAACATCCTTAGAGCTTGCCACGAGGGACCCACGGGAGGTCACCATGGTGCTAATCTCACGGCTAAGAAGGTGTTTGATGTGGGCCTCTTTTGGCCTACTATTTACCGAGATGCACAAGATCTTGTGAAGTCTTATGATTCATGCCAACGACAAGGAAAAGCCTCACAAAAAGATGAAATGCCACAAAATATCATCCAAGTGTGTGAGATCTTTGACGTTTGGGGTAAAGACTTTATGGGGCCGTTCCCATCATCTCGTGGTAATAAGTACATTCTCGTTGCGGTTGACTACCTATCTAAGTGGGTGGAGGCCAAATCCTTGCCCACCAATGATGCTCGTGTGGTATTCAAGTTTTTGAAGCAATTGTTTTCTCGATTTGGAACCCCTCGTGCGATCATAAGCGATCGTGGAACCCATTTTTGTAACGACTAATTCGAAAGGGTCCTAAGGAAATATGGGGTTACACATCGGCTTTCTACTGCTTATCACCCACAAACGAGTGGGCAAGTCGAGGTTTCAAACCGAGCTTTGAAGAGGATCTTAGAGAGATCCGTTGGGGAAAACCGACAATCATGGTCGGACAAGTTGGACGATGCTTTATGGGCCTTTAGGACCGCTCATAAGACACCCATTGGGTGCACTCCCTATAAGCTTGTGTATGGAAAGAATTGTCATTTGCCTATCGAGTTAGAACACAAGGCTTATTGGGCCCTAAAGCATTGTAATGATGATATGGAGACCGCGGGAAAACACCAGAAAATGCAATTAAATGAATTGGATGAATTGAGAGACATTGCTTATGAAAATTCATTGATTTATAAAGAAAAAACTAAAAAGTTGCATGATTCTAAAATTAAAAACCGGGTTTTTAACATTGGGGATCAAGTTTTGCTTTTTAATTCAAGATTAAAAATCTTTTCCGGTAAGTTGAAATACCGTTGGTCCGGTCTATTCACCGTGACTCAAGTGTTTCCGTATGGGACCATCGAGCTAGCTCAAGATGATGGTCCTAACTTCAAGGTGAATAGACATAGGTTGAAGCACTACTTTGGCGCGGAAGTTCCATCCTTGAACTACCTCGACCAACTCACCTTCCCCAATGATAATTAGTATTAAGGGGATCGAGTCGAGCTCATGACTCGGTAATCAAAAACGAGGAGCCTCGTGGGGGAGACCCATGCTTATCCATGTACATATTATTGCTTTCTAATTAGTTTAATGTGAGGGGATTTGTGCCCTTCCAACCTTTGTTCCGTGGTTGTTTGTGAATTGTGGTTTTTAGATCATGATCTTCACGATTAGAGCCTCTCGTGTTCGTTTTATGGGAGCACTCGATCATTTGCTTTGAAGACTTTCTCAATATCCAAATGATATATCCTTTTGATGTTCTAACCTTAGGTTTTTAGCACACTTCATAAACGGCTATTAATTTATTGGTTACACCCTTTCCATGCTAGATTAGGCATTCGACTACGTCTCTAGTATGGGGGTGTTTGCACCCCTAGACTCGAAACATTGAGGACAATGTTTAACTTTAGTATGGGGGGGGGGGGTGAATAGATACTTACCTTGCCAAACCTTCATGCTTTCCAAAGTTTATCTTTTTGTTATCGTTTTTATTGCAAAATAAGGCTAAGAATGGCCAAATTTTAAAATTTTTCTCATGTTTTATAAGTGTTTGAAGACACGAATGTAGGTTTTCCGATGGCGAGAATAAGAGTAATTTTTGACTCGACCGTGCGTGTTGAGCACTTAGCTTTGATTCCTTACCTACGCATTAGGCTAAGTCTCTTAAATGAGGACGAGAAATGATAGTGTTAATTATAAGATACTATGCTAAACGTAGAGTACTCGTATTCTTGAAAAAACTCATGTGTTCTCGTTGTTTGCTTATTCTCCTTTCGCTTGTAAATATTTTTTGCTTAATAAATATTGACTTAGCGGTTTAGTTAGGATTGTTGGGTTTCTAGTCTTTTCTAGTAGCTTCCGTGTAATTAAATTGGGAAGACATTAAGGTATCGCCAGTGTCACGGTTTTGAAGTATTGGCACCCGAATAATCAAAAGCTTCACCCAATAATAAGATTTCAAGTGCTCACCTAAGTTAAGCAAACTATTTGAAGCCCCACAAGGCAAAAAATCTATGCAAAAATTGAAAGTGAATCAAGCCTTAATCTTCGAAGCTTTAAAGATCCAAAATTCTCCTTAGCGTGAGGATATACGTCTTTGGCTATAAAACCACCGATGAGGCGGATAATAAAAGGCAAGGCAAGACCGAAGTCATAATAAAAGCTTCATGGCGAAGTTGAATAAAAGATGGAGGTAAACCAAAGATAATAAGGCCCTTCTGTTAGGGGGCGTATAAAAGTCTTGGTAATAAGTCTCATGTTCAAAACCGTTATAAAACCTTTTTTATCGATTCTTCTTGTCAACTTAATTTTTTGACATCGTTGTCTATTATGAGGGGTTATTGATTTGATGGTCTTGATTACACCGTTAGGACTCTATTTTTAGACCTAAATCTCTATTATCGCATAAGTCAAACAATGTATCCTCGTGAAACATTCAAGACAAAATAAAATATAAGAGATACAACTTAGGAATAATGGGAGGATAAGTACGTGATTAGAGCATATGAGTAGTGTTAGCATTACTAACTTATAATGACAATGATCTCGTTGCACGCTTGGCATGGAATTAGGGTGAAAATCGAGGACGATGAAATTATTTCTAACGAAGGATTCACGTGTTCTTATTCTATGAACCTAAACATCCCATTTTGCGATGAAAATCATACATTATGTCTAAAACGCAAGTAGTAGTAGTCATAGAAGTAGTGTAGCTAGTTTATCATTCAATAAAAGTGAATAAAATGAATTTTGGAGATGCTACGATACTTTATTCTAGCATTGTGTGAGGGCACGGCAATGGTTTGGTATGGGGAGTGATGAGACTGCTTTTATACATAGTCTCATCGTCCAAATCGGGCTTAAAATGCATTAAATATCTTGAAAACTGTCAAATATATGCTCGTGTTTATTGCTTGTGTATTTTAGGTACGGATATTGAGGAAATGACAAAAAGATCACAACAATCAATCAAAAACGAACACGGGAAACGAAGCCGCACAATGAACCGGACCCGAATCATGATTTTCCAAAATGGTCCTTGAAGAATTGAAGATTGTCAACTTTAGTCCCTCATTTTTGAAGATTTGGCAAGATAAGACCTTGAAGAAATCATCATTGGCAAAAGAAGACCTCCATGTTTGAAGATTATACAAGTTATGCCCTTGAAGAATCCAAATATGCATTAATGGTCCTTGATAAAAGTATTTGCAAATAGTTGTGCCAGATTTGACAAGTTGTGCAAAGTTACTAACAAAGGAATTTAAAGTTTGGGGCTGTTAATACAAAGTAGCAAGATTAAAGGAGTCAAGGGACCTTTTCTGCCAGACCATGAAACCCATCCCAGTCAATCAATCCCACACGTCACCCTCCTCCTCCACTCACATCACACCACCTCACCATCACACTCCACATCTGATTTCCACCACCCAGTATAAACCTAATTAATTTATTAGCTAATCTTTTCCCTCCTAACACACTTTTTAAATAAACCACCCCCAAAAAACGGATTAAACATCCCTTAAACACCCCAAGAACCCTAGTCAATCCCAGGTCCAATTAAACTAAAAACAAAGGGGTTTTGTTTTATCTTCTCCAGATTGCTAATTACCCACACCCTAAACCCAACACCACACCCAGATTCCTTTCACAACACACCCATGTGAGTGTGGGGGCCTCCCCTGCCCATCACTTTCGTCCCAAACCCCTAAACATGACCAAATTAACGCATGAGATTATTTCCTTGGTCCCAAAGACTAGTTAAACGTCCCTGATGCACCCATAACATCTGTCTCATCACATGGTTCCATTTGACCAAGTATGAAGAATCAAGACTCAAGGGCATTTTCGGATTTTTATGTATCAGGGTTTTAGCTTATGAATTTTTTATTCAGTATCCTAGAATGTTATATCACTTAGTATTTAAAGGGCATTCGCATGTGAATGCACCTTTGTTCCAGATTTTGATTTCACCTTAATGTAATTCCTTTTTTAAGTTATAAAAGTTGGTAAATTTGAGAAATTGTAATCCCTTTTTGTTTTTTAAAAAGTTGGTGTTTAATGTACATGAAATCAATCTGAGTTCCACAAATTTCTTGTTATCCAAAGTTTTTGAGTTATTAAAGATTCTCAGAAAATTATTGTTTAAGATTGTTTTCTGAAAAGCTTTTCATAAGCTTGAAGCTTGTGACTTGGTGAAGTGAAAGTGAATCCAATTCCTAAGTTTCAAGGCTTGTTGTTTTTCAAAGGTTTCAAAAAGATTTATTGAAAAATATGTTTTCCCATTTTTTTACTAAGCTTACTGTATCATAAGCCATAAGCTACAAGCTTATGGCCTTGTGATACTTGAATATTGCTGGCTGTTTGTTGTGTTTGTGCAGGGAACAAGAAGGAAACAAGCTCCTTCTCTTATCCATTTCTTTTCCATTTTATTGTACCAAGTTACCTATACACAAGCAGCTCATTTAGTTCAGCACAAGCCCGGGCTTGTTGGAGGTGGCTTTTCAACCATTGTGGGACCTGGATTGTAGGTCCCACAAGGTAAATCCCTTGTTACCTTGTTTTCAATTTTCAATATTTCTGATTTCCAGTTTTATGTGATTTGGTGGATTTTTTGTGCAAGTTGTTTAAGTGTTGGTTATTTTGTTTGATTCTACTGTTTAGAGGTTTATATGCATGTTATAAGTTGTCTAAGTCAATTTGGTTGATTTGTGAAGGAATTTGGTGTGTAAAACTCATATTCAGAAAGTTAAGCGTGTGTTTGGATTTGTGTTTTAGGCAGGATTTGTAACAAGTTCTTGGATTGAAACCTATCTAGACATGTTTCTCTTGATTATTTTAGGAGTTAGCAGTCTTAGGTTGTGAGTTTATAACAGATTTGAAGTAGGTTGCATGCTAAAAAGTTGGTTATTATAGCATTAATTCAGTAATCCATTTTGTTGCCTGTTTTGTGAGGAATTTGTGCCATCAAGCTTGATTATCTGTTAGAGATAGGTTGGAGTAGGGATTGTAATTGCTTATATGCTAGTTGGTAGGGTTGTCTGCAAGTTTTGAAGGTCTGAAATTCGTTTTTGTGTAAGTTGCATCAGGACACTATTCATCAGACCTATACAAGCTTAATCAGTAACTTCTTGTGCAATTTGTGTGTGATTTCTGTGAAGGACTTGTGTGTTTTTGTGATTCATTTGACTCCCTACACTCAACTGATTGTAGGATGCCTTATTGTCCAAAATAAGCATTCACAATAAGCTTTCCTAAGCTTATTACTAAACTGAACAAAAAAATACACTACCAGTGGGAACAAAGTTCCCCCTGCTAGCACAAAGGTTACCCCTGCTCAGCAAAAGGACACAATCAGGCACATGTCACTTTCAGAAAGTTGTATTTTTTGTCTTTAGTGCACTTAATTAGGAATTAGGTTTTGAAATTTGTTTATTATTTTTCTTATTTAATTTGTGAATTTTCAGATTAATTAGATTTTTATTTACTGTCATTTACTATTTTTTTACAATTAATAGCTATTTTTAATTAACTTTTTCATTTCTATTTTTGTCTTTTAGTGACAAAAATATTTATTTTTCAGTTTTAAAATTTTTCATATACTTAGAAAAAGATTTTAAGATTTTTAGTTTAAAAAGTTTTTACTGTTCTCTTTTTAATTATTTTTTAGAATTAATTTAGTTTAATTAGGGTTTTATTTGTTAACTGTTTTGTCTTTTAGTGAAAATTTTACATTTTTCAAATCTTTTTCATTTTTCTACTGTTCTTTAGAGTAATTTAGGATTTTTAAAAGTGTCAAATTATTTTAGCATTATTTTATTATTTTTTATGATTATTTTAGTTTAAAAAACAGTTTTTAGTGATTTAAAAATAGAAAAATAGTTTTTAAAATTTAGGAAAAATACTTTTTAGTCTTTAAATAATATAAGTAACTTATTAGTTCAGTAAAATAATATTTTGGACATTTTGATTAACTATATTTAATTTTAGGGATTTAATTAGCATTTAAAATTGAATATTTAATTAATAAAAGGTTTTAAAATATTTTTGTTGGATTTTTATTCTTATTTTCATTATTTTAGACTTAGTTTTAACTTTTAATTAGTTTTTAGGTTTAAATTTTTCATTTGTAGCTTTTTACGGTTTTACGTGAACGACTTTTTTAGTGTAATCCGTCGTCGTAACCGTCAATCTCTTCTTACCTCATTTCTATTTTGTTTTCTTCTCAATATAATCACAAATCAAAATCAATTCATTACACAACGCACTTGCCTCCTCGAGAACGAACTCACTTTAGGGTCATTTACACACGGTCTTCCTAAATCGTCGTGCTTGCTTCCCCTATATTTAGGTGCTTGTTTTCCCTAAAGCAAGTGTCTAATTTTACAACTATCAGAAACCAACAAGGAATAAATTCAACCAAGTTGGATGGAAATGGCAACCCACTGGTAGGACCTTCACTGCAAATGGAACTAAGTGCCCTTTAACTAGGATCACATCCATTGATGTTAGGTCTCAACGTCCTTTCACTAGGAACTCTAGCACTAAGAAATGGAAAAAGCGCCCTTTCACTAGGTCTACGTCCACTATTGTGCCTACCAGTGAAGAAGTACCTCAGAATCTTAGACAACTAGAATCTAAGCCGGCATCTAGGAAGAAAATAACCTAAGAATTCTTCTGATAGCAAATCTAAGATAAATATATATGTACCTGCTAACATAGAGGAACAATTAGATTCCGATACATCGTCTTTGTTTGGTGATATTTTCAGGTGGTCCAAATCATCCTTTGGTACTTGTACTATGGATGCTCCAAGCATATGACCGGAGACCGCTCGATGCTCAGAAATTTTGTCAGCAAGTTTCTAGGTACGGTGAAATTTGGTAACGACCATATTGCAAAGATCATGGGTTATGGTGAATATCAAATTGGGAATGTTACGATTCAAGGGTGTATTACGTGGAGGGACTCGGTCATAACTTATTGTCAGTGGGACAATTTTGCGATTCAAACCTTGAGGTTGCTTTTCAACAGCATACTTGCTTCATTCGTGATCTTGTAGGAAATAACTTGTTAAAAGGTTCTTGAGGGGATAATCTCTATACACTGTCCATTCAAAACATGATGGCCGCCTCTCCTGTATTCCTTCTCTCCAAAGCATCTAAGATCAAGTCATGGTTGTGGCATCGGTGGTTATCTCATCTTAACTTTGATGCTATTAACCATTTGGCTAAAAATGAGCTTGTTCGTGGTCTTCCAAAACTCAAGTTCAACAAGGATCATTTATGTTCCGCGTGTTCATTGGGGAAAAGCACCAAGAAATCCTACAAACCCAAAGCTGAAGACACCAACCAAGAACCACTGTATCTTTTGCATATGGATCTTTGCGGCCCAATGCGTACGGCTAGTGTGAGTGGTCGAAAATACATCCTCGTCATGGTGGATGATTTTTCAAGGTTTACATGGGTTAAGTTCTTAGCAACCAAGGATCAAGCACCAGCATATATTATTACATTTCTCAAGATGATCCAGGTGCATCTTAATGCTATTATTCGCCGCATTCGAACTGATAATGGAACTGAGTTCGTTAATTAGACTCTACGAGACTTCAATGAAAAGGTCGGTGTTTCACATGAAACTTTAGTTGCTCACACTCAGCAACAAAATGGTGTCGTGGAAATACGTAATCGTACACTTATGGAAGCTGCTAGAACTATGTTGATTTATGCGAATGCTCCTTTATTCTTATGGGCTGAAGCAGTGGTAACCGCATGTTATACCCAAAACCGCTCTATCATTCGTAAGCGCTATGGAAAAACTCTATATGAGCTTCTTCATGGACACAAACCTGATATTTCATTTCTTTATGTGTTTGGTGCACTGTGCTATCCAAATACTAATAGTGAGAATTTGGACAAACTTCAACCGAAGGCTGATATTGGAATTTTCATTGGTTACTCACCCGTAAATAAAGCTTAACGGATTTATAATCATAGTCTTGGCAAGATAGTAGAAACTTTAGATGCCAATTTTGATGAGCTGACAGCGATGGCTTTTGAGAAATGCATCTCTGAACCCGTACTCCATGAGATGGGAACCGGTACTATTAGTTCCAGATTAACTCCCAACAATCCTACTTCTCCATCATCTAAACCACCTACAAGCCCGAGTAGGATGAGTTATTTAAACCTATGTTTGATGAATTTTTTTATCATCCAAGTGATGATTCTCCAGCACCTACAGTAGTAGCTCCGATTCCCGAAGTTGTTGCTCAAGATAATGGAAATCAATCCGATGCATCTATAGTCACTACTAAACCGGAGGCACCATCCCTAGTAATTCTCAAACTACACCTGAATCAACACCCCCACTCGTTCCTGATGATGTTGAAGGGGATTATGATGATCACGATTTGGAAATTGCTCACGATCATGAGCTTCAATTCTTTGGTTTACAAATACCCGAAAACTCTAACGGTGCGTCTACCTTAGAGGAAGCTCCTACAATCGTTTACTCCAGACCACCACGGATTGAAAGTCACAACACCAAATGGACAAAGGATCACCCAATCCGCAATATTATTGGTGACATCGACCGACCAGTCTTAACACGCCATCAGTTACAAGAAAGTGCATTATATTGTTACTTTGATGCATTTCTCTCCGAGGTTGAACCTAAAACTTGGCAACAAACCATGACACAATCTTCATGGATTGAAGCCATGCAAGAGGAACTTAATGAATTTCAACGACTTGAAGTATAGGAATTAGTTCCTTTACCCGACAACGTCGACATCCTTACATTGTTGTGGGTATATAAGGTCAAACTCGATGAGTTGGGTAGTGTTTTAAAGAACAAGGCTAGAATTGTTGCTCGAGGTTACAAACAAGCTTTGGGTATTGACTTTGAAGAATCCTTTGCTCCTGTTGCTAGCTTGGAGGCTATTAGACTATTCCTTGCTTATGCTGCTCACATAAACATGATCGTCTACCAAATGGATGTTAAGACGGCATTTGTCAATGGTGAATTAAGGGAAGACGTCTATGTAAGCCAGCCTAATGGATTTGTCAACTCGGAGTATGCCAACCATGTGTACAAGCTCAAGAAGGCTCTTTATGGGTTGAAACAAGCTCCACGCGTGTGATAGGATCTCCTATCATCTTATCTAATCTCGGAAGGCTTTTCCAAAGGCAAAGTAGACCCGACATTGTTCATTCTCAAGCAAGGAAATGACATGATACTGGTACAAAATTATGTTGATGATATAATATTTGCTGCCACTACTCAAAGACTGTCTGACCATTTTGAGAAAAATCATGTCCATACGCTTTAAGATTTCCATGATGGGAAAATTTTCTTTTTTCTTAGGGTTACAAATTTCTCAAAATCTCAGAGGCGTCTTCATTGATCAATCCAAATATGCTCTTTAATCTTTGAAAAAGTATCACTTTGAACATTATGACCCCGTGGATACTCCAATGGTGGAGAGATCCGAGTTGGATGAGGATAGGGATGGGATAGCTGTCGATCCTAAACTTTAACGTGAAATGATGGGCACCCTTCTCTATCTGACTGCTAGCAGACCTGATTTGCAATTGGCAATATGCATGTGTGCCCGGTATCAGGCTCGGCCTACCGAAAAGCACTTACATGTTGTGAAAAGGATCTTTCGGTATCTTAATGGAACAATTCATCGTAGTCTATGGTATCCGAAGGACTCCTCTATTTCACTAATATCTTATGCAGATGCGGATCATGCTGGGTGTCAAGATACTAGACGTAGCACTACTGGGAGTGTGCAACTTCTTGGATATAGACTGATTAGTTGGGCATCTAAAAGGCAGAAAAGCGTTGCGATATCAAGTACAGAGGCTGAATACATTGTCATGTCCGGTTGTTATGCTCAAGTCCTATGGATGAGATCACAATTGACTGACTACGGTATTGGATTCAATAAAATTCTGATGTACCGTGACAACAAAAGCGCCATTGCCCTTTGCTGCAATTATGTTCAACACTCTCGGGCGAATCATATTGACATACGCTACCACTTTATCAAAGAGCAAGTGGAAAATGGAGTATTCGAGCTGTAATTTGTCAGCATTGAGTATCTGCTGGCTGACATGTTCACAAAGTCTTTAGATCGAGGACGTCTCGAGTTTTTGATCGACAAGCTGGGTGTGAAATCATTCTCACCAGCGACTCTAAAGGAGTTGGCAGAAGAATCTGCAGAATAGTGGTGGTAAACTATTCTAGAGTATCATTTTTATCGTGATCATGTATATTATCGTAAATATATAAGCCACCAAAAGAAAAATACAAAATATAAAACCTACAAAAACCATAAAAATATAAATTCAAGAAAATACAAAAATATTTTTCATTTTTAAATCGGGCATGTCTTTTAGTACGGTAATATTTACGGCCTTAGAAATGTCGATTAAAATTTACACGGCGCCATAAATAAAGTCCGTATGAAAGATGTACATATTTTAAAACATGCCCATATGGCTTGTAGTTATTTCAGACTGCAACCCGCTTTTCGCATTAAAGTCGCGTATTTCTTTTGAAAACGTTGGCTCACAACGGGAATTAATTTTCTCGGGCAAGGTTTACTTTAAAACCTTGTAAGGGATCAAGTTTACGTAATAACTTGGTCTAATACAAATCAATGTACGCTTCAGTGAATTTATTTTGTTCAAATAAGAGAAATCTTATTGCCACCAATATCGTGTCAAAAAATGACTTAACCGAAAATGTCTTCATCGATGTTTGACTCTTTAAACAATGACTACAGCTCTTTAAATAGGAAACGGGTCAATGTTTAAGGGGGAGAAAATGCCATTTCGTCTTGGATTTCAAATTGGTCCTCAAAATGTTTTCAGATATATGCCTTATGTGTGCTTTATGTGAAATGTGTGCCATATGTATGTAGAATTCATTTTGCCTTAGGTATTTTATCACATGCCTTAAGTTATAAGATAAGAGCATTAGTTGTGGGATCGTGTTTTCATGGAAGATAAGAGGTTACGGGGTAATGTTTTTTTGCTGTTAACTTGTTTCTACAAGTTTCTAACAGAAAATACTTACAAAATGGGGGACCAAAATGTAACTTTTGCAAAAAAGGTTATGGATTGACCAACGTCAAAACCCCCTGGTTCTCTTTTTCTTTTATCGCAAAAAACACAAACACATACACCCATCCCTAACTGATGCCATTGTTGATCCCAAATCCTTGCTATATCTTTGCTTACTTGCTGTGATCCTTCAAATATAGGTATTAATCATGATTATCTATGTTTATCAATATGTTTTTCATCTCACACGAACTACTTATCTCTATTCACTCAAGATTAGGGTTTCGAAATTTTAAAAGGTTCTATAAAAGATGAAATAGATTGAGGGGATTCGTTAATATGACTTATATAAACATAGGTTTTGAATCTTTTTACTTAAAACATAGCCTAAGTCCCATAATCAAACCAAACAAAGTTTCCTCGTAATATTCGTCCTTTATTGCGATGAACATGGCGATGGATATTGCGATCGTTCATTGCGACGGATATTGCGATGTTATATTGCGATGGATATTGCGATGGTAGACATTGCGATGAGATAGTGGTATAGATATTGTGATGGAACATTACGATGCATATTGCGATGACACATTGCGATAGATTGTCATTGCGATAGGGTGTTATTACGATGGAAATGTGTGACTATTATTACGATGGATTTTGTGATGTATATTGCGATATAAATACATGTTATTGCGACACATGTGCTATTTGTTGTCATTACGCCAGGTTGTTTAACATTGCGATACATATCATATAACTACATTGCGACTACGTGGACTCATAGACATTGCGATAAATTAGAGACATTGTGATATGTTTTGTTGTTGTTAAGGAATAAATTACATATAACTATTAAGATAACAAATTTCCACCTAATGCGTTCGACTTAGATGACAATAAGGGTTTTTGTGGTATAACAAATTTGGGCCATTAAAATGAAACAAAGTTTTATTGGAATTAATTAATTTTTCTCATAAGAATACTCGAAAGGTTTCTTATTACAAAAATTCATCTTATCTAATAAGTTGATATTTCTGTAAACTAAAGAGATTAAATTACTTATTTCATATCTTGTGTCTTGTATTCAAGACATGGACGATAATGCATCACCCTTGCCAAATCATGTGTTCAACCCTATTGAGGTTTTAGTTATACCAAGACCTACTGAGGTTGTGGTTATGCCAAAACCTACTGAGGTTGTGGTTATGCCAACACCTACTATGGTGGTAGTTATGCCAAGGCCTACAGAGGTGGTGATTAAATTTCAACGCTCTCGTTTCACTAGTTCTCCCACAGAAGTAGTGGTTACGACAACCAGGAATCCCAAATCCTCGGGGAATTCAAACTAGGTCGTTATGTATTAGCATAAACTGTCTCTGTTATACTACCATGTGTTTAGCTTTTAATCTGAATGTATGATTGTAATACACATGAACGTTGTCTGTATTATCTTAATGTTTTTAACAATATGTGATTACATTTGTTGTGATATACTCACAATGCTACGGATTTACATGGATAATGAGATGTATATGTTTGTATATATCAATTGTGTCTGTGTTATCTTAAGTTGAAACCATGTCAATCACCGAAGAACAACAACAACAACTAGACCTCGCACTCGTTCCACTCAATTCTAGGCTGCCACCTACAGAGAACAACTTTTGTCTTAAAGACGAGGATGCCTTAAAAGCCACTGCATCAGTTCCTGAAGTTTATATGCACGAGTTTTGGGCCACAACGTCAATCTCACAAGGAAAACAATTATCAAACAAGATTATCACCTTCAAGATCAACAAGAAGAAAATAACTCTTGACTTAAGTCTCTTCCGGAAGCTGTTCAAATTCCCTAAGTTAGCCAAAGATGAAAAGCATGAGCCTAACCCAGAAACAGTTGAGTTGCTGAGAGTAATTCGAGATCTGAACTATGAGGGTGAGATTCTTAATTTCTCTCAGTTTCACACTTCACAAATCGGGCAACCGTGGAAAGGAATCTTCACTATCATCATCAAGTGCTTCACTTCAAAGGTTCGTGGATCAGACAAAATGAGACCCCCTCAAGCTCATATATTTAGGGTCTCTACACTGCATCTAAAGTGGATTACGCCCTACTACTTTAGGACGAATTTAGCTACCAGTTCACCAGTACCAAGAAGAAGTCTATGAATCTTCCATTTCCACGGTTCACAAAACTCATCATCAATCATTACTTGAAGAGTTTCCCATCCATTGATAAGTGTGGGAACTTTTTTTACCATACACCAGATAGAGACTACGTGATGGAGCATATGAATGAAGACGATTATTCTACTAAGTACACATTGCGTCCAGCTCTAATGCCCGATGTAATGATCAACGAAGGGATCAAGGAGAGTTAACCATACAAACAAATGATTAGGGATATTGAAGCACAGATTAAAAGATCAAATAAAGATCCGTCTGCTAAGCAAAAGGGTAAAAGGAAGAAAATCGTTGTCAAACGCCAAAAGACTTCTTCCTCAAAAGCTAAAGGCAAGGATAAGGGTAAAGAGCAACTCTATGATGAAGATGAAGAGGAAGAAGATACTACAGCATCCTTGTCTGAAGCCAAAAGGATAAGAATAGTACTTTAGAAGAGCAAGTTGGATGCATAGGCTAAGAAATAAGGTAGTGGTTTTGGATCAAAGACTCCTGAAGAACTAGCCCTTGAAGCTTTTGGAAATCCAGACAATTCAACTGATGTAGAAGAACAGCAGTTCAGAATAGATGAAAGAACCAAAGACCAATCAAACCAAGAGGATGATATCGTAGATAATTTTCTCAACTATGATTATGAAGACCAAACTCTTGGAGGTGGGGGAGAAAAAGATATGGAAACACTTTTCTACGATGACGGCAACCTTAGGAAACCACTTCCTACTCCTTCAGCCATGATTGCATAAGACGACGCTCATCTCACGGTGATTCCTACCAAACAACAAACAGCTCCTCCGCCACCATTGGTTAGCACTGTTGTGACAATTGTTCCCCTGATTGAACCCACAACCGAAACCCTAAAACTTGTACTAACCACCACCCCACAACTAGTACCAACCATCGCCCAAACGACTGTCCCAACACCGCCACCAATCCTCGAACAACCTGTACTAACTACCACCCCACAACTTGTACCATCCACAACCCCTCTAACACTCGTGGTAACACCTCCACCATCAATAGTACAACAAGTACCATCCACCTCCAATCCATTTCTCATGGTTAATGATCCACTTATTCAGCACTTTCAAAAACAATTGGAGGTTCAGGCAAAACAGATTGCAGCTCTTAAAACATCGATCACTAATCCTGACACACGAGCCTTCACAGCACAGAAACGTGACTATCCAAACTTCAGGAGACATACGTCAGCGTCTTAAGACTTACAGAGCAGCATAAGGAGTTCATTGCCAAAAAGGAATAACGTGACAGAGAAAACCTTGCCTTCATCGACTCTATTAATGATACTATGACTAACATCATTCATAGTGAAGTCAAGTCATGTGTTCATCAGGAGCTTCCAGCATTACTAACAAAAGGCCTTACCAACCTTGAGTTAATGAAGACTTTGGAAACTCGATTAACCACGAATGAGTTACAAAAAACAAAGGCTCAACACAAGCTGTAGAGAGCTCTTGCTAATGCAATATTGGAAGCTTCTAACACATCACCATTGGAGGACACTAAAGTTCCTCAATCCTCAAAGAAAAGGAAACGTCAGGAGCCTAAAAATAAGGATGAGGATGTAAATGTTGAAGATAAGGATGAGGATGAGGAGGAGTCAGAGGAAGAGGATGATGACGAGGAAGAGGATGAGGATGAGGATGACGGGGAGGACGAGGATGAGGATAGTGATGGCAATGATGATGATGATGATGATGAAAGTAATGGAATGGTAATGGTAAAGAGAAGGAGATGGTAATGATGGCAAAGGTGAGGATTCTAGTAAGAATGGCGAAGAATCAGAAGAACCAGAAAAAGGTGAAGATGATGAGGAATCTGAAAAAGGTTATGAGGATGAAGAAGAAAGTGATGTCGGTACCAAAGAAAAGGTTGGTGATAAAGAACAAAAGGGGAGTGAAAACAAAGATGATGGCGGGGATGATGAAACAATTGACAGCAACAAAGAGGATACACCATGCATATCACTAACTAGTGATGATGGCAATAGAGAAAACCGTACAAAGAATCTCCATGGCAAATTCATCTCTCGAGAATCTTCATCTAAGGACACATGTAAGTCCACTGCACCGGTTCTTACTAATTTTTCACCAGAAGAACCCGTAGAACCAGTGCACGAAGACGAACATATGCTTGAAGACGAACCGATACCGTCTGTGGAACATCACTCTCCACCTCCAACACCTGTTCAGCATTACACAGACACAAACACAAGTATGTCCTCTGATCTTGTTCCTACTACTGTTTCACCAACAGAACCTGTAGAACCGATGCACAAAGACGAACCTATGCATGAAGACGAACAGATACCATCTGTGGTACATCACTCTCCACCACCAACAATTGTTCAACATTACACCGATATGGATATTGAACACTTAAATCAACCAGATCCTGAGTTTGCTGACACATTCAATGTTGACGAGAATGTTCCAAAGCAGCCTTGGATTACACAGGTAGCAACTGCGCATACAATCTCTGACCAAGCAAAGCAGTATCTTACACAATTTCTCAATAAGCCAATCGATTTCTCTGGATTCCTAATGGACAGATATGGAGTACCTACCATGGATCCAAATGCAATTCAAACGACGCTTAAAGATAAGAACTTTTGGGATTCCATGAAGATTGCTAAAGATAAGGGAGAATATCACTTCAATGAGCTCATGAAAGCAATGAAATCAACAACTTCCGGTAAACAAGCTCCAGTCCTTCTTCCACTAACAGCTTTTGTCATTGCTGCAGCCAAGCACCTCCCAATGCAGTACTTTATCAACCGTGATCTTAATTACTTAGAAAACGGCGCGAACAGGTATGATACATCATTAACAATGGGCAAGGCAGTAAACTTGGAGAATTTTCCTTGGATTGAAGATAAGGTTCCAAACCTATGGGGCAAAAAGCTTGTTAAGGCATACGATCCATATGCGGAATTAGGTATCTCTAATTGGGTTGGCAAGAAGAGGTTGGCTTACAACTTCTTTAATTATGAGAAATCGGGTACACTCATAACTTCAAACCGTCGAATCACAAGCATACATGGAGTTAATTTTGTACATATATTCGGGTATTCTTACTTGCAAGAGATTAGATTCAAACGAGATGACGGTAAGATTTATGGTGTAAGTGAAGGGGATCTCCAATTTCTACGTCTTGAAGATATTGAAGATTTTCAACTTATCTTGGCTCAAGGAAAGGTCCCTCAACTAGAACCTCAAGTTGTCATTGCCTTAAGTTCAAACATTCGCCAATATACTGGAAGAGTTGTGATCAAGCATCGGGTTAAAGAATTACAACTTGGTGTAGAGAGTTATCAATCCAGGCTAAATCTGCAATGACTTCACATAACGCCTTTGAGTCGTTATCATCAAGACAAGAAGCCATATATGGGTACACTCAAACCAGAAATGGGAATATTCTACCTGAATGAAGCAGAGGTCAAGCAATACATGAGAATATTAGAACTGCACAAATTCAGCGAAGGTACTCTTAAGCATGTTCGTGACAAGTTGTTGATGCTCAATTCCAACTAAGGCCTTCCAGAAGTAAAGTATCAATGGACATGCAGGTTTAAAAAGAGTGCTAATTACACCGTCCATAAGATTGAGGAGAAGTTAAGGGAACGACGGTTGATACGTAGTCTGGAGCAATTTGTGGGTGGCATACCATATGTAGTTCACCGTAGGCTTATGGAACGATCCATTTAAACGTGGTGATCGTACTACATCAGGTCAACTCCATACACTCACTTGTGAATATGTTAATATAATATGTGCATTAGGCTTTTTGTGGCTTGTTGTAGTGTCAATGTATGATATATATCGTACTCAAGCACTACAACTAACCCTCATTAAATTGAGGGGGAGTATTAATATGTTCTATGGCCATCAACCAATTTCATTTTGTTACCCAAAGACCGGTTAATCCATTAATATCCAAAATATTGATGGTTAACATTTTGGATGAGGGGAGAAAATGGGATTAAAGAGACTTGTAAATATATGTGGCTAAAAATGAAAAAGGCTTAATAGAAAATCCAACTTGATATGTGCTATGCATATGTTAAGGGGGAGCATTTTGTTGTCAAAAACACTAAAGGTACAAAAACTATTGATATTTATATCACCAGTACCTCAGTGGTTTTAAGGAATTTTTCATGTAGACGAATACTTACCCAAAACACACTTAACTCACGACGGTTGTGGTGACAAAAGGGTGGTAGGATTAGGTACTAGTCCAATGATTCTTCCAGACCCGGAGGAATCTTCCCAATGACAATTCCATAGTTAGAAAATAGAAGTCCTTAGGAAAGATGGGGAATGGATTGTGAATGTAGCTGAATGTCGACCAAGTATTGATGCTAGCACTAGAACAATCACAACAAGGTGCTAGTGATGATGTATTGGTAAGCATTGAAGGGGTTGAAGAATGAAAAAGAAATGTAAAGATAAAGGGTGTAAAGAAAGAAGCCCTCCTTACAACTTAGGAAGAAACCGGGTCAACTCATCTTGAAGACGATAAAGTATCATGGACCTAGTGATGCGATGCACAACCCCTCCCAGCCAACTCAAATATCTCTCAAAAGATTTTTGTTTTAATGTCCCGGAGTTCAACACGTTATCTATTGGTTTATTCACTCCGAATAAATTGATATTGAAAAGGTGGTAATCCTCTCCAGCCTCCGCTCACCAAAACAAAATGCACTATTGAGTCTAGAGCCACGAGATCATCAAAAGTCTCATTAGGACACAATTTTAAAACAAGAAATATTTTTCATGATTCCTACGCAATATTCTTGTAATATTGCCAGAACATCTGAGTAGTACAAAAGTATTGCAATGAAGATGGAAATCCTGCTTGAGCCAACATCAAACAAGCTTATGGTAGGTGACACGTGCGGTTCTTTAAGAACTAATCTTCTGATATCTGGAAAGAAACGATGATTTAACTCTTAATTTAGATTAAACTTGTTCTAGGGCCTCTACGCAAAATCCAAGTGATCTTGCCAGAACACTCAGAGTGGCACTCTTTTGTGTTCACAGTGAAGAGTGGAAATCCTTCAAGTGTCAACATCAAATAGCACTGCGGTAGGTGACAACCAAGATTCTATTAGAAACAAGCTCGTGACAACTAGAAAGCAACGATGGTGAAAATCTAAATTGAAATTCACTTGTTTCAGGTTCATGAATTGACGGCTTCAATCATAATGATATTTCTTATCCAAATGATTCACTCTTTATGTTCGCAGTCAGCTTTGTACGGTCGAATAATGAGAACGGGTTTACCCGCGAAATCTTGTCAAGGAGATATTTAATTAGAGCTACCTGTCACAAGTACGATATTTATTATCGTCCAAATGCCTTCACCGACCGGAGGTAAAATGATACCGAATCAGAATAAAATGGCAAAGCCATTTTATTCGTGTCTTATTATGTCGCTGCATTTGAAGACGGTGGTGTTGCGGTATACCAGTTGAAGTCGTCCTCACATACTTATTCCTTATGCGTCAAATATTTCAGTAAATTCAAGAAAGTCTGTGTAAAACCCGCATGCTTTTACCATGAATAGTACCCTTATGATCGTACGTACATGATTAGAACTTTCCTTATTTAGCACGTATACGTTTCACGAATAGGAATTACAAGTATTACGTACGTGTTATTACACGATAAGTATTTAAAATGTATTAACACACGATAATTATTATCAACAATAATTATAATCACGAACATGAAAGCATGAACGTAAATAATCACGAACCTATTATTATGTATTTAAGTATATTTATTACGATTACGTATGAATATATTTTACGGCACGAACGATTAATAATTAAATCACGTAAACACAACACGAGAACACGTAATATATTAGAATACGGGAAAACAACGGGTTTCCCCTTGGGGGCCCACATACCCATGGCAAGAAGGAAAAGGAAGGGGCCAAGCCCACTTAACATTTAACTAAAAAGAAATAAGGAAAATAGATTTTTCATAATACAGAATATAAGAAAAATCACAAAACCCTTTCCTCCTCATTTTTCTCCTTGGTCACCGCATATAAACACCAAGAAGGGGTGTTTGGTTGATTTTGGTTGATCCAGTTTTGGCAAGATCGTTCGTGTTATTATTTTCTTGGTGTTCACGAATCGGTAATTCCTTAAACCTTTTCTTTTTAATTATTTATTAGATCTAAGAACATATGAATCATGGGTTATTAAAAACCATTAAATAAAACATGTTAGATAAGTAGATCTAATCATGGGGTATTAAAAAAAACATGGTGGTTTAAGGGGTGTTTGGTTCGGCCGACGTGTAGAACCGAGAGCCAAGCTCTCGGTGGTTGTGTGATCACCACCAACCGAGACCTCAAGGTCTCGGTTTGGTTTGGGTGTCTCGGCCGTAAGAAAGCAAGGGACCCCGACGCATGTTGGGGTAGTCGTTGTGGTCATGCGGGGTCTCGGCTAAAAAACAAGAAACACCACCGGCTTAAGCCAGTGGCGGTTTGCCACAATTAATTGTTTGATGGTCCGGTTCAAGGGGTTTCACGGACCGGTTCATGACATGTTTAGATTTAAAACACGGGTTCGGTTCATGGTTTATTTTTACAAGTTAATTATTTTTTACAAGTTAAATAATTACAAAATTTAATTAAATTAATTTAACATGCTTTATAATTAATTTAATTTAGACATGACTTAGGTTAATTATTAGAAATAATACATGATTTTAACCTAAGTATTTTACGATTTAATTTTAGACTAAAGTAATTAATTAATTATTAAGACATGTCATATAATTAATTAATTTCATGACTTAGGTTATATTAATAATAATTTTAATACATGTTTTAACCTAAGTATTTTATGTACTTTTATTTAATTAAATCATGTTATATTTAATTAAATCTTATAACCTATAGTTATTTAATTTACATGTAATAATTAATAAACTATACTATTTAATCACATGACTTAGAATATTAATCAGTAAAACTTAAGCTTATATTATTAGCTTAATAATCTAGCTTATTTCTAAATATGGAAACTTTCTATTTTAAGAAACTTATCTATTTTAAGCAGCTAATCTAATTATGGAAACTTTCTACTTTTAGAAACCTATCTATTTTAGGCAGCTATTCTATTTTTGGAAACTTTCTATTTTTGGAAACTTTCTATTTTTGGAAACTTTCTATTTTTGGAAACTTGCTATTTTAGGAAACTTTCTATTTTTGGAAACTTTCTATTTTTGGAAACCTGCTATTTTTAGAAAGTTACTTATTATTACACAACAAGTATAATAATACAAGAAATACAAGTAATACTTAATCAGTATAGACAGAATACCTGATAAACACAACATAACGTTAAAAACAGTAAAACAAGACATGAACATATAAAACAAGCTAAGTCATGAGATAAAACCAGTTACGTAGTCAGTAATCAGAATACTTATACACGTATATTATCTATGTAGCATTAGTGAGATCGAAGTAGGACTCTCTTTCGTTCGTCTTTTTCGTTCACTGGACACAAGGTACGGATTCTCCGTACTTTCAGTATGGACATTCTTTCCTTATTAGGATTTCCCAGTATACAGCCAACAGTTTTCCCTACTATATGTTTTATATGTTTTTGAATTACTTATGTATAATTAAATGCCTTAATCCATATACATGCATGACCAGTTTCAACTAGTTATGGAGGTACCATAACCATAACACTGGAGGCACCAGTGTTATGACTTCACCACGGCGGAGTGATAGCTTGTGGTGTCCCTTCAGATTTTGGCCATATTATTATTATCATGTGGGGCGTATGGGAGCATCCTACGTTACATGATTTTACAGATTATTCAGGTGAATGTGGTGTGTGCCTTACATCCTTCACAAAGAGCTAATCCCTCCTACCCAAAAACTTATATTAATCAGAGGCAGCCCCTCTAATTGCATGACGAGGTCACCCCTCCAAGTATTCATGCACGTTGATATTTCATGACCTATATTGGCTAATGGTAAACATGTTAAGCAGTTTTTATAAGATAAACATAAGGCTTTTCAAACTATAAAACCAGTTTTACTAAGTTATACCAGGTTTTCCAGGACTTAGACATTTCTGATGCTATATGTTGTATATGCTTATGTTATTTATTCTTTGCTTGTATATCCGTGCACTGAGCGTTATGCTCAGCCGTTTTCCTTTCATGTTCGTAAAACGACAGGTACTCTGGGACGCTCGTAGACTTTAAGCGTACGTGCATATGGATTGGAAGCTTCCTAGCCTTCATTATTTTATGCATTTCTTCATACTTTTGATACTCATTTCTATGGACATTGTTTAGTCCTTTTCATTTACAGTACTTATGTTTTTGTGTGATGAGCTTTACTTTGGGGTACCTGTAACACCCCATTTTGATAAATGGAATGTCACGCGTGATTATGGCGTGTCATCAAAGCATACAAGGATAAATGTCTAAACATTACATGACCATAAAGGAAATACCAGAATCAAACATCGGTATCCCAAAAGTAGAACTCATCACACATAAACATAAGTACTGTAAAAGAAAGGACTAAACAATGTCCATGGAAGTGAGTATCAAAGTATAGATAAATGCATAAAGTAAAGAAGGCTAGAAAGCTTCTAGTCCATATGCACGTACGCTTAAAGTCTACGAGCGTCCTTGAGTACCTGCCGTTTTGGGAACATGAAAAGGAAAAAGGCTGAGCAATACGCTTAGTGCACGGATATACAAGTATAGCATGAATAGTATTAGCATATAGCATGAAGCAGCGGAAAAGACTAAGTCCTGGTTAACCTGGTTATATCTTAGTAAAACTGGTTTTATAGTTTGAAAAGCCTTATGTTTATCTTGTAAAAATTGTTTAACATATTTACCATTAGCCAACATAGGTCATGAAATATCAACGTGCATGAATACTTGGAGGGGTGACCTCGTCATGCAAATTAGAGGGGCTGCCTCTAATTTAATATACTAGTTTTGGGTAGGAGGGATCAGCTCCTTGTGAAGGATGCAAGGCACACACCGCATTCACACTGAGTAATCTGATGAAATCATGTAAACTAGGATCCACCCATACGCCCTACCTGATAATATAATAAATGGCCAAAAGCTGAAAGGGACGCCACGAGCTATCACTCCGCCATGGTGAAGTCATAACACTAGTGCCTCCAGTGTTATGGTTATGGTACCTCCATAACTAGGTGAAACTTGTCATGCATGTATATGGCTTTAGGTATTCTAATTAAACATAAGCAATTCAAAAACATATAAAACATATACTGGGTAAAACAGTTTGCTGCATACGGGAAATACTAATAAGGAAAGAATGTCCATACTGAAGGGACGGAGAATCCGTACCTTATGTCTAGTGAATGAAGAAGACGAACGGAAGAGAGTCCTACTTCGGAATCACTAATGCTACATAAATACATACGTGTATAAGTATCTGATTACTGAGTATGTAACTGGTTCTATATCATGTCTTAGCTTGTTTTATATGTTCATGTCATGTTTTACTGATTTAAGCTTTATAATGTGTTTATCATATATTCTGTCTATTCTGATTAAGTATTACTTGCATTTCATGTATTATTATACTTGTTGTGTAATAATAAGTAACTTTTTAAAAATAGCAGGTTTTCTAAAATAGAAAGTTTCCAAAAATAGAAAGTTACCAAAAATAGAAAGTTTCCAAAAATAGAAAGTTTCCAAAAATAGAATTATTGCTTAAAATAGATAAGTTTCTAAAACTAGAAAGTTTTCATAAATAGATTAGCTGTCTTAAATAAATAAGTTTCTAAAAATAGAAAGTTTCTATAATTAGATATAAGTTGGATAATTAAGCTAATTATATAAGCTTAAGTGTTTACTGATTAATATTCTAAGTCTTGTTATTATATAGTTTAGTTTATTAATTATTTCATGTAAATTAAATAAACTATAGGTTTAAGTATTTAATTAAATATAACATGATTTATATAAATAAAGGTAAAATAAATACTTAGGTTAAAACATGTATTATTATCTATTAATAATATAACCTAAGTCATGTAAATTAATTAATTATAAGTCATTATTTCAATAAGTAATTAATTATATAGTCTAGTTAAATGATAAATACTTAGGTTATAATTCATGTATTAATAATAAAATTATTAACCTAAGTCAAGTAAATTAAATTAATCATGTTCATGCTTTTAATTAATTTAATTTAAGTCTTGAAAAAAAATAACATAACTAATAAAATATTAAACCTTGTAAAAATAACTCATGAACTGGACCGTGTTTTACATCTAAACATGTGTGAACCCAGACCCGTGTTTTAACCCATGAACCGGACCCAAATACACCACCATACCCCGACCTAGGCCGGGGTTCCCTTCCTTGCTCCTGCCGTGACACAATCACCACCAAACCGAGACCATGTGGTCTCGTGGTGCGAAGTAAGCCAAGCCGATACCCCCTTGGGTCTCGGTTAGGCGTTGGCCACAACAAACAAACACCCCTTAACCCTAAATTCATTTAAACCCCATGATTTAAGAACATGTTTACACTTGTTTTTAATTAGTTTATTAAAAACATTCATGATTTTATGTGATTAAGAAATCAAAAACATAAAATAAAAGATATTAGGGTTTATACCAATCACGTGAATCAAAGAGGATGAACACACGAATGATCCTTGCAATAAATCAAAGACCAAAATCAAACCGAATCACCTCTTTGGTGATGTAAACCCGACGACCAAAAGAAGTAGAAGAAAAGGGATTAGGGTTTTTCTTGTTTTCTAGATTTTGTGATTATGAAACTTTTTTTCCTTTTTCCTTAGTTTAGTAAATTTGCATGGGCTTGGCTCATGTTTCTTTTTGTGTCCGCGGGTATGGGGCCCACATGGGGTAACCCGAACATTTTCCGTGTCTAAAATATAAGTGTGTTCTCGTGTTCGTGTTTTTACGTGATTTAATAAGTTATTGGTCGTGACTTAATTTATTTATTCGTGATCGTAATAAATATACATACATACTTAATATTAGCTCGTGATGAATTTACGTTCATGATTTCATGTTCGTATGTTCGTGATTATAATTATTATTGAGATAATTATCGTGTGTTAATACGTAATAAATACTTATCGTGTTATAACACGTACGTAATACTTGTAATTCTTATACGTGAAACGTAAACCTGTTATAAAAGGAAATTTCTAATCATGTACGTACTATCGTAAGGGTACTATTCATGGTAAAAGCATGCGGGTTTTACAGTACCGATGTTTGTTTCCGGTATTTCCTTTTATGGTCATGAAATGTTTAAGACATTTATCCTTGTATGCTTTGATGACACGCCATAATCACGCGTGACATTCCATTTACCAAAATGAGGTGTTACAATTATGGTATCAGAGCCAAGGCATCGACCTATAGGCTCTCAAAATACGACCTGTGATTAGTGGGTAGTCAGTATGGTCTTCCTAGAACTGACAGTCGGTTTTCATGCATTGATTGTTTTCATGCATACATATATATGTCATTGTCGCAGGTTTATGACTAAGTAATGGTTGGTACAGGACTGGCCCTATTTAGTCGCATGTGCTTTCATCGAAACTTTTAACTTTGGGACCGACCCATTGGCGTCCCTCGGCATGTCTTTTGTTTTGAGTGAACTGACCATAGGCGTTCACTCTCGCTCATATAAAAGTTTTCATAAAACTGCATCATGCATTCATGTACTAGTTTTCCTGCATAAATTTTTTCTCATGATTTATTGGTATAATTTTTTTTCATGTATATAGTTTATGTTTTCATCAGTTAATCATATATTTTTATGTTATACTGTCAGATGGTTCTCACACGCGAGCAGGAACAACTCAATGCAGCAGTCCAAGCTGCAATGCAAGCTATGCTTCCTCAGCTGAGGAATGAAATCAGAGCTGAGGTGCAGGCTGCCAATAATCAGCAACAACACCCATTACCTCCTCCTCCTCCTCCTCCTCCTCCAGCAACATTGGTTACATGGCTGGAGAGATTCAATAAGCTACGCCCTCGATCCTTCGAGAAAACAGATAGCCCCAGTGAAGTTGAAAGCTGGTTGGATCACATTGAGAAGATCTTCGATGCCATGGGTTGTGACCCCGTCTTCAAGTCGAGGTTGGCCTGTTACCGATTCGAAGGTGATGTGATATCATGCTGGAAGGCACTGAAGCAGTCTGAGGGAGGTGATAATTGGGTGGCTGGTATGACTTGGGCTCAGTTTGGGGATTTGGTGATGGGACAGTTCTTTCCCAAGGCTGAGCAAGACAGGCTAAAGAGAGAGTACCATGGAATCAGACAAAGAGCTGGAGAGAACAGCAACGAGTTCATACAGCGTTTTCTTCGTTTGGCTGGTTTTCTTGGTGCAGCAGTAGGTACTCCCGAAGAGCAAGCATACCACTTCCGATGGGCTTTTTGTATATCGGTCACAAACATCTTGGTGTGTGCTACGTTCAACATAGTGGTACAAGTGGCCGATGCAGCACGTAAGCTGGAGATGATGCAAGAAAGGGAAGAATTCGGGGAAGCAGAGAGACTCGAGAAGAGGTAAACATTCGTTATTCAGCGGTGACCAAACTGTATTCTTTCAGTATATGCCAATATTTACATCTCTTTTTAACTGTATCTTCCAGGCAGGAGACTGGGGACCGGTCTCAGTCGGCTACTCAGCAACAGCCTACTCAGCCCAAGGGAAACGGTCAGACTCATGACCGTTCTGCTACGGATAGGCATGGCGGTAATGATAATTACCGTAAGACCGCTGGAAACTCCAACAGCAGCAGGTCCTTATACTTACTCATTTTCTTATGATTTCATGCAATAGTTCTTAATTCTGACACATTAGAGAACCTTCTACCAGGAATCATGTTAACGGGAGGGACCAGAACAAGAGAGGTTCACAACCTAACCATCTAGCTATCACTCGTATTCCATCTTATGAATTATCTGCATTGTCCTTTGTACCTATTATCATGTCTCATGTATATTGTTCTTGTCAGGCTCTCAGCCAGCAAGGACACCTGTTAGAGGATATACTCATCCTCTTTGCACTACCTACAACTGTAGGCACCCAGGGCCATGTCGCTGCGACAGCGACGCATGCTTCAAGTGTGGTCTTCCTGGCCATCGCATGAAGGACTACCACAAGGGCGAGATTGAGGGCACATCAGGACATGCTGATACCAAGCCACCTCCGACTAGTGGACGCGTTTACATGACATCTCGCGATCAGGCCAACAAGTCTACAGGTACCATCACTGGAATCTTGTATATGTATGGTCAAGATGCATGTGTTCTATTTGACACAGGTGCTACTCATTCGGTCATTTCTACTACTTATGCAAAGAATGTTAGGATACTCCCCATGCCACTAGAGAATAAACTGAATATTTCCACGCTTTTAAGAGACTTTGTACGCATAACCCATGTGTATAAGAGCCTTCCCCTAGATTTTGATGACAACATTCGTCCTGTTGACGCACTTCTGCTGGACATGAATGATTTTGACATGATATTGGGCATGGACTGGCTATCCAAGCATCATGCAACCATAGACTGCCATTCATATCGAGTCATCTTCGGTGATGTTAATGCACCAGAGTACATTCACAATGGGTTCGTACCCAGAAGGTCCGTACAAATCCTATCAACCCTGCAAGCACATGCATTACATTCACATGGTTTCGAGGGATATCTAGCTATTGTTCATGACATGGATGCTGAATCTCCATCAATTTAGAATCAGTCGATAGTGTCAGAATTTCCAGATATATTTCAAGAAGAACTTCTGGGCATACCACCTGCATGTGAAGTAGAGTTTAATATCGAGCTCATCCCAGGAGCTGAGTCAATTTCCAAGGCTCCTTATCGCATGGCTCCCATAGAGTTGAAGGAACTGAAGGAGCAATTGCAAGAACTTCTAGAACGAGGCTTCATTCGACCGAGCGCATCTCCATGGGGCGCACCGGTCTTATTCGTTAAGAAGAAGGACGACATTATTTTTCTTTGCATAGATTATCCTGAGCTCAACAAGATCACCATCAGGAATAGGTATCCTCTACCACGCATTGACGATCTGTTTGACCAACTCGAAGGGGCCAAAAGTTTCTCCAAGATTGATCTTAGGTCGGGCTATCATCAGTTACGGGTTAAAGAGCAGGACATTGCCAAGACTGCTTTCCGTACACGATGTGGCCACTACGAATTTGTAGTCATGCCATTTGGCCTTACCAATGCTCCAGTAGTGTTCATGGATTTAATGAACAGAATCTTCCATGAATTTTTGGACAAGTTCGTCATTGTCTTCATTGACGACATCCTGATATTCTCTAAGTCCAAAGAGGAACACAAAGACCATCTTCGTACAGTGTTACAAATTCTTCACTAGAAGTAGCTGTATGCTAAATTCTCCAAGTGTAAGTTCTGTTTAGACAAGGTGGCATTCTTAGGTCACATTATATCAGCAGAAGGAATCACTATGGATCCAGCAAAGGTTGAGGCTATTACCAAGTGGCCAAGACCGACATCAGCGACTGAAGTTCGTAGTTTCCTGGGCTTAGCTGGTTACTACCGTAGGTTCGTGGAGAACTTCTCCAGTTTAGCACTACCACTGACCAAACCGATGCGAAAAGGGGAGAAATTCGTCTGGACTGAAGAAAGAGAGAAGAGCTTTGAAGACCTAAAGCAGAAGTTAGTATCTGCACCGATTCTTACTCTCCCATCTGTTATAGGTGGATTTTAGATCTACAGTGATGCATCCGGGAAGGGACTTGGATGTGTTCTCATGCAACATGGGAAAGTGATCGTGTACGCTTCACGACAGCTTAAGCCTTATGAGGAAAATTACCCCGCGCATGACTTGGAACTTACAGCAGTCGTGTTTGCATTGAAGATATGGAGGCACTACTTGTATGGAGAATCATGTGAAATTTTCACAGACCATAAGAGCTTGAAGTACATCTTCACTCAACATGAATTAAACATGAGACAGAGGAGATGGTTAGAGCTGTTGAAGGATTATGACATCAATCTACAGTATCATCCCGACAAGGCGAATGTAGTGGCAGATGCACTTAGCAGGAAGTTCGGAATGATAAACGATATTAAAATTGAGGAGGAAATTATAAGAGACTTGGAGCGACTAGACATTGAGATCATGGTACATGGACCACACGGTTACATGGCTAATCTTAGAGTGGAACCCGAGTTACTCTCTAAGATCAAGGAAGCTCAGAAAGATGATGGTGAAATCTGGGCGATAATTCAGAATTTGGAGAAGCAGACCGAATTTCGAGTAGACGCAGATGGTATCTTACGGCAGGGCATGAGACTTTGTGTTCCTGATGATCAAGAACTCCGGGAAACATTGTTAGCTGAGGCTCATAGCTCCCCATTCTCTATTCATCCTGGTTCGACCTAGATGTACCATGAAATCAAGCAATACTTTTGGTGGAGTGTTATGAAACCGAATGTTGCGACTTACGTATCCAAATGTCTTACCTTCCAGCATGTCAAGATCGAGCATCAGCGATCTGGCGGTCTTCTACAACCGTTGGATATTCCAGAGTGGAAGTGGGAAAAAATCACCATGGATTTTGTTACCGGTCTTCCACAGACAAAGAGGAAGCACGATGCGATTTGGGTTATCGTTGACCGACTTACTAAGTCAGCTCATTTCTTACCGATCCGTAAGGAAGATTCGGTCAGTAAACTCGCTGATACTTACAAGAAGGAGATTATGAGACTTCATGGTGCTCCATCCAGCATCGTCTCAAACAGAGATCCTCGTTTCACTTTGCTATTTTGGAGAAGTCTGCAAAAAGCTTGGGGTACAAAACTTAAGCTTAGCACGGCTTTTAATCCTCAAACAGACGGGCAATCGGAGCGAACGATTCAGTCATTGGAAGACATGTTGAGGTCATGTGCGTTTTTGGAATGGACGGGAGATTGGGACGATTACATCTGTTTGGTCGAGTTTGCATACAACAACAGTTGGCACGCAAGTATCAAGTGTGCTCCATTTGAGATGTTGTATGGCAGAAAGTGTCGCGCCCCAATCTGCTGGGATCAGGTTGGTGATCGAACACTTGAAGGACCAGAAATGATTGAGTTGACCAACGAGAAGGTCGTAGTAGCTAAGCAGAAATTGCAAGAAGCACGGTTACGTCAGAAAAGTTATGCCGACAAGCATCGTAGGGACTTAAATTTTAACGTAGGAGATCACGTCTTCCTTAAGGTATCACAAGCACGTGGTGTTAGACGTTTTGGAATCAAAGGGAAGCTCATTCCTCGATTCATCGGACCGTTTGATGTCATTGAGCGAGTCGGTGAAGTATCTTATCGTTTAGCGTTACCTCCGCAGTTTTCACATGTTCACGATGTTTTCCATGTGTCCTTACTCAGAGGGTACAAGTATCATCCCCTTCACATGGTTCAGTATCCACTGGAACAGATTCGTGAAGATCTTAAATTCATAGAAGAACCCGAACGAGTTCTTGACAGACAAGAACGAGTCATGAGGAGGAAGACGATTCCATTCGTCAAAATCCTTTGGAGGGATCATACCGAGCGGGAAGACACTTGGGAAACAGAGGAGTATATCCGGGCTTCTTACCCTCATTTCGTATTTTGAATTCGGATATGTTCTTCTTTTCCAGTTTACGTTATCTATAATTCGAGGACGAATTATTCTTTTTATGGGGGAAGAGTTATAAAACCCGCATGCTTTTACCATGAATAGTACCCTTATGATCGTACGTACATGATTAGAACTTTCCTTAGTTAGCATGTTTACGTTTCACGAATAGGCACTACAAGTATTACGTACGTGTTATTACACGATAAGTATTTAATACGTATTAAGACACGATAATTATTATCAACAATAATTATAATCACGAACATGAAATCATGAACATAAATAATCAGGAACCTATTATTATGTATTTACGTATATTTATTACGATTACGTATGAATATATTTTACGACACGAACGATTAATAATTAAATCACGTAAACACGACACGAGACACGTAATATATTAGAACACGGGAAAACAACGGGTTTCCCCTTGGGGGCCCACATACCCACGACAAGAAGGAAAAGGAAGGGGCCAAGCCCACTTAAAATTTAACTAAAAAGAAAAGAAGGAAAATAGATTTTTCATAATACAGAATATTAGAAAAATCACAAAACCCTTTCCTCCTCCTTTTTCTCCTTGGCCGCCGCATATAAACACCAAGAAGGGGTGTTTGGTTGATTTTGGTTGATCCAATTCTTGCAAGATCGTTCGTGTTATTATTTTCTTGGTGTTCACGAATCGGTAATTCCTTAAACCTTTTCTTTTTAATTATTTATTAGATCTAAGAACACATGAATCATAGGTTATTAAAAACCATTAATTAAAATATGTTAATTAAGTAGATCTAATCATGGGGTATTAAAAAAAGATGGTGGTTTAAGGGGTGTTTGGTCCGGCCGACCTGTAGAACCGAGAGCCAAGCTCTCGGTGGTTGTGTGATCACCACCAACCGAGACCTCAAGGTCTCGGTTTGGTTTGGGTGTCTCCGCCGCAAGAAAGCAAGGGACCCTGACGCATGTCGGGGTTGTACTTGTGGTCATGGGGGGTCTCGGCTGAAAAACAAGAAACACCACCGGCTTAAGCCGGTGGCGGTTTGTCACAATTAAGGGTATGATGATCCGGTTTAAGGGGTTTCACGAACCGGTTCATGACATGTTTAGATTTAAAACACGGGTTCGGTTCATGGTTTATTTTTGCAAGTTAATTATTTTTACAAGTTAAATAATTACAAGATTTAATTAAATTAATTAAACATGCTTTATAATTAATTTAATTTAGACATGACTTAGGTTAATTATTATTACAAATAATACATGATATTAACCTAAGTATTTTATGACTTAATTTTAGACTAAAGTAATTAATTAATTAATAAGACATGGCATATAATTAATTAATTTCAATGACTTAGGTTATATTAATAATAATATTAATACATGTTTTAACCTAAGTATTTTGTGTACTTTTATTTAATTAAATCATGTTATATTTAATTGAATCTTATAACCTATAGTTATTTAATTTACATGTAATAATTAATAAACTATCCTATTTAATCACACGAATTAGAATATTAATCAGTAAAACTTAAGCTTATATTATTAGCTTAATAATCCAGCTTATTTCTAAATATGGAAACTTTCTATTTTTAGAAACATATCTATTTTAAGCAGCTAATCTATTTATGGAAACTTTCTATTTTTAGAAACCTATCTATATTAGGCAGCTATTCTATTTTTGGAAACTTTCTATTTTTGGAAACTTTCTATTTTCGGAAACTTTCTATTTTTGGAAACTTTCTATTTTTGGAAACCTGCTATTTTTAGAAAGTTATTTATTATTACACAACAAGTATAATAATACAAGAAATACAAGTAATACTTAATCAGAATAGTCAGAATACCTGATAAACATAGCATAACGTTAAAAACAGTAAAACAAGACATGAACATATAAAACAAGCTAAGTCATGAGATAAAACCAGTTACGTACTCAGTAATCAGAATACTTATACATGTACATTATCTATGTAGCATTAGTGAGATCGAATTAGGACTCTCTTCCGTTCGTCTTTTTCGTTCACTGGACACAAGGTACGGATTCTCCGTCATTTCAGTATGGACATTCTTTCCTTATTAGGATTTCCCCGTATGCAGCCAACTGTTTTCCCCAGTATATGTTTTATATGTTTTTGAATTGCTTATGTTTAATTAAATGACTTAAGCCATATACATGCATGACCAGTTTCACCTAGTTATGGAGGTACCGTAACCATAACACTGGAGGCACCAGTGTTATGACTTCACCACGTCAGAGTGATAGCTCGTGGCGTCCATTCAGCTTTTGGCCATATTATTATTATCATGTGGGGCGTATGGGTGCATCTTAGGTTACATGTTTTTACAGATTATTCAGGTAAATGTGGTGTGTGCCTTGCATCCTTCACAAGGAGTTCATCCCTCCTACCTAAAAACTTATATTAATTAGACGCAACCCCTCTAATTGCATTACGAGGTCACCCCTCCAAGTATTCATGCACGCTGATATTTCATGACCTATATTGGCTAATGGTAAACATGTTAAACAGTTTTTATAAGATAAACATAAGGCTTTTCAAACTATAAAACCATTTTTACTAAGTTATACCAGGTTTTCCAGGACTTAGACATTTCCGCTGCTATATGTTGTATATGCTTATGTTATTTATTCTATGCGTGTATATCCGTGCACTGAGCGTTATGATCAGCTGTTTTCCTTTCATGTTCCCAAAACGGCAGGTACTCAGGGACGCTCAAAGACTTTAAGCGTACGTGCATATGGATTGGAAGCTTCCTAGCCTTCATTACTTTATTCATTTCTTCATACTTTTGATACTCATTTCTATGGACATTGTTTAGTCCTTTTCATTTACAATACTTATGTTTGTGTGTGATGAGCTTTACTTTGGGGTACCGATGTTTGTTTACGGTATTTCCTTTTATGGTCATGAAATGTTTAAAACATTTATCCTTGTATGCTTTGATGACACGCCATAATCACGCGTGACATTCCATTTACCAAAATGGGGTGTTATAGTCTGACCTAAAAGTCTTCCGCTGTATCAACTCTGAAACTTTCAAGAATTCAACAAAGGATAGGTATGTGGGACATGAAGTCACAAAGAGGCGAACATCACAAGAAGGCAAAAACTGCACGTGAAAGGCTAAAAGAACATGTTCTAAGCCAAAGCCTGATGGTAACCAACACATATTCACAAGAATGAAGAAAATAAAAAGAATTAAAGAGAAAGTGGCTACGAGCACGAGAACAAAGATCTAACATGCTAGATTAGGACTTTGTAATTTGGAGTGACCTCCCTTTGGGGGAGATCTTTGGAAATATGTTTTTCGTATTTAGAAAGTCTCGGTTACTCCAACAATATAGTTAAGGGCTCGTAGTATAGTTTAATTATATCTTATGTTAGCCCGACCCATGAGCATGTTCATGGGCTGAAGGCCTAAGTCCACTAAGGGACTTGGGTATATAAAACCATTTCCTTCATGGAAATGGGTGTTGGTTGTTTCATTTATTTCATATATTACACACATTTTCTCTCATCTTTCTCTTTCTACTTTGTCTCTCTAGAAACATCAACCCTCTTGTTAGATCATAGATTACCAAGGTTCTACACAACCTAATCATAAGAATCTACTTAAGATCCAAATTCACTTTATCATTTCAGATATTATCGGGATGGATTCTACTACAAAATATCGTGTAACAAATAACAACATCATGGTGGCGGGTGTAACACCCCCAAATTTATACAATTCAATCCAACGGAAGGCTCGTTGGTGTTACGTGATAACACATTACTCACATCATAGACAACGCTTAAAAGTCGTGTCGTTTAATAATAAAGCATTTCCATTCATAAATAATAAGTTTACATAGGTCCCAAGTCATTGTATTTCATACAGGTTTTACAAAGCATTTGAATGGAAAATATTATTTAAGTGCGGGCCATGAATTCTTGTTGTCTTCCCGAGAATTACCTTCAAGTACCTGAGATAAAACATAAGAAAAGGTCAGCGATAACGTCGAGTGAATTCATAGAGTTTAATGAAATCCCTCAATATAACATCGGTATAAAATTATTACCGAAAATCATTTTGTACAAATCTTTGTAATAGGCCATAAAATAGCCAAAGTCATTTTATACAAATCCTTATCAAAATCATAATATAGGCTTTCGCCTTCAAAATCATTATACGAACCATTGTCGTTAAAAACATCATACAATACGTTTTATAACGTTGTATAGATTAAATAAAAACCGTTATATGAATATGGTTATATAAAACCAAAACATGAACATAATATCAATGATAAGACCCTGTATTGCTAGTCAGGCAATATATTGTAATTTAATGCTTAAAGCAGTATTTCGTTAATTGGATTATTATAAGCCGCATGACATTGTTACCTTACTATAACCAACAACGGGTAGCTAACCCGATACTCAATTTTCCCATCTAAGTTAGCGTGTCGTCACAATAATCACGCTATGGAAATTTTCTCATACATAAATTCACTTACCAATCAATGTGGCACGACGGGGATCAACCGTCAAGGCGCGAACTGGGGTGATAGTCCCCAAATAGTACTATTATATGCATAAGCGTATACCAAATCCCGGTAGTTCACAATTCATGCTAATGGGACTTTCAGTGACATAACCTAACTTTTGTAATCCATTTCATTTCATCTATCGGGTCATTTAATTATTCATCGGGTCATACAATCATTCGGGTACAAATCAATAAACAAACAATTAGGACAACTAGTGTCCTATTTCATAAAAACTAACATGTTATCTCCCTCACGGGTTTATAAAACATTTCATAAAAACATTTAAAAGAGTGCGAGGCTATGAACTCACGTTGATGTGAGAAAGCGGGTTATCGGCAATTCGGATGTACGGTACGTGCTTCAATCACGGAAACCTAGACAAATAATACTCGTCTTAGACTTTTGTCCAATGACTTTATAAAAATAATAATTATGTATACATATGATGATTATATATATATGATGATCAAGTGGGTTTATATATTCTCATTCACTCATTTTTGTGTTTATGTATTGGTAACCTTTTACTAGTTTACTAGTTTTACCTATTTACATGTTTTAGGTTCAATAAGCCTATTATAAGTTCATTAACTTGTATAAATTCATTTTATACTTGTATTATCAGTATTTATACTTTATATGTTGGGGCCAAATGGGTTAAGCCCAATAAGTAATTTTTATAAGTGTTTAACTTATTTAGTTAAATCATTAGTCCAAATATGCTAACTTAGCTCGTTAATGTCCGTATGTCATATAGTTCGGGTTTTATCGGTTTTTACTTGTATTAGGTACTTATACATCAGTATATGACTTTTAAAAAGTTTACATTAGACGGGTCCGACCGTCTAAGTTTTAATTGACGAAAAACGTTAATTTTACGGTATTAGCCGTTAAGACGTAAAAATCATGTTTATAGTTTTATAACTTATAAAACTATCAAACTACCATTATTATATAATGTCTTATTTTATATCATAATATATGAAATTCTTATTTATAATTACTATTAATTGTTAGTGGGTTTTCATGTGTATATATTTTATAAATATATAAGTGAGTGCTTATTTTATATAGGTTTTTATTATACAATCTGATTATAAATTTCATGTTCACCAAAACAGCCATATCTAGAGTTCTATACGGAGATAGAAGCCCAAATTTTTATGGCATAAACTACATATTATGTGCTCCATTTAACTCTCCTATGGATACTGTTGAATCAGCCTCTAAGTATTTTATAAAAATCGTCCAAAACAGTCTATGCAGATTTGCACTCTAAACTTGTTTTGATCATATCTCACTCATTATAATGATTCCATTGTATGGCCAACTCTCACATGTGTACAAGACTCATAGCTTACTGTATATAAATTCATCTATACCATTTTATCAGTTCATCATATGGTTATTTACTGTTTTTATACAGCCTACTAATTTAAGCAAGATTAACCACTTTTACATATAGTTTTTCATCTTTTTACCCATGTTTATAAACACCAAATCCCCACATAATATTTTTATCATCATATATCATCATACATATATACATTAAGAAGAAAATACATGATTACATAATCAAAATAAAAAGAGGATAGGAAGAAACAATCTCTATACCACCATTAGTGATGAAAAGATGAGTTTTGATGAACAAGGCTTGGATTTGATGGCAAGACTTGTGATAAACCAACACCACTTTAAGATCACCAAATCTTCATAAGATTCTCATGGAAAATCAGCCCTTACTTCACTTGAAAACTCCTTTTTAGATGTTAAAATCACCTCCAATCAACAAGTCTTCAACTAAGCTTCAACATATGTTGATCATAGCTTAAGTTCATGGTTAAATTTTTGAGGATGATGGTGTTTAGCGGTGGTGGTGGGACGGCACAAATTGAGTAGAGAGAGAGAGATGAGAGTGTTTTGCATGGAGGAAATGAATGTGTGTGGTTTGAGTTGCTAGTTTTGACAAGTTAGTGGTTTGTGTAAGTAGCTAGGACAAGTATCCTAGCTTACTTAGTAAGCTTTGACACAAATGTTGTGTGGTTAGCTTAATATGGCCGGTTATAGTGGGGGTGGGACAAGTGTCCCACTTGTCTCATCCCCATTTAATTACGGGTACTCCTCGATTCTAGTTTCCTCGATTTGCGTGCCCTCGGGTCGTTTTACGAAAATTGTTTCTATAAATTATGAATCAACGGCACAAAACGAATCTAATAAAAATTGTCTCATCAAAAACGGAGTTCGAAAACGTAAATACGTAATCCTAAGGTTTCCGTTTTAGTCGTAAAGGACGTTTAATTATAATCGTAAGTCCTAATCTCTTCTCGTAAATTTGTGAGTTTATGAACCAACACAAATTTAAAATCTCAAAATAATATTTACAGATAAATTTATTTTCTGAAATGTCGGACTGTCACCAAAACGGTGTATGTAAACGTAAGCACGTAACGTAGAATCCTCCGGTTTAGACGTAGTCGATTCTACTTCAAGACGTAAATCCAAATTTCTTCCGAAAAATAAGTGAGTTCATAATATAACTTTAAAATAATGTTTTTAAATAACACTTGAGAATAAAATATCAACCATAAATTGACGGATTGTCACAGCATTTACCCCTAAACAGGATCTTTGTCCTCAAAGATCATCTTATCTTACTACTCGCTTCTTATAGAGTTAAAGCCATGTGGGTATTTCCTCCACATTCGGTCTTTTCTCACAAGTGTAATTCATTATAATACGCGAGTTTCATCAAACATAACTACGGGAATAAGATCAGGCTTAATGTTGACTTACTTTCTCTATCCATGATGTTCACGGGTTTTTGATGAATGCAACTTTTCGCCGATCTAAACTTCATTAAGGAATAGTCAGATTTTTACTTGATAGGTATTTTATCATGTTCGATATATGAAACATAATTCACGCAGCACTTGAAGTCCTAGGGTAGATCCAGATTATATGCCTTTCAAACCAATCTTTTACATCATCTCAATGGTCCCATACAACGGGGACTTATATCCCATGATCTTTCAAATCATCAATTCATTTTTCCATGGTTAAAATTTTTGGCATAACTTCGCTACCCATCTAACACTTCAAGATCTACATTTCATATTCACATAACCTCCTGCCCACTACCGGCAGTCAATAATCAGATCCTAATTTCAACATTCATTTCAGGTCTCGCGGGTCGAGTATTTTGTAAGGTTAGGTTTGCCATCATAGGAAACCTTAAACCTAAAAGACATGTCCAACTTGTAATGGGTGTATGTCGGGTGTCTCCACTCGGTAATCAGATACTTTTCCTAAGAATCTTACTACGGGAGAATTGGACAAGAAAGAGTTGTCAGTTGTCAAATAAGACAATTTCCATAGATGAGTAAATTCGACTCAGAAGAATAGATGCTACAGGCACATATGTAGGTGTCACTAACACTATGTCCCTAAAGAAAATGTAGTGTTTATTAATCAGTTTTATGGTGACTACTAATCAGCCTTGCATGGTCCATTCCAAATTGTATGGAGGCGCGCAACTATATACAATTTCAAGATTAACGATGCAATACTCAGTTCGTCAAAATTTTATCATCATGTTTATAATAAAAATATTTTCATGCTTAATTCTTAAATAAGAATCAAAAATAAATTTACAATGATTTTCTTTGTTATGAAAACAATTAAGTTTTCCAAGGTGTTTATAAACAACTTCATTTCGATAACAATTACTTATAAATCTCACTTTGAATAATCCGTATGATGATGAAAATTTAATTTTTCTCAAGGGATACGGTTTTATCTTATAAAAACAATGAGTGATCCGCAAAGAGTGATGAAAAGTTGTTCACCAAGAACTAACTTCAATATATCAGGAAATGAGCTTAGCCAGTTAATCATAAGGTGCATGACCTCGATGGCACTCATAAAGAATAACCCACAATGTAACTAAATTCGAGATGAGTACTTGTTCAATGGTTGCATCACTAATGCGGGCATTAGGAAGAAGCAAGAAAAGATAGATATCATCGATACATGTAGAATTTAGCAATCAAATGTAGTCTTTTCATTAATCACAAACAAGTCAAATTGTACCGTAACACATTACGTGTCACTATGTCATACAATTTCCTAAACTCATCCTACCAACTGATATCTTAGTTAAGTTAGGGATTTGTTTAAAAGATACCACAATGAATACTAATCTACAAGAGTCATTAGGTGTTCCACATGTCCCGGAAGATCCATCGGTCCCAATTCAGAAGAAGATTTCTTCAATTTATTTCTTGGACACTAGGCATCCTCATCATTGGACAATGGCCTAGGAACAACCCTTAACACAAACCTACAATCAATTAAAACCTTATAATTCAATCACATGACATAATAATTTCCTCTAATCAATCTCATATTCCATTCAAGTTAAATTTTACTTTATTCAAGTTTCAATCAATCTTATACCTAATGCGATATCCTACCTCATTTTCCAATACATTCAGTCTTTATTCTTAGGCCTTAAAAGGGCAATAAAAGCTCAATATGAATAACACTTAATTTCCAATCCTATAACTCCTTTATCAATAATTATCAAATGAGTCACCAGTATAAAATGACTTGATCATTCAACTAGACTTCTCGGAAAGGTACTAGTGGCATGAGGCTTTTGGGTAATGGTTCCAATGACAGCCTCAAGTGCAACATTCACCCTTTCGATTTCAATTTAAGAATTGGGTGACAACGAATCAGATGACACCTTTCCAGGTGGTAACGTTTTGTCAAACTCCACTCTATAAGGAAAGATCGTCATGACATCGATATCAGTTTTAATCTCGCCAATTCTTATTTAATATCACAATCAACTAATATCAACATTTCTATGAATATCAACCATTTGTTGGGATCATAAATATCCACAACTTGGTTTAGATCTAAGATAGCTAGAATTTCTACGAGAATAGCTTCGAATAACTTACTAGGGGATTTAGGGTTCCTTGTGACAATCTACGTCGTATAAATACCTCGTATAAATATTAAAATAATCATCAAACAATCATGTAATCAAATTATATCATATGTATATATATAATCCAAGTTCTATATATTAAAATAACACTTCTCAGTCTGGCCTTGTCGGTAACTCAGGAATTCTTCGGCACCGTTATAGTCAAAATATTTTTAGACATTTTTAGAAAAATGTTTATAGTTAAAAGATTTTGAAATGTTTTATTCAAAACCTTGGTTTTAAAAATCTTTCGTTCTCTATAACGAGAGCTCTGGTACCAAACTGTAACACCCCCAAATTTATACAATTCAATACAGCGGAAGACTCGTTGGTGTTACGGGATAGCACATTACTCACATCATAGACAACGCTTAAAAATCGCGTCGTTTAATAATAAAGCATTTCCATTCACAAATATCAAGTTTACATAGGTCCCAAGTCATTGTATTTCATACAGGTTTTACAAAGCATTTGAATGGAAAATATTATATAAGTGCGGGCCATGAATTCTTGTTGTCTTCCCGAGAATTACCTTCAAGTACCTGAGATAAAACATGTTAAAAGAAAAGGTCAGCGATAACGCCGAGTGAATTCATAGAGTTTAATGAAATCCCTCAATATAACATCGGTATAAACTTATTACCGAAAATCATTTTGTACAAATCTTTGTAATAGGCCATAAAATAGCCAAAGTCATTTTATACAAATCCTTATCAAAATCATAATATAGGCTTTCGCCTTCAAAATCATTATACGAACCATTGTCGTTAAAAACATCATACAATACGTTTTATAACGTTGTATCGATTAAATAAAAACCGTTATATGAATATGGTTACGTAAAACCAAAACACGAACATAATATCAATGATAAGACCCCGTATTGCTAGTCAGGCAATATATCATAATTTAATGCTTAAAGCAGTATTTCGTTAATTGGATTATTATAAGCCGCATGACATTGTTACCTTACTATAACCAACAACGGGTAGCTAACCCGATACTCAATTTGCCCATCTAAGTTAGTGTGTCGTCACAATAACCACGCTATGGAAATCTTCTCATACATAAATTCGCTTACCAATCAATGTGGCACGACGGGGATCAATCGTCAAGGCGCGAATTGGGGTGATCGTCCCCAAATAGTACTATTATATGCATAAGCGTCTACCAAATCCCGGTAGTTCACAATTCATGCTAATGGGACTTTCAGTGACATAACCTAACTTTAATAGTCCATTTCATTTCATCTATCGAGTCATTTAATTATTCATCGGGTCATACAATCATTCGGGTCCAAATCAATAAACAAACAATTAGGACAACTAGTGTCCTATTTCATAAAAACTAACATGTTATCTCCCTCGCGGGTTTATAAAACATTTCGTAAAAACATTTAAAAGAGTGCGAGGATATGAACTCACGTTGATGTGGGAAAGCGGGTTATCGGCAATTCGGATGTACGGTACGTGCTTCAATCACGAAAACCTAGAAAAATAATACTCGTCTTAGACTTTTGTCCAATGACTTTATCAAAATAATAATTATGTATTCATATGATGATTTTATATATATGATGATCAAGTGGGTTTATATATTCTCATTCACTCATTTTTGTGTTTATGTATTGGTAACCTTTTACTAGTTTACTAGTTTTACCTATTTACATGTTTTAGGTTCAATAAGCCTATTATAAGTTCATTAACTTGTATAAATTCATTTTATACTTGTATTATCAGTATTTATTCTTTATATGTTGCGCCCAAATGGGTTAAGCCCAATAAGTAATTTTTATAAGTGTTTAACTTATTTAGTTAAATCATTAGTCCAAATATGCTAACTTAGCTCGTTAATGTCCGTATGTCATATAGTTCGGGTTTTATCGGTTTTTACTTGTATTAGGTACTTATACATCAGTATATGACTTTTAAAAAGTTTACATTAGACGGGTCCGACCGTCTAAGTTTTAATTGACGAAAAACGTTAATTTTACGGTATTAGCCGAAAAGACGTAAAAATCATGTTTATAGTTATATAACTTATAAAACTTATCAAACTACCATTATTATATAATGTCTTATTTTATATCATAATATATGAAATTCTTATTTATAATTACTATTAACTGTTAGTGGATTTTCATGTGTATATATTTTATAAATATATAAGTGAGTGCTTATTTTATATAGGTTTTTATTATACAAATCTGATATTAAATTTCATGTTCACCAAAACAGCCATATCTAAAGTTCTATATGGAGATAGAAGCCCAAATTTTTATGGCATAAAACTACATAATATGTGCTCCATTTATCTCTACTATGACTACTGTTGAATCAGCCTCTAAGTAGTTTATAAAAATCGTCCAAAACAGTCTATGCAGATTTGCACTCTAAACTTGTTTTGATCATATCTCACTCATTATAATGATTCCATTGTATGGCCAACTCTCACATGTGTAAAAGACTCATAGATTACTGTATATCAATTCATCTATACCATTTTATCAGTTCATCATATGGTAATTTACTGTTTTTATACAGCCTACTAATTTAAGCAAGATTAACCACTTTTACATATAGTTTTTCATCTTTTTACCCATGTTTATAAACACCAAATCCCCACATAATATTTTTATCATCATACATATATATATTAAAAAGAAAATACATGATTACATAATCAAAATAAAAATAGGATAGGAAGAAACAATCTCTATACCACCATTAGTGATGAAAAGATGAGTTTTGATGAACAAGGCTTGGATTTGATGGCAAGACTTGTGATAAACCAACACCACTTTAAGATCACCAAATCTTCATAAGCTTCTCATGAAAATCAGCCATTACTTCACTTGAAAACTCCTTTTTAGATGTTAAAATCACCTCCAATCAACAAGTCTTCAACTAAGCTTAAACATATGTTGATCATAGCTTAAGTTCATGGTTAAAATTTTGAGGATGATGGTGTTTAGTGGTGGTGGTGGGACGGCACAAATGGAGTAGAGAGAGAGATGAGAGTGTTTTGCATGGAGGAAATGAATGTGTGTGGTTTCAGTTGCTAGTTTTGACAAGTTAGTGGTTTGTGTAAGTAGCTAGGACAAGTGTCCTAGCTTACTTAGTAAGCTTTGACACATATGTTGTGTGGTTAGCTTAATATGGTCGGTTATAGTGGGGGTGGGACAAGTGTCCCACTTGTCTTATCCCTATTTAATTACGGGTATTCCTCGATTCTAGTTTCCTCGATTTGCGTGCCCTCGGGTCGTTTTACGAAAAACGTATTTATAAATTATGAATCAACGGCACAAAACGAATCTAAAAAAAATTGTCTCATCAAAAACGGAGTTCGAAAACGTAAATACGTAATCCTAAGGTTTCCGGTTTAGTCGTAAAGGACGTTAAATTATAATCGTAAGGCCTATCTCTTCTCGTAAATTTGTGAGTTTATGAACCAACACAAATTTAAAATCTCAAAATAATATTTACGGATAAATTTATTTTCTGAAATGTCGGACTGTCACCAAAACGGTGTATGTAAACGTAAGCACGTAACGTAGAATCCTCCGATTTAGACGTAGTCGATGCTACTTCAAGACGTAAATCCAAATTTCTTCCCAAAAATAAGTGAGTTCATAATATAACTTTAAAATAAAGTTTTTAAATAACACTTGAGAATAAAATATCAACCATAAATTGACGCATTGTCATAGCGGGTAACAAAGAAAGACCACCAATGCTTTTGACTGGCCGATATGCTCAATGGAAATCACGTTTTCTTTGATATCTTGATACAAGACCTAATGGTGATGCCTTGAGGAAGTGTATTTTCCATGGACCATATGTCTTCTCACAAATCACTGTTCCTACTATACCAGCCACGGAAACTAGTGACGAAGTACCCGCACTTACATGAGACGAAACTCTCTTAGAGATGATATTTACTCAACGGTTGATGCATCTCCTATTGAAAAAGAAATGTGGACGGCTATTGAACGATTGCAGCAAGGTGAGTCAATCAATAAGCATGATGTGAAAACAAATCTGTTTTGGAACTTTGGCAAGATTACTTCATTGGATGGGGAATCCATTGATTCATATTACTCCAGATTCTACAAATGACAAATGACATTACACGAAACAATTTGAAAGTCTCCACCATACAAGTCAACGTTCAATTTATACAGCAACTTCAACCAGAGTGGACATGGTTCGTCACTTTGGTGAAACAACAGAAAAAGTTAGACGAGGTTTCATATCATAAGCTCTTTGACGTTTTGAAAAAATTTTAGCCTGAGGCAAACGAACTGCGTACTGAAAGGGTAACAAAGATTGTTAATACACTTGCTTTGATGTCTACCACTCAACATTACCCAAATCACCGCTCTTGTGCCCCAAAGTCCTACTCTACTCAAACATCACCACCACGATCTTCCATTGTCTCTAAGATACATACCCTAACAAGATAAAGAGGTAAAGAGGTTGCAAGAACACCATCACCACCAATTAAGCAATTATCTGAGGAAGACAGTGACAAAGAACAAGCTCAAAAAGATAGGGAATTCAAGCAACACATTGCTTTCATTATGAAGTCATACAAGAAAATCTACAAACCCAGCAATAACAACCTTAGAACCTCATCAAACACGAGGAACAACTATGTTCAAATTCCTCCAAGGTATGACACACAAAGGCATGTTGAGAGTCCTCCAAAGTATGATCGTCGTAATCAAACACATGTGGAGGGTTCTGCAAGATATGATTGACAAACTGCTAAGTATGATAATTAGAGGATTGCTACTGTTGTTGGAAATATGGAAGCGGTTGGTACTCAAGTTATGCAACAAAGTGGGATTTAGTGTTTTAATTGCAAAGGTTTTGGGCATATAGCAAAGGAATGCAGGCATAAAAAAAAGGGTTAAGGATTATGCTTATCATAAGGAAAAGACGATGCTATGCAAGAAGATGGATGATGGGATCATGTTATCAGCTGAGGAAGGAGAAATGATTGACGACACCGATGATGAACTCTCCGACCAAGAACTCGAGGCACATTATTTGTACATGGAAAATATTCAAGAGGTCCTCAATGTCAATGAAGATGACAATTGTCCTATCCTTGATACCGAGCTAATTGACAAGGTACACACTGATGATGACTATAATGTGTTTGGCAATACGCATGATCATAGTGATCCAACTACACCCATTATTGATACATGTATGAAGGAATCGGTTGCTAGTAATAACAAACCAAATTCATTTGACATGTGCAATAGAGAGTCAGAGGAAGATCAACATGTAAATGAGTATAATGATGAGGAGCGTGTTGCGCTAGCTAATTTAATTGCCAATCTTCAAAAGGATGTCACTAAAACTAGGAAGAGTCAAAAGAAACTAAGAAGGCTAATGCTACACTTAGTGTAAACTTTGAAGAGAGCAGAGCTGCTCTAATAAAATATAGTAAGACTATTGATAGTTATAGAGCCGAGCATAGTCAGAAAACCAAAGAGCTTGAGGGGTACGAAGGGCGTTTAATTAACACTAAAAAGGACGATTTTGAAAGTAAATATAACACCACTCTAGAGTTATTCGATAAAGATAAATGTCAATATAATGCTTTCTTAATTAATGAACGTCAAAAAACGTATCTTGCAACAACTAAAGTAAACGAACTTGAACAAAGTCTTTCTATGAATACCATCGATTCTACTAAAATTCTTGATGTAAAGAAACAAGAGGCTGAAAATTTAAAACAAGATTTTAAAAGTAGACAACAAAAAAATACTGAAAAAGTAACGAAACTTGAAGAACAAGTCAATTTTTTGAAAAAAATTTGTTTATAAAATGAATCAATCTATAGAAACTAGAAGGGGTGGGGGTTGAATAATTTCTCATCGGTTTATCTCCTAATTAAAATTCCTTTCAATTAGGTGAGTGCCAAAACTATCTTTTACTTGAAAGCTAGTTGCATAATGATTAGGTTCAATTCCAATGCATTAACAATAAGTAGTAAGTGTAATGATGATGAATGTAAGTGATGAGTATGGAAAGAAACAACCTAGTAGGAAGACACCAAGATTTATAGTGGTTTGGCAACGAGGCTCTATCCTCGTTCCTACTCCACTCCTCGAGTACACCTTACTCGAGATTTCCACTATATCCACAAGCTCCCTTCTTGGCGGAGAAAACCTTACAACGTCGCTTACATTATTTTCCGACACTAAGCTAAATGTCGAGACCTAATCTTAGCTAGGACCAATCTACACAACGTCACCCACTTCACTATTTTATGACACAAGGCTAGATGTCGAGTTCTAATCCAAAGGTAGAACCAATCTTCACAACATTGCCTAATTCACCATTTTCCGACACAAGGCTAGATGTCGAGTTCTAATCCAAAGCTAGAACCAATCTTCACGACTCTTCACTTTGAAGATAAGTGAGAACTTCACACAACACAACTACACATCACTTTATAGTTTAGTGAGAACTCACAAGACACAACCACATCACTTTATAGTTTAGTGAGAACTAACACAACTTATTACAACACAACTAAACATATCCAAGTACACACATGTAGCTTGGATCTACACAACACAAATCCAAGCACACACATATACAAAGGATTTACACAGCTCTAATCCAAGTATTCACACATAGCTTGGATGAACACAACCTTGGTTTAAAAATACGTTTTGCGATCCATTTCGCTAAAGGTCTCAAAAGCCATTGCGTGATGCGTGTTGTGATTGCGAGCGCAATTTAGACGCGATGCGTTTAATATAGAAAAGTAAAAAAATATTCGAGTACCAAATAAACGCAATAAAGTTACAAAATAAGTTACTAGCATATTAAAATTAGGCTTATTATCCCATGTAAAAAAAATAAATCGAGAGTAAAGGTTGACAAAAAACACTAAGGAAAATGCAACATACTATATTTTCGTCATTGTGTTTGTTTTGGATGTTTTTCTAACAAGTCTTATTTTTAAAAAGCCATTAAAATATGTAGGTCTCTTTTAAATGGTTAAAATTTGACAAAAATGGCTTAAGTACTAGATTGCGACAATTGCTATCGTTGCTTAGCAATACACAATTGCGATAAATTGTGGTTTAATGCGAACGCATTTTGGGATGACACTGTATTAGGCACCTTGATGCGAAATTTTGAATGCTACACATTGATGCGTGGAATTTGCGCAATGATGCACGCATTTTTAAACTAAGAACACAACTAGTCCAAGTATTCACAAATACATTGGATCTACACAAGACACAAACAAACAAATGATGAACATGACTAGATCTTTAGGAGAGGATGATCTTCATCAAGGCTTCATCTTTAATCACATCTGTTAGCCCTATATTTTATATAGTCGAACAAGAATGTAATAGGTCATCTTAGTCGTAAATTGTCTTGTATTGTAATAGGTTAGTCGGGAAAACCGGGCTTGGACTTTAAGCTAATATTGTATAAGTTAGGGGCGTAAGCCCAAAACAAAACCAAGCCCGGCCTAAGTTACTCAACCCACGGCCCAACAAAGCCTAGGGTATATACACCCTCTTCCATGTGTGGAAGAGGGTGTTGGTTCATTTTACTTTCTCTCTCTAGTAAACATAAACCTTCAAAAATCTCTCTTGTTTCTCTCTCTACTTTTCTTCTCTTTCTCTCTCTAAATATCTCTTCTAAATCTTGTGTTATGGATTGAATGGGATTAACATTTGGTATCAAGAGCCTATAGTGGATAGGTGATTGAAGATTCGTGTGTTGTGTTCTTGATTTTTCGTGGCTATTTTGATCTATATCTCACGTCCCAAAATTTCTTTTTGTGTTTTTTATGGCCTTTTCTTGATACAAATCATCTACATACTAGTAGTAGTGATTTGGGAATCTTGGTTTTGGCTAAAACATAAATCTTTTGGATCAAAAGTTGCGAAATTTCTTGTTTTTCTTCATTCCGAAATCCAAGCTAGTTTCACCATCAGAAAGTACAAGTGAGAGGGATTTGATCGCAATAACCAACTGGTTCTACTTTGCGATCACTGTATTGCGATACCTTATTCCGATCTGGATATTTCGATCGTGCATTGCGATCTGGGATTCCGACGGGTTTAAGGGATCTTTGAGTCGTTACTCTGCCGAATTTGTTTCCGCCATATTCCGATCTGAACATTCCGACAGGTAACATTGCGATAGGTATTGCGATCACATATTACGATAGAACATTCCGACAAATATTCCGACAGGTATTCCGATAGTACATTCCGACGGGTATTCCGACAGACATTCCGACAGGTATTCCAATGGACATTCCGACAGGTATTTCGATAGTACATTCGGACGGGTATTCCGATAGAACATTCCGACAGGTATTCCAATGGACATTCCGACAGGTATTCCGATGGACATTCTGACATGTATTCCGATGGAAATTCCGATGGATATTTTGTTTGAGTAATTTTTAGACTTAGCAACTATCTAGACTAGTTTCGGAACGTAGTTTACACGATGATTAAAAAAAAGTTAAAATTTTTAGGTCAAGTAAAATCAAATTTTTTCTCTACTAGGTTTTGGCTATTTCTAACTCAAATTAATAATTTGGCGATACAATATTTTTCGGCTTACCGTTTTGTCAGACTAAGGAATTTATTGTCGGAATGGGAAATTTTTTATTTTTTTTTTAATTTTCGGAATTTCAATTTTAACCACATCATCATCACAACAAATCCACTAAGATCTGTAATTCATCCACAAGTATTCACCATGTCTAACAACAACATCAACATTGCAACTGCTAATCAAATTCGTTTGGAACAAGGTGGCAACGGTAATCCACCTGTGCTCACTGCCGGTTGCTACGTTCAATGGAGATCTCGTTTTCTCAGATTTCTCGACGGAAAAGAAAACCGAACTGCTCTTCGTTACTGCCTTGAGAATCTACCTCCAGTTTTTGAATTCAGACCAATTATAAAACAGGCATATGATGGTACTTCATCAACTATACGAGCTATGGAGGATTTTGACACATGTTCTGATGAGAAAAAGAAACTCCTCCAAGCTGAAGCTGATGCTGTAAACTTCATACTCACTGGAATTGATAACGATATCTATTCCACAGTTGATGCATGTCCTAATGCTATGGAAATGTGGAATGCAATTCATAGATGGAAGCAAGGTGAGTCGATCAATGTTCAAGATCTCGAGACTAATCTACTTTGGGAGTTTGGAAAATTCACATCTGAAGATGGTGAATCCATTAACTTATATTACTCGAGATTCTACAAAATGATGAATGAGCTTGTCAGAAATCAGTGCACCATCTCCAATCATCATGCCAGTGTTCAGTTTCTACTTCAACTAAAACCAGAATGGCAAAGGTTTGTGACCTTGGTTAAACAAAGGGAAGATATCAAGACCATCTCCTATGACAAACTTTATGATATCTTGAAACAACATCAGAATGAAGTGAATGAACTAAGGGCTGAAAAGGCAGAACGGTCTGCATATTCTATTGCTTTTGTGGCTGCTACTTCAACAAAACCCGTTCCTCGTCAACAACCACCTACTCATTCCTCGAAGTCATCAAGCTCATCCACCAAACCTCTAGCTGCTGCTAAACACAAAGCAAAAGCAATTGTCCCCACTCCACCTCCAAAGTATGACACCGAGTCAGATGGAGACAGTGATGATGAACAAACTTCAAAGGACAAGAAGATTGAAGAACTCATGTCTTTACTCACCACAACTTATAAGAAGATCTACAAACCTACCAACAACAACCTCAGATCATCATCCAATGCTAGATATAAGGAAGTTGATCATGCACCTCGGTATGATCGTGATGCTAGGTATGATAATCAGAGGATGTCGAATCAAGTTGGGGCTAGAGACACTGTAGGCACTCCGGTTGTGCAAAAGACTGTGATTCAATGCTTCAACTGCAAGGGATTTGGGCACATGGCTAGGGAATGCAAGAAGCCAAAAGGGGTTAAGGATTCGGGATATCACAAGGAAAAGATGTTGCTGTGTAAGAAAGAAGAAGCAGGAATTCCACTCACAGCAGATGAAGTTGACCGGCGTGATGACAGTGATGATGAAGCCGATGATCAAGATTTGGAGGAACATTATGTGTACATGGCAAAGATTCGAGAAGTGCTCCCAGAGACTGATGATACTTCTGGACCCATCTATGATTCTGAGCCACTTGAAAAGGTACCATCACATGATAACTATAATGTGTTTGCTAATGAACGACGTCATCCTGAGCAACCCGAAAGCATCAATGACACATATGTAATAGACACGGAGGTTAGCAATATCTCTACGGATTCATAACATATGTGTAATGATGACGGAAAAGCTATTCAGGATACTGACTCGGATGAGGACCGTGTTTTGCTTGCGTCTATTATAGATTCTTTAAAACATGAAATTGAGGAAAACAAAGAGGCTAATAAACGTTTGAAGCAAGAAAACACATCCTTAGCCGAGGAGATAGACATGCTTAAAGAGTGTGATTATGTAAAAGAAGCTGATCGACGGGTTGCGATAGCTAATGGTTTGGTATATGAACGTAAGGTGATCAATGAACAATATTGTTCTGAAGTAGCACACAAAATTCATATATCAAAACAAAAGATATTGGACCTTGAAGAACAACTGCTGCTACATAAACTCCAAATTACTGAATTAGAGTCGGTTAACAAAGAACAAACTGAGCTTTATAAAACTCGTGAAGAAAAGGATATTGAAAAAATTCTTGCTTTGGAAAAGAGAGTCGACACGTTAAACAACATTGTTTACAAAACGGGTCAGTGTATTCAAACTATGAATATGCTCAATAGAAATATGAAAACGAGTTTTGTCAAGCCTGAATATCTCAAGAAAGTTCAAAGTACCAAGCCTGCTCTTTATGATATCGGTTGTTATGTTGATAATCTTGCTCTTATGCTTTCCCCTGACTGCGACGAAATCATTCGTCAACAAGAAGAAAGTCGATCAAACTTAAGTGATTTAATAAACCTTTCTGATTCTGATAATTATATTAAGTTTGTTCCTCAAAAAGAACTTTCTAAAGAACAAAAGATGTACAATAGTGTTCCACCACCAAGTGATGAACCCCAAAAGAAAGTTTCTTTAAAAAGGAGTTTCAAAAAGCAATCAATTTTGTTAGAAAAAACAAATTTCGGATGAAAAACGTAAATGGGATGAGAAAAGCAAAAGTGTTCAGCAATTTGAGTTTATAAAACAAGGGGTTTTAGATTTGTACAAAGGTGTCGTCGACTATGAAAAATTTTCTAGGGATACCATTTGGAATATTAAACCTAACCCACAAGTAGAAGTCGTCATTCAACAATGCATTGTTCCAACAATTGATGATCTTTCAAAAAATGTGGAAATGTTTTATAATGCTCTCACTGAGGAAATGTTAACTGATTTAAGTTATGTTAAATCTCTTGAAGATGATGTTGATTTTCTTCAAAATAAATTAAAAACACAAGAACACCAACTTTCTAACGAAATTGATCGACTTTCTAAGGAATACTTTTATGCTGACCATATGAATGCTATACTTGGTGTGTATACCGATCTTGATCAATATTGTCATGTAGCATGTCTAGTGTCAGAATCGGACGAGAAATGTCGCAATCTTGAAGTAGAGCTTTCGAAACAAATTCAGGCATATAACAAACTTTCAAAAAGTTTTTCTCAACTTGAGAAACACTCCTTTTCTCTTGAACTTGCTTTACAAAAAGGTGAAAAATCTCATAATCATAAAAAGTGTCAAGAAATGTCAGCTTCTTCGTTTCGTCAACTAAATGAAAAAGATTTTGAAATAAATGATTTGAAAGCTCAGCTAAAAGAAAGGTACATAGCCATAAGTGAGTTACAGAAACTCATTGAGAAAATGAAAGGAAAGTCTGTTTTGGGTAAACCATCCGTCGTTCGTCAACCGAATGCGGTTAAATGCCCTAAATCATCTATTTTCGGACAATCCCCACAGACTTTGCCTAAGATATGAAATAATAAGAGCACAAATGTGATAGCACCTGGAATGTATAAGATGAACACTAGGTCAACTCAAACTGGGACAACGCAGTTACCTCAGAATACTAGGAAAACTAATCAACGTGTGTCTTCTTCTACAGGAGTAAATCCCACTACTAGCATTAGCAGACCACAACTTAAGAGCACTAGAATTGAAGATAGAGTCATGCCTAACAAGATTCAAGGGAAGAAGAAGGAAGTAGAAGATCACCGTAGGAATTTTAAGTTTTCTAAAAATAAAACGTCTGTAACTGCTTGTAATGACAGTTTAAATGCTAAGACCTCGAATGTTGAAGTTGTTTGTGTTGAATGTGGAAAATGTGTTTTTACTTTCAATCATGATGCTTGTGCTCTTAATCATAATGGCGTGAATACTAGAACTAGGAAGCCTATTCATGTGCCCACTAGTACTAGAGAACCCACAAGAACTTTGAACCAATTCACTGATCAACCACTTAAGAAACTAAGTGCGTTAGACTCCACTACTCTGCGTAAACAAAACAGATTAAAGAAGCTATATGAGAACATTATTAGGACATGTACACGTGGGTATTCGAGATTTACACCACCCGGATACAAATGGGTACCTAAGTTAACCACTTTCGTGATTGGGTCTAGGAATATCAGCTTGCCTGTAGACTTTGCATCTAGGCCCACTACTATTTTGGAACCCGTTTCTATCAAGGGATCCCATTTGTCAAATGCTACATTGTCTTCTAATTCTTCTGCAGCTCGTCGAAATCATCCTATTCATAATGGACTCCGGGTGCACAAAGCACATGACAGGAAATCTCAAGCTTCTCATTAACTTCGTGGAGAAGTTTCTGGGTACGGTACGGTTTGGAAATGATCAGTTTGCACCGATACTCGGATATGGAGATTTGGTTCAAGGGAATATCACTATAAAACGGGTCTACTTGCTATGTTAGAGACTATGATGGGAATGATCTTCTAACAGGTTCTCGTGGTTCTGATCTCTACACAGTAACTCTTCAAGACACATCTTCAACAAATCCAATTTGCTTAATGGCTAAAGCTTCATCATCTCAAGCATGGTTATGGCATCAACGATTGTCACATCTCAACTTTGACACCATCAACTTGCTTTCGAAGAATGATATTGTGACCGGTCTTCCTAAGTTGAAATTCATCAAAGACCATCTTTGGTCTTCTTGTGAGTTGGGGAAAGCAAAACGGAAGTCTTTCAAAACAAAGACTACCCCAAGCTCAAAAGGACGATTGGAACATCTACACATAGATTTATGTTGTCCCATGCGTGTAGAGAGTATTAACAGGAAAAAGTATATTCTCGTGATTGTTTATGATTACTCTAGATAAACATGGACTTTCTTCTTAAGGTCCAAAGATGAAACACCAGAGGTTCTCAAAAACTTTCTCAAGATGATACAACGCAATCTTCAAGCTCAAGTCTTAACCGTAAGAACGGATAGGGGTACTGAATTTTTGAACAAGAACTTGCAATCTTACTTTCAAGAAGAAGGCATTGAACATCAAACGTCTATTGCTCGAACTCTTGAACAAAATAGCGTTGTCGAAAGACAGAACCGTACTTTGGTTGAGGCTGCTCGAACAATGCTTTCTGCTTCAAAATTACCGCTATTCTTCTGGGCTGAAGCAATTAGAACTGCCTGTAATACTCAGAATCGTTCTCTCGTCATCCCTAGACATGAAAAGACACCTTACCACATCATCAATGGCAGGAAACCTACTGTCAAATTCTTTCACGTATTTGGATCATTATGCTATATCCTTAAAGACGGTGAGAATCTCGACAAGATAAAAGAAAAAGGTGATGCATGTATTTTTGTGGGGTATGCTACATTGTCGAAAGGATATCGAGTCTATAACAAGAGAACAAAGATTATTGTCGAAACAATTCATGTGAACTTTGACGAATTGCCACAGATGGTACTTGAACATAACAGCTCAAGTCCCGCACCTCATTGTCCAGCGATGGCACCTACACAAAACAGTGTACGTCCCGTGCAAGAATGTCAACAAAGTACTCCTACAGCAGAATCGACGGATACGACACATATGAATGAGTTGGTTGATTTATATGATCCAATGTTTGAATAACATTACTATGGAAACAATCAAGTTGTGTCAAAACCTTCCGCTGTCAATACTGCTGATGAACCCGAACCAAGTTCACAAGACACAACTGCCTCTACTTCAACAACCGTTGCTCAAGAGACTATTCCATTGGATACTCAACAAACTCAAGAAACAGTCATACAACCAACATCACCAACCATCAATGCTGAAGGAGGAAACAAGAATCAAGCAGTCGATGCACAACCCGGCGAAGAAGAATTTATCAATCCGTTCGGTACACCGGTACACGAAGTCGGAGAGTCTTCTACTCAACATGTTGATCCGTCCAACATGCATACATTCTACCAACCATATCCATCCACTCACCATTGGACACGTGATCATCCATTGGAGCAAGTCATTGGAAATCCTTCACAACTGGTTCGAACACGCAAACAACTCGAAACTGATGGCGATGTGTGTATGTATGCACTCACCGTGAGTTCAACTGTACCTACAAACATCAAACAAGGCATGACTGATCATGCGTAGATTGAATCAATGCAAGACGAAATTCATCAGTTTGAACGCCTAAATGTTTGGGAACTTGTTGACCGATCCTATGGAATGTCAATTTTAGATTTCAAATGGATCTGGAAAAACAAACTGGATGAAGAACAAACCATCATCAAAAACAAATCTCGTCTTGTGGTTAAGGGATACCGTCAACAAGAAGGCATAGACTACGATGAATCATTCGCTCCAGTCGCTCATTTGGAAGCAGTCAGGATATTCCTTGCTTATGCTGCACATAAGGGCTTCACGGTTTTTCAGATGGACGTTAAAACTGCTTTTCTCAACGGTCATTTGAAGGAAGAAGTGTATGTGAATCAGCCGGAAGGATTCATCGATCCTCATCATCCTGACAAAGTCTATCGTCTCAAGAAGGCTGTATATGGACTTAAACAAGCTCCATGGGCATGGTACGAAGAACGATCCAACTTCTTGGTTTCCAAAGGATTCTCCAAAGGTTCAAATAGCCCCATTAAGTGAGTGTTACGCGAGAAAAGAGAGGCTGACATCTTTTCTTATCTATCTATTTTCGTAAATGAAGAAGATAAGTGAGAGCTTACTGACTGCATCTTCTAAGAAGGGCTTGGAAGAAGAAATAGAATCTCCTTTCTTTTTCGAGAAAAGGTCCCATCCTTCAATATCATGATTGGGTCGACCAGATCATGAGTGAAATATCATGATCGGGTCGACTAGGTGCTATTGATCCTACTCTCTTTATTAATAAATATGGGGATGACATAATGCTAGTGCAAGTTTATGTTGATGACATTATTTTTGGTTCTACGAACCCAAAAATTTCAAAAAGTTTTGAAAAATTAATGCACAGCAGATTTAAAATGTCAATCATGGGGGAGCTAAAATTCTTTTTAGGCCTCCAGATTCATCAATCCCCACGTAGTATCTTCATAAACCAAGCTAAATATGCTCAAGAGATACTTAAAAAGCATGGTATGACCTCATGTGCTCGCGTTGGTACACCATTGTCGACCACATCCCTAAACGCTGACTTGTACTCATATCCTGTAGATCAAATGCGATATCGCAGTATGATCAGGTCACTTATGTACCTTACAACCAGCAGGCCTGATATTCATCATGCCACATGCTATTGTGCACGATATCAAGCCAGACCTACTCAAAAGCACCTCAAAGAGGTTAAACGGATCTTTCGGTACCTTAAGAATACCATTCCATTGGAATCTGGTATCCGAAGGAAACCAGTTTTTATCTAACAGCTTTTTCAGATTCTGATCACGCAGGTTGCCTTGATAGTCGAAAAAGCACTTCTGGTAGCATACAATTTCTATGGGAAGACAAGCTTGTCAGCTGGTCGTCAAAGAAGCAGGATTGAACTTCGCTCTCATCAGCTGAAGCAGAATATGTGGCTCTAGCCGCGTGCTGTACTCAAGTCCTCTGGATGAGAACTCAACTCATGGATTATGGCTTCCACTTTCATAAAATACCTATGTTTTGTGACTCAAAGTCGGCCATAGCCATATCTTGCAATCCGGTTCAGCACTCCCGCACCAAGCACATCGATGTCAGATATCACTTCATCAAGGAACAAGTGGAAGGCGACATCGTGGAATTATACTTTATCAGAACTGAGTACTAGCTGGCAGACTTGTTTACAAAATCTCTCTCGAAAGATAGGTTTGCGTATCTCGTTGGCCGTCTTGGTATGAAGTATATGACTCTAGAAGACTTGGAGGTTTTGGCAAATGAAGCTGCTTGATATACTCTCACGATGACTTCTAAGCGCATCACAGCTTAGGACTCGAACCTCAACTAAGGAAAGTTTATCTCGGACGATAACTTATCCTTATCAACGAGAAAATCATATTTCTCGGTCATGAGCTTCTCATAAAAACATTCAAAGTTTTTAAGTTCATGAAAAACGATTTATAAGTAAATGTCAGCTTAGATCTCGAACTTCAACTTAAGGAAAGTTTATCACGGATGATAACTTATCCTTCACAACGGGAAATTTATTTTTCTCGGTCATGAGCTAGTCACAAAACAATCAAAGTTTTGAGCTCATGAAAAACGGACCCGAAAGGGAAGTGTACGTTTCAGTGCGCTTTCCCTAAGCAATAGAAGAGAAGTCTTCTATCCTGATTATTTTAAAACCGTTGAACACAACTTTTCAAGAATTTCTCAAAAGGTTTTTCTAAATCTTTCAAAATTGTGTGTTCAACACTCCCTTCCTCATATGTGGTTTTCATATCTCAAAATTGTCATATGTTATTTTGATCAATTTTTGAGGGGGAGCGTTTTAAAATCAAGCCTTTTTAATGTTGTTGGGTACATCTCTAAAATTGTCATATTTTATGTATCCAACACATTCCGAAAATGATATTAAATATGTCATATATTATCGGTAAAGGCATCTCAACTCCGTACCTCAACATATTTTGTGGTGTCGTTTTTCTAAAATTTTGTCAATTTTTGTCTCAAGACACACATATATTGTTGAGGGGGAGCGACCCGACTGAAAATGTTCCATGATTCATGCGTGCACACATGTTTCTCTCCCGTCGATTTTTCGGAAATTGTCATATTTTAATAAATTGGTATCTCTAATATTATATTTCTATATTAGTGATAGGGGAGAAAATGTGATTAAAATGTAATATATCGCAACATGTGATCTTAAGGACTCAAGTGTAACTCTTTCCTTCACATGCCAAACTATTTAGTATATCGATGCATGTTTGTAGGGGGAGCTTTTTCGAAATGTAAAACTTTTAAAGTGTTAAAAGTTTTGATTTTTATCAAACACTTTGAATAGTTTTCAATGGTTTTATGGTTACGATCTTTACCCAAAACAACCTACTATCCACGACGGAACGATGGAGTCAAAAGGTGGAATAGGAAACTAAGTCCTATGATCCAACCAGAACCGGAGGGATCTACCCGAGGACATTCCATAGCTAGAAATAGTTGTCCTTAGGAAAGATGGAGTTGAATGAAGTTGAATGCGGACCAATTACTTAAGTTAGCACTGGAACAATCACAACAAGGTGCTAGTGCTGACGTATTGGTAAGCATTGAAGGAGTTGAATATTCTATGCAACTTAGGCAGAAACCGGGTTAACACATCTTTTGAAGACAAGTGTCATGGACCCAGTGATGTGATGCACAACTCTTCCCCAGCCATTCGAGTTTCTCTCAAAAGAAACTTGTCTCATTGTCACGGAGATCAACACGTATCTATTAACTTTCTCGCTCCGAGTCAATTAATATTGAAAAGGTGGCAGTCTGCTCCAGCCTCCGATTACCAAAAATGCACTTATTGAGTCTAGAGCAAAACGAGATCTATCTATCATCTCATTAGGACACAATCGAGTCCTACACATTATCCTTGTGATATTGCCAGAACATCTGAGTGATACGATTCACAATGAAGATGGAAATCCTGTTTGAGCCAGCATCAAACAAGCTCATGGTAGATAACTTGTGCGATTCTACACGAATCAAACTTGTGAGAACTGGAAAGCAACTAAGTTTGGATTCTTAATTGATTCAAACTTGATTCCAGGTTTCTTCGCAAAATCCGTGTGATCTTGCCAGAACATTAAGAGTGACACTCATTAGTGTACACAGTAACGAATGGAAATCCTTCCAGTGTCAACATCAAACAACACTGCGATAGGTAACTCACAAGATTCTCTATGAATCAAGCTTGTGACAAACTGGAAAGCAACAATGGTGCGATTGTTTTAGAATCAAACTTGTTCCAGGAAATCTGAATTGACGACTCTAATCAGAAGGATAATTTATCCTTATGATTCACTCTTTACGTTCGTAGTCTGCTTTGAGACGGTCGAGTAAAGAGAACTGGCTACTACCGCCGGGAAACCCTGTCAAGGAGATTCTTAATCGAATCTACCCGATCACAGGTACGGTATCTAATACCGTCTAAACGGTCTTCACCGACCGGAGGTAAAACGCTACTGAGTTAGGATGAAATGTTCAAAGCCATTTTATCCGTGTCTATATATGTTGTTTCATATCAAGAAGGTGGCGTAGCTGTGCTACCGATGTCGATTCAGAAGTCACAAGAGCACAAGATGGCGATAATCAAGATACCTAAGAATATAAGAATGTAATAGGTCATCTTAGTCACAAGGAGCACAAAATGAAGATCTCAAGCACTCAAAGTCAAATGACAAAGGCTCAAGATAAAGATCACAAGGCATGAAGGAACAAAGCCGTTACAAACAAGATCAAGACCAAGATACAAGATCAAAGAAGGAAATCTCCTCTACAAGAATGTATTCACTCAATCATCTTATGTTTTTTAATCTTTTTAAGATGACCGATACATTGGGGGAGATTGTTAGCCCTATAATTTATATAGTCGAACAAGAATGTAATACGTCATCTTAGTCGTAAATGGTCTTGTATTGTAATAGGTTAGTCGGGAAAACCAGGCTTAGACTTTAAGCTAATATTGTATAAGTTAGGGGCGTAATCCCAAAACAAAACCAAGCCCGGCCCAAGTTACTCAACCCACGACCAACAAAGCCTAGGTTATATATACCCTCTTCCATGTGTGAAAGATGGTGTTGGTTCATTTTACTTTCTCTCTCTAGTAAACATAAACCTTCCAAAATCTCTCTTGTTTCTCTCTCTACTTTTCTTCTCTTTCTCTCTCTAAATATCTCTTCTAAATCTTGTGTTATAGATTGAATGGGATTAACAACATCACAAGTGTGTGAGTGATCTTCTCTTTGGACAAGGTAAAGAAGGAGATCAAGAGGATAATCATAAGTAAACATACTTAACACATTAAGTGATCATTTACAAATGACTTTGATTAGATAGGAGAAAGAGGGCTGAAAGAGATGTCCAAAAAGGGTTAATAAAAATGCAGATTTGATCCACTATATATAGAAGACAAATCCCAAACGGCTAGCTGGGGTGGTTCCTTAGCTACCCAGGTCGTTCCTTATCGATAGGGAACCGCGTAGGCACTTAAGGAACTGCAGAGTGTAGACCCCGCTCCTTTTTGTCTTTTAGTAAATTTGAAATATATGAGATTGTTTAAACCTTCAAAGGATATTCTTATGGCATTTGGAATATGCCATATTCAAATTTACATTTTCATTTTAATAAAAAATTTTCTTAAATATAAAGTTTATTGAAAATCTTTTGCTACGTTTGACAAAAGTGAGTTTTAAGGCTAATCACTATTATGATCACTAAGCATGATTAAGATATGTTAGTGTAATGATTATTACCTTGATGATAGTATTTGTTAGATAATTCATTTTATGATTACGTTTGACAATAAATGTCTTTGTAATTTGTCGTGATCAAAACTAAGAAAGATTAATTAATACTAACAATGTTTTTAGGCATTGCTTTGCATTAACAGTTTCCCCCTTTTTTATTACGCCAAACTATAAACACATTTACATAAAATACAAGATTATTCGAATTATTAACGAGTTTATCACTATCATTTCCCCCCCCCCCCCTTGTCGAAGCAAAAAAGTTAGCACAAGTGTTTGAAGAAGAAAAGAATCGGACTTTTCTAGTAGCTCCCCCTTGCTTGGGGCACCAAGTAAATGAGCTAAGGTTACATTGTAAAACCCGCATTAAAAACCTATGAACAGTACACGTGAACAGTAACTTATGAAAACGATAAAATTTAAACTTTCCATTTATAATATTAATACACGTGTCACGACAATAAATAACGAACAATCATGAATATTATAAATGTGAGACGATCACGAATACCAAAACCAAGAATATTAAATCACGAGCATACACAACTAATTAGTTAGATACGGAAAAAGTTACGGGTTCCCTTGTTGGGCTCCCTTAGGCCGCGGCTACAACAAAGAAAAGAAGGAAGATGGGCTTTGGCCCATAACCCAATTTTAAATAATAAAATACAAGAAAACATAAACATATTTTAGGTTTTTAGAAAAGTTTTCCGTGCCTCCTTTTTGTGCTTATTGTCGTCGGCCATATACAACAACAAGGACGATTTAGACGATTCTTGCTATTGGTTTTGTGTTCGTGATCATTCTCTTTTTTTTCACACATTCGGTATAAATCAAACCCTTTTCTTTTTATTTAATTCTATTGATTTCATGTTATTATTTAATTAATCATCAATAAAAGAATAAAACATGTAATAGATTAATTAAATTCATGGTTCGGGTTTGGTTTGTGTGGGTTGTGGTTTGGCCGAGACACCGAGACCCCATATGGGGCTCGGCTTGCTTTTCTTCACCACCACCGATACCCCCAAGGGGCTCGGCTTGATGTGGTTTGGCTCGGCGCAGCAAGAAACCCCCGACCTAGGGTCAGGGTGTGTTTGTTTGTTCGTTTTGTGTGTACCGAGGCACCACCGAGACCCCCCAAAGGGGCTCGGTTGGTTTTGTTGTTCGGACCCGAGACCAAAAGGACCCCGACTTTAGGTCGGGGTATGTGTACATGTTTTGTTGATTTATTTAGTGTCAACCGAGACCCCTCTAAGGTCTCGATGTGACTTTGTTTGTGACTTATTTGATTCGGCTTATATGAAACACGGGCTCGGGATCGGGTTTTTCATGAAAACTAGTTTTTTAAGTCATGTTATACTAAACTTTAGGTTAATTAATTTATTTAACTAATTCATGTATAACCTAAGGTATTTATACTTAGTTATATAATTAAAACATGTATTTTAATTAAAATCATATAACGTATAGTTTAATTAATTAACCATTTATTTAATTAATAAGCTATAACCAAGACTTGTATTGTACTAATTAAACTTTAATTATTATTTATAATCCTGGTTATTTCTAACAATGGAAACTTACTATTTTTGGAAACTTTCTATTTTTAGAAACTTACTATTTATGGAAACCTTCTATTTTTAGAAAGTTACTTTGTATTAAAATACAAGTATTATAATACACTATTACATGATTAATACTTAACAGAACATCAAAATAACTACAGGTAACAGAGTAAACAGTAAGACATGACAGAATACGTATAACAAGCTAATAATACACGGAACCAGTAAAACACATGTAATTCAGACAACTCATATACGTCCATATTTCTTATGAATGTTATCCGTCGAGGCAGATTAGTCTTAATAGTTTTCCTTAGTTTCTACTGGACATAAGGTACAGATTTCCCGTCCTACAGTAAGGACAATCTCTTCCTTTATTAGGATTTCCCGTATGCAGCCAACTGTTTTCCCCAGTAGCTACAAATTAAATGCTTATGTTTTATTAGTTACCTTAGCCATATACATGCATGACCAGTTTCACCTAGTTATGGAGGTACCATAACCATAACACTAGAGACACTAGTGTTATGACTTCACCACAGTGGAGTGATAGCTCGTGGCATCCCTTTTTATTTATTTGGCCATTATAATATTATATTATCATGTGGGGCGTATGGGTGCATCCTAGTTACATGTTTCTGTCAGGATTTCATGGTGAATGTGGTGTGTGCCTTGCATCCTTCACAAGGAGTTGATCCCTCCTTCCCACTTACCAATTAATTAGAGGCATCCCCTCTAATTTACATGACGAGCTCACCCCTCCAAGTATTCATGCACGTTGTTGACCTCATGGCTTATATTGGCTATTATGGTACATTAACTAATACAGATTTTCATAAGTAACATAAGCTATGTTTTTAGAACTAAAACCAGTTCACATGACAGACAACTAGGTTTTCCAGGACTTATACATTTCCGCTGCCATTCATGCTTTATACTCTTTATATGCTTCCATATTCTATGTTTTTCCATGCTTTATTGTATATCCGTGCACTGAGCATTATGCTCAGCCGTCTACTTTTCTATGTTCCCAAACGACAGGTACCCAAGGACGCAAGTAGGAACTCCAGAGTATGTGCATTTGGATTGGAAGCTATCCGGCCTCTTTTACCTTATGCATTTATTCCTACTTTATCATACTTTACTTCTTTTGGACATTGCTTGGTCCTTTCCATTTACAGTACTTATATTTCTTGTGTGTGAGTTACTAGACTACCGATGTTTGGTTCCGATTATCTATTTATGGTCATGAATGTTTAGACATTTACCTTGCATGCTTTGATGACACGCCATAATTTACTATAGCATTTTATCTTATTAAATGGGGTGTTAATTATGGTATCAGAGCCCATAGTTTCAACCTGTAGCTCTGTAAAAACATGACCTGTGACTTACGTGTAGTCACCAGTGTCTTCCTAGAACTGACAGTTGGTTTTCATGCATTCATTCATTTTTCATTTTATTTCATGCATTCATATCATTGTAGCAGGTTAATGACTAAGTAATGGTTGGTACAGGACTAGCCCTATTTAGTCGCATGTGCTTTTATCGAAACTTTTAACTTTGGTACTGACCCATAGGCGTCCCCGCCCCATGTCTTTTGTTTTGAGTAAACTAACCATAGGCGTTCACTCCCGTTCATATAAACGTTTTATAAACTGCATCATGCATTTATACATTGTTTCATGCATTATAAATTGCTTCATTGATTTATACGTTGTTCATGCATTTTTATGTTATCTCATTTCAGATTTATGATCTATGTTGCATTTTGTTGTTTTAAACTGTCAGATGGCGAACAACCACAATACTCCAGATTTGACTTCAGCTTTCAATGCAGATCTATAAGCCCTCCTTCCCCAACTTCGTAATGAAATCAGGGATGAATTTCATGTAGAATTCCAGGCTCATGGCAATCACAACAATCCTCCACCTCCTCCTGCACTTGTTACTCTTATGACTTGGTTGGAGAGATTCAACAAACAGCGACCCCTTTCGTTTGAGCAGACTGACAGCCCTAACGAGGCTGAAGCTTGGATTTCTCTCATTGAGAATATTTTCGATGCAATGGGTTGTGATGGTGTTTTCAAGGTAAGACTGGCTTGCTATAAGTTTGAAGGTGATGTGCTACAGTGGTAGAAATCGGTCAAGCAGTCCAACGATGGTGACAATTGGGTTGCACAGCTTACATGGGACCGGTTTAAGGAGCTCTTCCTTAATCAGTATTGTCCACATGCTGAGCAAGAGAAGCTCAAGAGGGACTACCACAACATTCGGCAGATTGCTGGTGAAAACAACAACGAATTAATGCAAATGTTTCTACGTTTGGCAGGATTTCTGGGTCCAGCCGCAAGAACTGCTGCGGAGCAGGCTGAGAAGTTTCGTTGGGCACATTGCACTTCGGTTGCCAACAACTTGGTATGTGCTACTTTCACTACGGTGGCACAGGTGGCCGATGCAGCCCGTAAACTCGAGATGCTTTAGGAACGAGAGGAGTTCGGTGATGACAGAGCAGTGAAGAGGTATCTTCAATCACCAATTGTAAACAATTCATTTCCATAAGTATTTTTCATTCATATAATCCTCTGTTCAATGTTATATTCTAGGAAGAAGACTGACGACCGTAAGGCTGCGGCCGCTCAACAGCAAGCACCTAAGGGAAACGGTCAGACTAACAACCGTTCTGGTTCTGAGAGGCGTGGCGGTAACGATGGTTACCGTAACAACGCTAATAACTCGAACAACAGCAGGTCCCTACATTAACCTTCTTTCATGTTAAACTATCTTATGTTATGATATTCTAACACTCCAACAATTGTTAATTCAGGAACAATGGTAACGGCAGGAATCAGGACCGTAGGGGTTCACAGCCTAACCGTTCTACCTCATATGGTTAATTTTACACCATATATGTAACCATGTTTATGTTCCACGATCATGTCTCATGCATGTAAACCTTAAACATGCTCTCAGCTAACTAGGACGCCTGGTGGAGGATTCAAGCATCCTATCTGTCCTACTTGTTCGCGCAGACACTCTGGTATTTGTCGCTGAGGTACTGGTGGTTATTTCAAGTGTGGCCAACAAGGCCATCAGCAGAAGGACTGTCGCCAGGGTGAGATAGAAGGCACCTCTGGACACGTCGACACCAAGCCTCCTCCTACTTCTGGTCACATGTTCACTACTACTAGAGATTAGGAGAATAAGACTTCAGGTACCATCATCGGAAAACTCTTTATAAATGGTTTGACAGCATGTGTTCTATTTGATACTGGAGCGACGCACTCAGTCGTGTCCACTACTTTTGCTGTACGTGTTAGAATTTCCCCGATGCCATTAGATTATGCGTTATGCATTTCCACGCCTCTTAGGGACTCTGTACGAATCACTCAGGTGTACAGAGATCTTCGCCTAGAATTTGATGACAAGATCCGTAGAGTTGACGCACTTCCATTGGACATGTGCGATTTTGACTTGATTTTGGAGATGGACTGGTTATCCAAACACCAGGCTATGATTGACTGCCACACTTATCGGGTTATCTTCGGTGATGTTAAATCTCCAGAGTACATACACCATGGTTTTCTGCCAGGGAGGTCAATACAGATTATTTCATCCATGGAGGCGTGTGCATTGCTATCACACGGCTGTCAGGGCATCATAGCCAATATTCATGACATTACTGCCGAGCCTCCATTGATCTAAGATCAACCCATTGTGTCAGAGTTTCTTGACGTATTTCTAGATGAACTTCCGGGCATGCCGCCTGTTCGTGAAGTCGAGTTTGGAATCGAGCTCATACCAGGTGCATAGCCGATTTCCAAAGCTCCTTACCGTATGGCTCCTATAGAGCTTAAGGAACTAAAAGACCCAGTGCATCCCCATGGGGTGCACCTGTATTGTTCGTGAAGAAGAAAGACGACAGCATGCGGTTAAGCTGAACAAGATCATGATCAGGAATCGTTATCCTTTGCCGCGTATTGATGACCTGGTCGATCAACTACAGGGCGCCAAGCATTTCTAGAAGATCGATCTGAGGTTCAGCTACCATCAGTTATGGGTTAAAGAGCAAGACATCTCCAAGACTGCTTTCCGTACACGTTATGGGCACTACGAGTTCGTAGTCATGCCATTCGGACTCACTAATGCTCCAGCTGTCTTCATGGATTTGATGAACCATGTCTTCCATGAGTTTCTGGACAAGTTCGTTATCGTGTTCATTGATGACATCCTGATATTCTCCAAATCCAAGGAGGAATATGAGGAACACCTTCGTATAGTCTTACAGATTCTTCGTCAGAAGCAGTTGTACGCCAAGTTCTCTAAGTGTGAGTTCTGGTTAACCAAGGTGGCATTTCTGGGCCATGTTGTATCTGTAGAGGGGATCACCATAGATCCTACCAAGGTTGAAGCTATCACTAAATGGCCGAGACCTACATTTGCAACAGAAGTTAGAAGTTTTCTATGTTTAGCTGGCTACTACCGCAGGTTTGTAGAGAACTTTTCACGGTTAGCCTTACCTTTGACTAAGCTAATGAGCAAAGGAGAGAAATTCATCTGGACGGAAGAGCGAGAGAAGAGATTTGAGGATCTGAAGCAGAAGTTAGTGACGACACCTATTCTTAATCTCCCATTTGGCTCAGGTGGATTTCAGATTTATAGTGACGCTTCAGGAAAGGGTTTAAGCTGCGTTCTCATGCAACATGGGAAGGTTATTGCATACGCATCACGATAGCTGAAACCTTATGAAGAAAACTATCCTACTCACGATTTAGAGCTTGCAGTAGTTGTTTTCGCGTTAAAGATCTGGAGACATTATTTGTATGGTGAATCATGTGACATATTCACCGACACAAGAGTCTTAAGTACATCTTCACCCAGAAGGAACTGAACATGAGACAGAGGAGATGGTTAGAACTATTGAAGGACTACGACACAAACATTCAGTACCATCCTGGTAAGGCGAATGTGGTGGCAGATGCTCTAAGTAGAAGGTCTGGTATGATTGCTGGCATCTGGATTGCAAAGGAGATCATCCGTGACCTAGAGATGACTGATATTGAATTTTGTTTACGAGGACAACACGATTACTGGGCTAATCTTAGAGTGGAACCATACTTAGATTCTAGGATCAAGGAAGCTCAGAAGGACGATGGTGAGATTTGGAATGTCATTCAGAATCTTGATCAGTAGACAGAGTTTCGTGTTGACGACGACGGTATCTTATGACAGGGCACTAGACTAGTGGTTACTGATGACTCTACTCTCAGGGAAGCTTTGTTGACTGAAGCTTACAGTTCTCCAATTACCATACAATCTGGTTCTACCAAGATGTACCATGACATCAAGCAACACTTTTGGTGGGGTGGTATGAAGCAGGATGTTGCCACCTTCGTTTCTAAATGTATGATCTGCCAACAGGTGGGACAAAATCTCCATGGATTTTCTTACTGGGCTTCTGGTTACTCAGAAGAAGAACGACGCTATCTGGGTTATTGTGGATAGGTTGACTAAATCTGCTCATTTTCTGCCGATTCGCAAGGAGCACCCGGTCAACAAATTAGCAGACACTTTCAAGAAGGAGATCATGAGACTACATGGTACTCTATCAAAAATCATCTCTGACAGAGATCCCCGTTTCACATCACGTTTCTGGCAGAGTCTGTAGAAAGCTTGGGGCACCAAACTTAAGCTCAGCACTGCCTTTCATCCTCAGACCGACAGACAGTCAGAACGTACCATTCAGACATTGGAGGACATGTTGCATTCGTGTGCTCTAGAGTGGTCAGGAAGCTGGGGTGAATATATATTCCTAGTAGAATTCGCATACAACAACAGTTGGCACGCTAGCATCAAGTTTGCTCCCTTTAAGATGTTGTATGGTAGAAAGTGTCGCCCCCCAATCTGCTGGGATCAGGTGGGCGAACGACTGCTTGAGGGTCCAGAGATGATTGAAGTGACCAATGAGAAGGTCGTTGTCGCCAAGGCAAAGCTTCAGGAAGCTCGTGCTCGTCAGAAGAGCTATGATGATAAACATCATAGAGATGTGTCTTTCAACGTAGGTGATCACGTTTTCCTCAAGGTATCCCGTGCACGAGGAGTTAGACATTTTGGAATCAGAGGGAAGCTCAGTCCTTGCTTCATCAGACCGTTCGACATCGTAGAACGCGTTGGTGAAGTGTCATACTGTTTAGCGTTACCGCCTCAATTATCACACGTTCACAACGTGTTCCATGTGTCCATACTCAGAGGATACAACTATCATCCAGTTCATGTTGTCCAGTATCCACTTGATCAGATTCGAGAGGATCTTTCATATGTCGAAGAACCCGAGAGAGTTCTTGAGCGACAAGATCGTGTCATGTGGAGGAAGACGATTCCTTTCGTCAAAATCCTCTAGAGGGATCATCCTGAGCGGGAAGCCACTTGGGAGACAGAGGAGTCTATACGGACTTCTTACCCTCATTTCCAGTTCTAATTCAGGTATGTTTTCTTTCAGTTTACGTTTCTCCAATTCGAGGACGAATTGTTCTTTTAGAGGGGAAGAGTTGTAAAACCCGCATTAAAAACCTATGAACAGTACACATGAACAGTAACTTATGAAAACACGATAAAATTTATACTTTCCATTTATAATATTAATACACGTGTCACGCCAATAAATAACGAACAATCATGAATATTATAAATGTGACACGATCATGAATACCAAAATCACGAGCATACACGACTAATTAATTAGACAAGAAAAAAGTTACGGGTTCCCTTGTTGGGCTCCCTTAGGCCGCGGCTACAACAAAGAAAAGAAGGGAGATGGGCTTTGGCCCATAACCTAATTTTAAATAATAAAATACAGAAAAACATAAACATATTTTAGGTTTTCAGAAAAGTTTTCACTGCCTCCTTTTTGTGCTTATTTCCGCCGGCCATATACAACAACAAGGACGATTCAAACGATTTTTGCTATTGGTTTTGTGTTCGTGATCATTCTGTTTTTTCTTTTCACACATTTGGTATAAATCAAACCCTTTTCTTTTTATTTAATTCTTTTTATTTCATGTTATTATTTAATTAATAATCAAGATAAAGAATAAAACATGTAATAGATTAATTAAATTCATGGTTCGGGTTTGGTTTGTGTGGGTTGTGATTCGGTCGAGACACCGAGACCCTATATGGGGCTCAGCTTGCTTTTCTTCACCACCACCGAGACCCCCAAGGGGCTCGGCTTGGTGTGGTTTAGCTCGGTGCAGCAAGAAACCCCCGACCTAAGGCCGGGGTGTGTTTGTTTGTTCGGTTTGTGTGTATCGAGGCACCACCGAGACCCCCAAAGGGGCTCGGTTGGTTTTGTTGTTCAGAGCCCAGACCAAAAGGACCCCAACTTTAAGTCGGGGTATGTGTACATGTTTAGTTGATTTATTTAGTGTCAACCGAGACCCCTCCAAGGTCTCGATGGGACTTTGTTTGTGACTTATTTGATTCGTCTTATATGAAACACGGGCTCGGGATCGGGTTTTTCATGAAAACTATTTTTATAAGTCATGTTATATTAAACTTTAGGTTAATTAAGTTATTTAATTAATTCATGTATAACCTAAGGTATTTATACTTAGTTATTTAATTAAAACATGTGATTTAATTAAAATCATATAACATATAGTTTAATTATTTAACCAGTTATTTAATTAATAAGCTATAACCAAGACTTGTATTGTACTAATTAATATTTAACTATTATTTATAATCCAGCTTACATGATTAATACTTAACAGAACATCAGAATAACTACAGTTAACAAAGTAAACAGTAAGACATGACAAAATACGTATAACAAGCTAATAATACATGGAACCAATAAAACACATGTAATTCAGACAACTCATATATATCCATATTTCTTATGTAGTGTTATCCGTTGAGGCGGATTAGTCTTCATCGTTATCCTTAGCTTCTACTGGACATAAGGTACGGATTTCTCGTCCTTTAGTAAGGACAATCTCTTCCTTTATTAGGATTTCCCGTATGCAGCCAACTGTTTTCCCCAGTAGTTACAGATTAAATGCTTATGTTTTATTAGTTACCTTAGCCATATACATGCATGACCAGTTTCACCTAGTTATGGAGGTACCATAACCATAACACTAGAGGCACTAGTGTTATGACTTCATCATGGCAGAGTGATAGCTCGTGTCGTCCCTTTTCGTTTATTTGGCCATTATATTATTATATTATCATGTGGGGCGTATGGGTGCATCCTAGTTACATGTTTCACTCAGGATTTCATGGTGAATGTGGTGTGTGCCTTGCATCCTTCACAAGGAGCTGATCCCTCCTACCCACTTACCAATTAACTAGAGGCACCCCCTTTAATTTGCATGACGAGGTCACCCCTCCAAGTTTTCATGCACGTTGTTGACCTCATGACCTATATTGGCTATTATGGTACATTAACTAATAAATATTTTCATAAGTAACATATGCTATGTTTTTAGAACTAAACCAGTTTACATGACAGACAACTAGGTTTTCCAGGACTTATTCATTTCCGCTGCCATTCATGCTTTATACTCTTTATATGCTTCCATATTCTATGTTTTTCCATGCTTTATTGTATATCCGTGCACTAAGCGTTATGCTCAGCCGTCTACTTTTCCATGTTCCCAAATGGCAGGTACCCAAGGACGCAAGTAGGAACTCCAGAGTATGTGCATTCAGATTGGAAGCTATCCGACCTCTTTTACCTTATGCATTTATTCCTACTTTATCATACTTTACTCCTTTTGGACATTGCTTTGTCCTTTCCATTTACAGTACTTATATTGCTTGTGTGTGATTTACTAGACTACCGATGTTTGATTCCGTTATTTCTATTTATGGTCATGAGTGTTTAGACATTTACCTTGAATGCTTTGATGACACGCCATAATTTACTATAGCATTCTATCCTATTAAATGGGGTGTTACAGACATGCTACACAAAGGTTAGAAGAAAGAAAAGAAACACCAATGTATATATGTGCACTACCTACTAAATAACTTGAGAGGGAGAAGGAAAAGAAATCTCAAACTAGAAGCAAGTATTTGCTAAGTATGCCCAAAGAGTGTGTGTTGACAACATCATAGTTCAATTGGTGGAATAAAGGAAGAAAAGAAACATCCAAAGCAATTAAAGATGATTAAAATGTAAAGGGGTTAAAAATTAGAATTTATGGAATCACCCATAATTAATTGTAAGATTTAATCATGATCAACTCTTTAACAAATGTGTGAAAAAGAATTAGCGGGAAAGATAACACACATAACATTCATATTACACAAATATGAAATAACATACAAGAGAAATATTCATACACACAATATGAATATTTAAAGCAAAAAATATGGAAAATAAACCACAAAACATAGACTACTCTAATAGTTATAATCTTCCAACATTTCTTAAGTTTTATTGACCCAAAAAACTAAAGTACAAAATGTTCCTTAGTTGGAAAAGAAAGACGACGAAGCATCATTCGAAGTTTTGTTCACGGGAACGAAAACTTTGAGAGGAGGTCGAGTGAGGAGGAATTCAAGGAAATTTAGCTTGTCATAGATATGAGCAAGTTCAATTTTTTGAAAGCGACAACAAGCATACGAGGAACCATGATGCAAAACAAAGTCGTTAGATGGGGGAGGCCCATCAGTATGAGAGTTTGGTGGAAAGGGAGATATTGGATAAGAGATGTTTTCAAAATGCCTAGTGAGATTAAGAAATGAAGATAGGTCATTGAGTTGCGGAGAGGTGAAAGGTTTAGGTGGTGGTGGAAGAATTTCCTTTTCTCCGATAATTGGATTTATAGAGTAAGTCTCATTCCAATTTTAATCGGAGAGAAAGAAGAACTCTTTGAGGATTTTGGAGAAGAAGAATCATGAGGATTCTTGGTCTTTTTGACCCAAACGGGTCGAACCGAGATTTTCAGTTTCTTTGAAAGCTTAGAAGAAAAAGCTTTAGGTTGAGAAGATTGTGACAAAAAAATGTCAAGGTTAGGAATAGAAGAGTTAGGCATTATGAGGGATAAAGAGAAGAACTCCCAAAAGAGAAGATTTTAAAGAAAATAGACAAGGAAAAGATTTGAAATGAAAACAAAAGGTTTTAAGGAATGTTTAGCCAAATTGGGTAAACAAAGAATCTTAACCAAGACAGTGGTCAAAGAAGAAAGACCAAAAATAAGCCAAAAGTGGCTCTCCCGTACGCGGTTCCTTAAGGGAGCCCGCGGTGCCATATCGATATGGAGCCGCCTAGTGGCTAAGGATCCGCGTCTAGTGGACCAAATACCATGATTTTCAAAAGTTTTGGAGAAAAATAAGACTTCTTCAAATTTTTGCAAATCATGGATTTTTACCTCTTTTAGTACTAGAGTATGCAATGGTTTCATAAAAGCAACATATTCACAAAGAATGTATTGACATATGGTGACAAAATATTTATATAACATTTTGATCCAATTTTAAGTCAAGTTTTTAGAGGTTGTGATAGATTTAGGTTCAATTTTAAATAACTTGAAGTTGATTAATGTGACCACATAGGTTATAACGCATAAAACTAAATCCATAGATCATCCTCGTGAGAAATTCATGAAGGAAAGGAAAGGAAATACAAAAAAGTAAATAACAACTAACTAATACAAAGTTAGCTAAAACTATGTCTTGAATGCATAGTCCTCTTTGGCTTGACCTTCTTTAAAAGAAATTTATTTTGAAAACCATCATTCATCTCCTAGGAGGAGGAGGATTGGCAAATAGGTTCAACAAGAAGCTTTGCAACTTGATGTGAGCCCCAATCATCTACAACCTAAGGATATCAATGAGGTGGAAGTTGTTCAAGCAACAAGGACAATTGGTTCCATTCTGCATGAAAAAATCAAACAAGCGTGGATCACCCAAGAACCGGAAATGAGAACACCCAAGAGTGGAGTGTTAAAGGGAGGAGGATATGGAGAGGGCATGGTATCCAAGGGTGATGAGATGGGTGAATTCGGTGGAGTGAAAGGAAGAGGCTCAAAAACAAAGGGAATTCTTTAATGAGGTTGAGGTTATGCATTCACATTTAAAGGAGGAGTAGACGTTAATGGTGAGGAAAACTCATTCATTCTTGATTGGAATGAAAAGGAGGTAGAACCATGTGAATGGTTAGTACCATGAGTTGAGTTTGTCTTCTATGAAGCAAGTGGCCGTGAAAGTGATGAAGAGAGGAAAATAGGAGAAGTTTCACTCGTGGCTGTGAAAGTGATGAAGAGATGAAAGTGATGAAGAGATGAAAATAAGAGAAGTTTCACTTTTGGATGAGGAAGTTTTGGAAGATTTGGATGTTCTAGTGGACACAATGGTTGTGTGTTTAGGTTTAGAGAGAGGTTTAAAGAATGAAGAACACAATCAACAAGAGAGTGTTTAAAAAGAGGAAGGGATGATCCAAACTAGTAATGAGTTAAAAGTGTTTTATGTGAACAATGAAATTAGGTAGCCTAGTTTAGGAAAGTACAGGTTTTTGCAAACGTTTTATCAATGTTTACACAGATCAAGGGAGAATAGTGTAAAGCAAAGATTCTTTTCAGAACATACAGAGGCGGTTCCTTATAGAAAGGCGCAGCTCTTTATCGCTAAGAACCACGGTGTAGATAAGGAGCCGCCCCCAATGGGTTTCATAAAAGGCATGCACAAAGCCATGCAAATCGAAAGATCGATAGCATAGACAATTAGGGTTAAAATACTAGAAAATCCAAACAAAAAGTATTAGTTAATGAACACATAACATCCTTAGAATAAAGATAAAGAAGATGAAGTTTAACAATCCAAACATGTTTACACATATATTAACCATTCAAGAGAGGGATATATCTGTTAATCCCATTTAATCCATAACACAAGATTTAGAAGAGATATTTAGAGAGAGAAAGAGAAGAAAGTAGAGAGAGAAACAAGAGAGAATTTGGAAGGTTAATGTTTACTAGAGAGAGAAAGTAAAATGAACCAACACCCTCTTCCACACATGGAAGAGGGTATATATACCCTTGGCTTATGGGCCGTTGGTTTAAGAGACTTGGGCCGGGCTTGGCTTTGTTTTGGGCTTACGCCCCTAACTTATACAATATTAGCTTAAAGTCCAAGCCTGGTTTTCCCGACTAACCTATTACAATACAAGACCTTTAACGACTAAGATGACCTATTACATTCTTGTTCGACTATACAAAATATAGGGCTAACAATCTCCCCCAATGTATCGGTCATCTTAAAAAGCTTAAAAATCCTAAGATGGTTGAGTGAATACATTCTTATAGAGGAGATCTTCCTGCTTTGGTCTTGTATCTTGGTCTTGATCTTGTATGTAACAGCTTTGTTCCTTCATGCTTTCGTGATCTTTATCTTGAGCCTTTGTCATTTGACTTTGAGTGCTTGAGATCTTCATCTGTGCTCCTTGTAACTAAGATGACCTATTACATTCTTACATTCTTAGGTATCTTGATTATCGCCATCTTGTGCTCTTGTGACTTCTGAATCGACATTGGTTGCACAGCTACGCCACCTTCTTGATATGCAGCAACATATATAGACACGGATAAAATGGCTTTGAACATTTCATCCTAACTCGGTAGCGTTTTACCTCCGGTCGGTGAAGACCGTTTAGACGGTATTAGATACCGTACTTGTGATCAAGTAGATTCGATTAAGAATCTCCTTGACAGGGTTTCCCGGCAGTAGTAGCCAGTTCTCTTTACTCGACCGTCTCAAAACAGACTACGAACGTAAAGAGTGAATAAAAAAGGATACGGTTATCCGTTTGATTAGAGTCGTCAATTCAGAATTCCTAGAACAAGTTTGATTCTATAAGAATCGCACCATTGTTGCTTTCCTGTTTGCCACAAGCTCGATTCATAAGAATCTTGCATGTTACCTACCGCAGTGCTGTTTGATGTTGACACTGGAAGGATTTCCATTCGTCACTGTGAACACTAAAGAGTGTCACTCTGAATGTTCTAGCAAGATCACACGGATTTTGCGAAGAAACCTGGAATCAAGTTTGAATCAATTAAGAATCAAAACTTAGTTGCTTTCCAGTTCTCACAAGTTTGATTCGTGTAGAATCGCACAAGTTACCTACCATGAGCTTGTTTAATGCTGGCTCAAGCAGGATTTCCATCTTCATTGTGAATCGTATCACTCAGATGTTCTGGCAATATCACAAGGATAATGCGTAGGACTCGATTATGTCCTAATGAGATGATAGATTGAGCTCGTTTGGCTCTAGACTCAATAAGTGCATTTTGGTAATCGGAGGCTGGAGCAGACTGCCACCTTTTCAATATTAACTGACTCGGATTGATAAAGTCAATAGATACGTATTGATCTCCGTGACAATGAGACAAGTTTCTTTTGAGAGAAACTCGAATGGCTGGGAAGGGTTGTGCATTGCATCACTGGGTCCATGATGACTTGTGTTCAATAGATGTATTGACCCGGTTTCTGCCTAAGTTGCATATAATATTCAACTCCTTCAATGCTTACCAATACGTCATCATTAGCACCTTGTTGTGATTGTTCCAGTGCTAACTTAAGTACTTGGTCCGCATTCAACTTCATTCCACTCCATCTTTCCTAAGGACAACTATTTCTAGCTATGGAATGTCCTTGGGTAGATCCCTCCGGTTCTGGTTGGATCATAGGACTTAGTTTCCTATCCTAAACCACCTTTTGAATCCATCGTTCCGTCGTGGATAGTAGGTTGTTTTGGGTATAGATCGTAACCATAAACCATTGAAAACCATTCAAAGTGTTTGATAAAATCAAAACTTTTAACACTTGAAAGTTTTACATTTCCGAAAAGCTCCCCCTACACACATGCATCGATATACGAAATAGTTTGGCATTTGAAGGAAAGAGTTGCACTTGAGTCTTTAAGATCACATGTTGCTATATATTACATTTTAATCACATTTTCTCCCCCTATCTCTAATATAAAAATATAATGTTAGAGATACCAATTGATTAAAATTTGACATTTTCCGAAAAATCGACGGGAGAGAAACATGTGTGCACGCATGAATCATGGAACATTTTCAGTCGGGTCGCTCCCCCAAACAATATATGTGTGTCTTGAGACAAAATTTTAGAAAATTTTAGAAAAACGACACCACAAAATATGTTGAGGTACGGAGTTGAGATGCCTTTTTTGATATAATATATTACATTTGACAATTCCATATCATTTTCGGAATGTATTGGATACATAAAATATGACAACTTTAGAGATGTACCCAACAACATTAAAAGGCTTAATTTTAAAACGCTCCCCCTCATAAATTGATCAAAATAACATATGACAATTTTGAGATATAAAAACCACTTATGAGGAAGGGAGAGTTGAACACACAATTTTGAAAGATTTAGAAAAAACTTTTGAGAAATTCTTGAAAAATTGTGTTCAACGGTTTTAAAATAATCAGGATAGAAGACTTCTCTTCTATTGATTAGGGAAAGCGCACTGAAACGTACACTCCCCTTTCAGGTCGGTTTTTCATGAGCTTAAAACTTTGATTGTTTTGTGACTAGCTCATTACCGAGAAAAATAAATTTCCCGTTGTGAAGGATAAGTTATCATCCGTGATAAACTTTCCTTAAGTTGAAGTTCGAGTTCTAAGCTGACATTTACATAGAAATTGTTTTTCATGAACTTAAAAACTTTGAATGTTTTTATGAGAAGCTCATGACCGAGAAGTATGAATTTCTTGTTGAGAAGGATAAGTTATCGTCCGAGATAGACTTTCCTTAGTTGAGGTCCGAGTCCTAAGCTGTGATGTGCTTAGAAGTCGTTGTGAGAGAATATCAAGCAGCTTCATTTGCCAAAACCTCTAAGTCTTCTGGAGTCATATACTTCATACCAAGACGGCCAACAACATACGCAAACCTATCTTTCGAGAGAGCTTTTGTAAACAAGTCTGCCAGCTGGTACTCAGTTCTGACAAAGTATAATTCCACGATGCCGCGTTCCACTTGTTCCTTGATGAAGTGATATCTGACATCGATGTGCTTGGTGCGGGAGTGCTGAACCGGATTGCAAGATATGGCTATGGCCGAATTTGAGTCACAATACATAGGTATTTTATCAAAGTGGAAGCCATAATCCATGAGTTGAGTTCTCATCCAGAGGACTTGAGCACAGCACGCGGATAGAGCCACATATTCTACTTCAGCCGATGAGTGCGAAGTGCAATCCTGCTTCTTTGTCGACCAGCTGACAAGCTTGTCTTCCCCTAGAAATTGTATGCTACCAGAAGTGCTTTTTCGACTATCAAGGCAACCTGCGTGATCAGAATCTGAAAAAGCTGTTAGATGAAAACCGGTTCCCTTCGGATACCAGAGTCCCATGTGAATGGTATTCTTAAGGTACCGAAAGATCCGTTTAGCCTCTTTGAGGTGCTTTTGATTAGGTCTGGCTTGATAGCGTGCACAATAGCATGTGGCATGATGAGTATCAGGCCTGCTGGCTGTAAGGTACATAAGTGACCCGATCATACTGTGATATCGCGTTTGATCTACGGGATATGAGTACAAGTCAGCGTCTAGGGATGTGGTCGACAATGGTGTACCAACGCGAGCACATGAGGTCATACCATGCTTTTTTTAAGTATCTCTTGAGCATACTTAGCTTGGTTTATGAAGATACCACGTGGGGATTGATGAATCTGGAGGCCTAAAAAGAATTTTAGCTCCCCCATCATTGACATTTCAAATCTACTATGCATTAATTTTTCAATACGTTTTGAAAGTTTTGGGTTCATAGAACCAAAAATAATATCATCAGCATAAACTTGCACCGGCAGTATGTCATCCCCATATTTATCAATAAAAAGAGTAGGATCAATAGAACCTTTGGAGAATCCTTTCGAGACCAAGAAGTTGGATAGTTCTTCGTACCATGCCCTTGGAGCTTGTTTAAGTCCATATACAGCCTTCTTGAGACGATAGACTTTGTCAGGGTGATGAGGATCGATGAATCCTTCCGGCTGATTCACATACACTTCTTCCTTCAAATGACCGTTGAGAAAAGCAGTTTTAACGTCCATCTGAAAAATCGTGAAGCCCTTATGTGCAGCATAAGCAAGGAATATCCTGACAGCTTCCAAACGAGCAACTGGAGCGAATGATTCCTCGAAATCTATCCCTTCTTGTTGACGATACCCCTTAACCACAAGACGAGATTTGTTTTTGATGATGGTTTGTTCTTCATCCAATTTGTTTTTCCAGATCCATTTGAAATGTGTGCGACTAATGGAATTACATTAGTTTCATAGCCGGGACTTGCAGGGACTAATATTGTCTTATGTAAAGTCCAAGTCCCGGGCTATATAAACCCCTCCATACTTCCATGGAGGGGTGAGGTTATTCATTTCTTTCTTGTCTTTCTCTCTCTAATAAACACACATTTATTAGAGCATCTCTTTCTCTCTCTAACCATGGCTAAACACCTCTATCATCCTCCCCGACCTCCGGATCGAACCCGTGTTATTAATGAATCCAAGATAACATTTGGTATCAAGAGCCTATAGTGGATAGGTGATTGAAGATTCGTGTGGTGTGTTCTTGATTTTTCGTGGTCATTTTGATCTATATATCACGTCCTAAAATTTTTCTTGTATTTTTTATGGTTTTTTCTTGATACAAATCTTCTACATAGTTGTGGTAGAGATTTGGTATTGTTACTTTGGCTAAAAACACAAAATTTTTGGGTGTTTTGATCATTTTTTGGCTTAAAATCACGAATTGGTTGAGTTTTGTCCGAGAAAAGTGGGATTTATTCGATCAGGTCATCGGAAAGGGGTTTACAGTTATTCTGATCAGTGTAATCGGAATAGGGTTTAGGGATTCCAATTTGGTCATTCCGATCTGACATTCCGATTTGAGTATTCCAATTTGATATTCTGATTTGACATTCCGATCTGAGCTTTCCGATTTGACATTCCGATCTGAGCATTCGGATTTGGCCATTCCGATTTGGCATTCCGATAGGGACATTCCGACAAGGTTATTCCGACAAGGGTATTCCGATTAGGGATATTCCGATCAGGGTATTCCGATAGGGTTTATTCCGACAAGGTTATTCCGACAAGGGTATTCCGATCAAGGACATTCCGACAAGGTTATTCCTATGGACATTCCGATGGATATTTTGTTTGAGTAATTTTTAGACTTAGCCACTATCTAGACTAGTTTCGGAACATCGTTTACACATTTTTAGGTCAAGTAAAATCAATTTTTTTCCCTATTAGTTTTTGGCTATTTCTAACTCAAATTCAAAATTTGGCGATACAAAATTTTTTGGCTTACCGTTTTGTCAGACTGAGGAATTTATTGTCGGACTGAGAAATTTTTTTTTTGAATTTTCGGAATTTCAATTTTAACCACACAACATCACAACAAATCCACTAAGATTTGCAATTCATTCACAAGTATTCACCATGTCTAACAACAACATCAACATTGCAACTGCTAATCAAATTCGTTTGGAACAAGGTGGCAACGGTAATCCACCTGTGCTCACTGCTGGTTGCTACGTTCAATGGAGATCTCGTTTTCTCAGATTTATCGACGGAAAAGAAAACCGAACTGCTCTTCGTCACTGCCTTGAGAATCCACCTCCAGCTTTTGAATTCAGACCAATTACCACACAGGCAAAGGATGGTACTTCATCAACTATACGAGCTATGGAGGATTTTGACACATGTTCTGTTGAGAAAAAGAAACTCCTCCAAGCTGAAGCTGATGCTGTAAATTTCATACTCACTGGAATTGATAACGATATCTATTCCACAGTTGATGCATGTCCTAATGCTATGGAAATTTGGAATGCAATTCATCGATTGAAGCAAGGTGAGTCAATCAATGTTCAAGATCTCGAGACTAATCTACTTTGGGAGTTTGGAAAATTCACATCTGAAGATGGTGAATCCATTGACTCATATTACTCGAGATTCTACAAAATGATGAATGAGCTTGTCAGAAATCAGTGCACCATCTCCAATCATCATGCCAATGTTCAGTTTTTACTTCAACTCAAACCGGAATGGCAAAGGTTTGTGACTTTGGTCAAACAAAGGGAGGATATCAAGAATATATCTTACCACAAACTTTATGATATACTGAAACAACATCAGAATGAAGTAAATGAACTTAGAGCTGAAAAGGCAGAACGATCTACGAACTCTATTGCTTTTGTAGTTGCTACTTCAACAAAACTCGTTCCTCGTCAACAACCACCTACTCATTCCTCAAAATCATCAAGCTCATCCACCAAACCTCTAGTTGTTGCTAAACACAAAGCAAAAGCAATTGTCCCCACTCCACCTCCAAAGTATGACATCGAGTCAGATGGAGACAGTGATGATGAACAAACTTCAAGGGACAAGAAGATTGAGGAACTCATGTCTTTACTCACCACAACTTATAAGAAGATCTACAAACCTACCAACAACAACCTCAGATCATCATCCAATGTTAGATATAAGGAAGTTGATCATGCACCTCGGTATGATCGTGATGCTAGGTATGATAATCAGAGGATGCCAAATCAAGTTGGGGCTAGAGACACTGTAGGCACTCCGGTTGTGCAAAAGACTGGGATTCAATGCTTCAACTGCAAGGGATTTGGGCACATGGCTAGGGAATGCAAGAAGCCAAAACGGGTTAAGGATTCAGGATATCACAAGGAAAAGATGCTGCTGTGTAAGAAAGAAGAAACAGGAATTCCACTCACAGCAGATGAAGTTGACTGGCATGATAACACTGATGATGAAGCCGATGATCAAGAGTTAGAGGCACATTATGTGTACATGGCAAAGATTCAAGAAGTGATCCAAGAGACTGATGATACTTCTGGACCCATCTATGATTCTGAGCCACTTGAAAAGGTACCATCACATGATAACTATAATGTATTTGCTAATGAACGACGTCATCCTGAACAACCCGAAAGCATCAATGACACATATGTAATGGACACGGAAGATAGCAATATCTCTACGGATTCACAGCATATGTGTAATGATGACGGAAAAGCTGTTCAGGATACTGACTCGGATGAGGACCGTGATTTGCTTGCGTCTATTATTGATTCTTTAAAACATGAAATTGAGGAAAACAAAGAGGCTAATAAACATTTGAAGCAAGCAAACACATCCTTAACAGAGGAGATAGACAGGCTTAAAGAGTGTGATTATGTAAAAGAAGCTGATCGACGGGTTGCGATAGCTAATGGTTTGGTATATGAACGTAAGGTGCTCAACGAACAATATTGTTTTGAAGTAACACACGAAATTCATATGTCAAAACAGAAGAGATCGGAACTTGAAGAACAACTGCTGCTACATAAACTCCAAATTACTGAATTAGAGTCGGTTAACAAAGAACAAACTGAGCTTTATAAAACTCGCGAAGAAAAGGATATTGAAAAAATTCTTGCTTTGGAAAAGAGAGTCGACACGTTAAACAACATTGTTTACAAAACGGGTCAGTCTATTCAAACTATGAATATGCTCAATAGAAATATGAAAACGAGTTTCGTCAAGCCTGAATATCTCAAGAAAGCTCAAAGCACCAAGCCTTCTCTTTATGATATCGGTTGTTATGTTGATAATCTTGCTGTTATGCTTTCCCCTGACTGCGACGAAATCATTCGTCAACAAGAAGAAAGTCGATCAAACTTAAGTGATTTAATAAACCTTTCTGATTCTAACAATCATATTAAGTTTGTCCCTCAAAAAGAACTTTCAAAAGAAGAAAAGATGTATAATAGTGTTCCACCACCAAGTGATGAACCACAAAAGAAAGTTTCTTTAAAAAGGAGTTTCAAAAAGCAATCAATTTTGTTAGAAAAGCGAATTTTGGATGAAAAACGTAAATGGGATGAGAAAAGCAAAAGTGTTCAGCAATTTGAGTTTATAAAACAAGGGGTTTTAAATTTGTACAAAGGTGTCGTCGACTATGAAAAAGTTTCTAGGGATACCATTTGGAATATTAAACCTAACCCACAAGTAGAAGTCGTCATTCAATAATGTATTGTTCCAACCATTGATGATCTTTCAAAAAATGTGGAAATGTTTTATACAACTCTCACTGAGGAAATGTTAACTGATTTAAGTTATGTTAAATCTCTTGAAGATGAAGTTGATTTTCTTCAAACTAAATTAAAGACACAAGAACACCAACTTTCTAACAAAATTGATCGACTTTCTAAGGAATACTTTTATGCTGACCATATGAATGCTATACTTGGTGTGTATACCGATCTGGATCAATATTGTCATGTAGCATGTCTAGTGTCAGAATCAGACGCGAAATGTCGCAATCTTGAAGTAGAGCTTTCGAAACAAATTCAGTCATATAACAAACTTTCGAAAAGTTTTTCTCAACTTGAGAAACACACCATTTCTCTTGAACTTGCTTTACAAAAAGGTGAAAAATCTCATAATCATAAAAAGTGTCAAGAAATGTCAGCTTCTTCGTTCGTCTACTAAATGAAAAAGATTTCGAAATAAATGATTTGAAAGCTCAACTAAAGGAAATGGACATAGCCATTAGTGAATTATAGAAACTCATTGAGAAAATGAAAGGAAAGTCTGTTTTGGGTAAACCATCTGCCGTTCGTCAACCGAATGCGGTTAAATGCCCTAAATCATCTATTTTGGGACAATCCCCACAGACTTTGCCTAAGATAGGAAATGATAAGAGCACAAATGTGATAGCACCTGGAATGTATAAGATGAACACTAGGCCCACTCAAACTGGAACATCGCGGTTACCTCAGAATATTAAGAAAACTAATCAACATGTGTCTTCTTCTACAGGAGTAATCCTCACTACTAGCGTTAGCGGACCACAGCTTAAGAGCAATAGAATGCAAGATAAGGTCATGCCTAACAATAGTCAAGGAAAGAAGTTGGAAGTAGAATACCACCGTAGGAATTTTAAGTTTTCTAAGAATAAAACGTCTGTAACTGCATGTAATGACAGTTTAAATGCTAAGACCTCAAATGTTGAATTTGTTTGTGTTGAATGTGGAAAATATGTTCGTACTTTCAATCATGATGCTTGTGGTCTTAATCATAATGGCGTGAATACTAGAAGCAGGAAGCCTATTCCTGTGCCCACTAGTACTAGAGAACCCACAAGAACTTTGAACCAATCCACTGATCAACCACTTAAGAAACTAAGTGCGTTAGACTCCACTACTCTGCGTAAACAAAATAGATTAAAGAAGCTATATGAGAACATTATTAGGACATGTACACGGGGGTATTCGAGATTTACACCACCCGGATACAAATGGGTACCTAAGTTAACCACTTTAGTGATTGGGTCTAGGAATATCAGCTTGCCTGTAGACTTTGCATCTAGGCCATTACTATTTTGAAACCCGTTTCTATCAAGGGCTCCCATTTGTCAAATGCTACATTGTCTTCTAATTCTTCTGCAGTTCGTCGAAATCATCCTATTCATAATGGACTCCGGGTGCACAAAGCACATGACGGGCAATCTCAAGCTTCTCATTAACTTCGTGGAGAAGTTTCTGGGTACGGTGCGGTTTGGAAATGATCAGTTTGCACCGACACTTGGATATGGCGATTTGGTTCAAGGAGATCTCACTATCAAACGGGTTTATTACGTCGAGGGACTGAATCACAATTTATTCTCGGTTGGTCAATTTTGTGATGCGGATTTGGAAGTGGCTTTTCGGAAATCTACTTGCTATGTTAGAGACTACGATGGGAATGACCTTCTTACAGGTTCTCGTGGTTCTGATCTCTACACAGTAACTCTTCAAGACACATCTTCAACAAATCCAATTTGCTTAATGGCTAAAGCTTCATCCTCTCAAGCATGGTTATGGCATCAACGATTGTCACATCTAAACTTTGACACCATCAACTTGCTTTCGAAAAATGATATTGTGACCGGTCTCCCAAAGTTAAAATTCGTCAAAGACCATCTTTGTTCTTCTTGTGAGTTGGGGAAAGCAAAACGAAAGTCTTTCAAATCAAAGACTACCCCAAGCTCAAAAGGACGATTGGAACTTCTACACATGGATTTATGTGGTCCCATGCGTGTAGAGAGTATTAACGGAAAAAAAGTATATTCTCGTGATAGTTGATGATTATTCTAGATACCCATGGACTTTCTTGTTAAGGTCCAAAGATGAAACTCTAGAGGTTCTCAAAAACTTTCTCAAGATGATACAACGCAATCTTCAAGCTCAAGTCCTAACCGTAAGAACGGATAGGGGTACTGAATTTTTGAACAATAACTTGCAATCTTACTTTCAAGAAGAAGGCATCGAACATCAAACGTCTATTGCTCGAACTCCTGAACAAAACGGCGTTGTCGAAAGGCGGAACCGTACTTTGGTTGAGGCTGCTCGAACAATGCTTTCTACTTCAAAATTACTGCTATTCTTCTGGGCTGAAGAAATTGCAACTTCCTGTTATACTCAGAATCGTTCTCTCCTCATCCCTGGACATGAAAAGACACCTTACCACATCATCAATGGCAGGAAACCTACTGTCAAATTCTTTCACATATTTGGATCTTTATGCTACATCCTTAAACACGGTGAGAATCTCGACAAGATGAAAGAAATAGGTGATGAATGTATTTTTGTGGGGTATGCTACATTGTCGAAAGGATATCGAGTCTATAACAAGAGAACAAAGATTATTGTCGAAACAATTCATGTGAACTTTGACGAATTGCCACAAATGGTACTTGATCACAACAGCTCAAGTCCCACACCTCAATGTCCAGCAATGGCACCTACACACAACAGTGTACGTCCCGTGCAAGAATGTCAAGAAATTACTCCTATAGCAGACTCGACGGACACGACACATATGAATGATTTGGTTGATTTATATGATCCAATGTTTGATGAATATTACTATGGAAACAATCAAGTTGTGTCAAAGCCTTCCGCTGTCACCACTACTAATGCACCCGAACAAAGTCAAAAAGATACAACTGCATCTACTTCAGCAACCGTTGCTCAAGAGAATATTCCATTGGATACTCAACAAACTCCAGAAACAGTCATACAACCAACATCACCAACCATCAATGCTGAAGGAGGTAACAACAATCAAGCAGTCGATGCACAACCTGACGAAGAAGAATTTATCAACCCGTTTGGTACACCAGTACACGAAGTCGGAGAGTCTTCTACTCAACATGTTGATCCGTCCAACATGCATACATTCTACCAACCATATCCATCCACTCACCATTGGACACGTGATCATCCATTGGAGCAAGTCATTGGAAATCCTTCACAACCGGTTCGAACACGCAGACAACTCGAAACCGATGGCGATGTGTGTATGTATGCACTCACCGTGAGTTCAACTGTACCTACAAACATCAAACAAGCCATGATTGATCATGCGTGGATTGAATCGATGCAAGACGAAATTCATCAGTTTGAACGCCTAAATGTTTGGGAACTTGTTGACCGACCCTATGGAATGTCAATTTTAGATTTCGGATGGATTCTGTATCGACATTCCGATGGATTCAGTATTAATATTCCGATGGAAATCTCAAAAAATTGCTTTGACTCAAAAATATTTCGAAATGATTGAAAAAAAAACATTCTGATGACTCAATTTAATCTGTCCAAAAACTCTCAACTACATCTCCACACCGAGTCAACTCGGTAATTACCGAGTTGACCAGGTCAACTCAGTGAGTCGAGTTTAACACCAAACAAGAATCAGCCTTTTCACTCACAACAACTTATCTATCCTACCTAACCCATCGACACCTAATCCCCAACTAGACTCAAATCAAACAGAAAAAATACAAGATCTCAGATTCTGTTCACTGTTGACATGCATGTCGAGATCTTGAAAGATCTTTTTCGAATCAAAATATCTTCATTGATCTGTGAGGATTTATCCCTTTTTGGGATTAACTATTCGAAATATAAAGGATGATGTATAACAATTATGTTATCATCATGCCTCTGTTCGTTTCATGAAAATCACTTGCAAATTGAAAACAGCTAATATACCTGAGAACAACACCTACCAGTGACCCGTTTATGGATCATGAAGTCGAACTCATTTTTTCTGCTACTTTGTGGGTTCAAATGATTCTGAAGAAAAAAAAAACGTAATAAAGATACACGGTTGACGGTGGTTTGTCTGTATGATTCGTTGGTCTTGATGTAAGATCGATGGATTATATTTGTGGGTTTTACGTATGTGATTCAGTGAACGAATAATGAGATGAGTTTTGTTATCTTTGATTGTAAGAATGAGATGGGGATGAATCTATCTCGTTGTGATGTATGGAGAAGATACTAGATGGATATGGAGAAGTGTGTTGGCTGCGTTTATAATATGAATGAGAAGGTTTAGTGATAAATTGGTGCTTATATACCCGAAAATTAGGGTTGGTTATATTGGGCTTCTCTTGCTATTTTTTAGACCAGGTTCTACTCATTGATCTTACAAATGGGCTCGAATCTTTGGTTTTCATGGCGGGCCACGAAATTCCAAATGAAAGGAGTGTATGAAAAGTTGGACCGAGTTGTGTTTTCAAATGGATTTGTTGACTATTCAAATGGATCGGTCATTTGTTCTTTTCATGGGCCGATTATAGATGGACTTCAGTTTCATTCTTATTGGTTTGGAAGAATTATAAGAATGGGTGAGGTCGATCCGCGCATCAGTTGGGTATATGACTGATTACTTGGGCTTAAAAGTCAAATTAGCTAGACGACGTTGACGACTTCTCATTCTCTAGTCATCGTTGGTTCCCTAGTTAACGACACTCAATCAAACTCAACACACACAAAACAAACACGACAAAAACAAACAAACACCAAAACGATCCTTTAAGATTCACTAAAATTGTCAAAACGGCTAGTATTCGGGCAAAGTAATGTCAAGTGATTACGAAGTGGATTTGGTATTTATTATTTGAAGGTGAAGTGGAATATCACGAAGGCGTCTACTCAATTCATCATCGAGCCTCTTTCAGCCCCTCTATCGATTGATGATTCGCTTCAACATTTATGATTTAGACTTGATTTATCTAGTTTCCACTGTCAAGGGGTGGATGGTCGACAACATGGACAACTATCATTTAAGGAGTTACGTTCTAGTGCTCAGTGTCACACTCACCGGGAGTTGTGGATACTTCAAGAGGTGTTCTACATCTTATACCTCTCTCTTTATGTATAAGATTCTAAGAGACGTTTCTCTGCACCGTTCATCAATCAACACAAGTGCTAAGCGTAAGTAACAAATTTGGGGGATTGTACTTCAGTTTCAAGTTTGGAATATCAGGTTTACTTCACTAGTGGTCACTACAAATAGCCGAAAGAATACGAGGTTGGTAAGTTTAGCCAGAGAGTACAAGAGTAGAGATGTGATCAGCAAACAATTCTCACGAGCAACTTGAGCTACAGAATGTCAACAAAGATTACTGCTTCAGACACGGACTTCTCACGATTCTTATTGTACTCGTCAGATGATGCTATCGAGTGTTCTTAACCACTATACTTTTGACAAGAATGCTACCGAGTGTTCTTAAACACCATACGTTTGACAAGAACGCTACCGAGTGTTCGTCACCATCATACTTTCGACAAGAACATCTCGTGATTTTGACCGTACACGTCAGATGATGCTTCCGAGAGTTTGTCACCATCATGGGGGAAGAACGTGTACTTTGGAGACTTAGTTCCCAGGGGGAAGCATTCTACAAGCGTGAGAAGACCAAAAACATATAATCATGAAGACCAAAAATGTCAAGGTAGCAGTTACTTGGTGGGGTTTACTTCTTCTTCTACAAAATTCCGTTGTGCACTTTAAATGTCAAAGATAGAAGATTGATCAAGCTACAGATTCTGCTCAAGACAGGGATTTTGGTTTGGGGGGAAGCTGATTCAGAAGCTTCGTCGAAAAGAAGTCTATGAAGAAAGCTTTTCAAGACATGTAGTATGAATTGGGGGGAAGTTAATCCAGTTCATACATGATACAATGGTTCCTCAACAAGCAAAAACAAAGAGGATTCAAACTGGGGTATAAGTTTTTCTAGAAGACTTGAAGACAACGGTGTCACCCTCAGCATTGGAAGCAAACTTAATATTGTCATATTTTTGTTGTATTTGCATTTGTTAGGAACATTGTAAGTAATTTCGTATGTCACCACATTGGGGGAAGATTGTTAGCCTTAAAATGTGTGCGACTAACAGAATTACATTAGTTTCATAGCCGGGACTTGCAGGGACTAATATTATCTTATGTAAAGTCCAAGTCCCGGGCTATATAAACCCCTCCATACTTCCATGGAGGGGTGAGGTTGTTCATTTCTTTCTTGTCTTTCTCTCTCTAATAAACACACATCTATTAGAGCATCTCTTTCTCTCTCTAACCATGGCTAAACACCTCTATCATCCACCCCGACCTCCGTATCGAACCCGTGTTATTAGTGAATCCAAGATAACAATATCATTCATCTATGAGCATTTCCTCCTTGCCTTGATTCACTTCTTATTCGTTCTTGAAGATGAAGATTGAGACAATACTGATAGTATGAATCAATGTTTAGAGAAGACAATTGAGAGATAGAGGATGACAAGTCATAACAAGGATTGAGAGATTTGTCTTGAGAAACATTTCCATTTTCATTTGTATCATGTGTAGGAATACAAGAGACATTCCCTTCAATAGGAAGCCTGACTCGATCCACAGAGTGAAATGATGAAGCATTTAGAGGTGGAAAGTCAAGAAGAAGTTTCTTAAGAAGCCGTGAGAGAATCATGGCATATGGAAGACTAGAACGAGATCCACTGAGAACAAATCTTATTCTTCTAGCTATGAAAAATGCAAGGTTGTATGGAGTGGTGGTAGCAACACAATAAAACATATGTGCAAGACAAGCGGGAACATGGTTGCGATTACCATCCAAGAACATTGCATTTTCCCTAATGATTTCAGCCCAAGGGATCTTAAAATCACTTAGATCACTAGTTAGTAATTCCCAAGGAGTGAGAGCATGAAATTCTCCTTCAAAAATACCAAGAATAGGGTGTTCACGAGGTTTAGCAATGGCACAATAGATGGCCGAAGATAAAGGTATCTCGGTTACATAATGCACATCAATAGGGGCCGATTGTAAGTAGTTTAAACCCCAAGCATCGGTGAACCTACATTGACCTTCGTATGGAACTCTTAGAATCATACCAAATTCCTCAAGAGTGTATACAAAGGTTTTCCCCTTGATGGAAAATCTTATAGATAAACCATTATTGATGCACATTAATGTGTTTGAGTTAAAGAATTCCACGAGGAAGGAAGGAAATATTGGCTAGTTTATATCAAGAAAACAATCAAAGCCAATGGTATTAAACATGAATTGAATGAAGTCAAGTCCAAGAAAGTTAGAAGGAACAATACGTCCTTCATGGAAACAACGAGATTCAAGACTACGATAAGTGTTTTGAGTAGAACAAGTTTGAATCAAAGAAAGATTAGGCATGTATACTCTAGTACGTTGGTGGTCATTTTGATATCCCGAAGTCATGACAGTACCTAAAAATAACATACAAACATATTTCTCCAATTACTCATATGTTACATATAAACCAAAAATCAAAAATATGAGAATGTGTTTCATCAATCTCTTGACAAACAAAGGTTTAATCTTTATCATTCTCATATTCATAATGTACCTAGTTCATCATTGATAATAACACATTGACCATGTAAGATCAAGAATAAACTTGAACATTGGTTTTTCAAAAACAAGGGTTTTAGGCAAGCATTTAACAATGCCATTACCAACTTGTTCATTGGTTCATATCAATTCCATCAATCAACCAAAATTATTTAGTCAAACTTCGGATTTGTTCTACAAGTGGGTTTTAGTGAAATCTCAATGAATATGAACCTAAGGAATCATAGTAACAAAACTATGTCAACTCTTATTCCTAGTAACGTTCTAATTCAATGTCAATTTTAAAAATCCTTAATTATGAATGTATGAACCCTAGAACAAATTAGATGAAATTGAAAGAAATGACTTACAGATAATTGATCTTGGATGAAGGATGAGTGAAACCTACAAATCGAAATAAATTAATCTTGAGTAATTGAAGGTGTGACAATCCGTCAATTTATGGTCAATATTTTATTCTCAATATTTATTGAAAATATTATTTTATGAACTCACTTATTTTTGGGAAGAAATTTGGATTTACGTCTTGAAGTAGCGTCGACTACGTCTAAACCGGAGGATTCAACGTTACGTGCCTACGTTCACATACACCGTCTTTGGTGACAGTCCGACATTTCAGAAAATAAATTTATTCGTGAATATTATTTTAGAGTTTTAAATTTGTGTTGGTTCATAAACTCACAAATTTACGAGAAGAGATTAGGACTTACGATTTTATTTTAACGTCCTTTACGACTAAACCGGAAACCCTAGAATTACGTATTTACGTTTTCGAACTCCGTTTTTGATGAGACAATTTTTATTAGATTCGTTTTGTGCCGTTGATTCATAATTTATAAAAACGTTTTTCGTAAAACGACCCAAAGGCACGCAAATCGAGGAAACTAGAATCGAGGAATACCCGTAAATTAGTGGGATGGGACAAACTAATTTATCCCACCCCACTACACATGGGGCGGCCAAAACTCACCAACACATCATATGATGTGTCAAAACTTCAACAAGTTAACCACACTTGTCCATTTTGCTTACAATGTAAGCTTACCACTACACAAAAACCACTAGCCAAACTCATACATCCATTTCACTCATGCAAACTAGCTACAAATCCTCTCATCTCTCTTCTTATTGCCGTCCACTATTCCACACCAATCACCCCATTCATACAAATTTTAACCACAAACATATGTTATAATTAACATATGTTAATCTCCATTCAAAGAGATGAAGATTGGTGCAAGTTATAACATCCAAGGAGGAGTTTCCATGGAATATTATGGCTGATTTTCCACAAGGAGTTTATGAAGATTGGTGGTCTTGAAGATGGTCTTGGTGATTCACAAGTTTCTCCATCAAAATCCATGTCCAAATCATAACCTACATCAACATGGTGGTATAAAGATTGTCTTCCTCATCCTCTTGTTATTTTTGGTTATGTAATCATATATTTTATTTCCTATTGTATATGTTTATGATGATTATATGTTGATAAAAATATCGTGTGGGGATTTGGTGTTGATAAACATGCTTAAAAAGATTTAAAAAACTATAAGAAACAAGGCTAAAATCTTGTCTAAATTTGTTGGCTGTATAAAACAGTAAAGAAACATGTCATGAACTGATAAAATGATGAATTAGAACTAATATACAGTAATCTATAGGTTTTGTACACATGTGAGAGTTGGCCATGCAATGGAATCATTGTAATGAGTAAGATATGATCAAAACAAGTTTAAGATACAAATCTGAGTCACTGTTTTGGACGATTTTTATAAAATACTTAGAAGATGATTCAACAGTAGCAATAGTAGAGTTAAATGGATCACATATCATGTAGTTTATGTGATATAAATTTGAGCTTCTATCTCCATATAAAACTCTAGATATGGCAGTTTTGGTGAAGATGAAAATAAAAATCAGATTTTAGAAATTAAAGTATAATACTATTATATAAGCACTCAAAATTTAATAGTATAAAATATAAATTAAAACCCACTAACTTATATAATACATTTATATAAATATGTACAATGGTAAATAAGTGGACATTTTATAAAAAATGGTAACTTGTTAAGTTTTATAAGTTATAAAACTATAAACATGATTTTTACGACTTTTTGGGCTAATACCGTAAAATTAACGTTTTTGTTAAATAAAACTTAGACGGTTGGACCCGTCTAATGTAAACTTTATAAAACTTATATACTGATATATAAACATGTATAACAAGTAAAAACCGATAAAACCCGAACTATAGGACATACGGACATTAACGAGCTAAGTAAACATATTGGACTAATAATTGGACTAAATAAGTTAAACCCTTATAAAAAGAACTTATTGGACTTAACCTATTTGGGACCAACATGGAAAGTATAGATACTGATAATATAAGTAAAAAATGGATTAAAACAAGTTAAAGAACTTATAATAAGCTTATTGGACTTAAAACGTGTAAATAGGTAAAACTAGTAAACTAGTAAGAAGTTACCAATACGTAAACACTAAAAAGAGTAAAAGAGAATATGTAAACCCACTTGATCATCATATATAAATAATCATCATATGTATACATAATTGTTATTTTTATAAAGTCATTGGACATGAGTCTAAGACGAGTATTATTTGTCTAGGTTTCCGTGATTGAAGCACGTACCGTACGTCCGAATTGCCGATAACCCGCTTTCCACATCAACGTGAGTTCATAGCCTCGCACTCTTTTAAATGTTTTTATAAATGTTTTATAAACCCGCGAGGGAGATAACATGTTAGTTTTTATAAAATAGGACACCATTTGTCCCGATTGTTTGTTTATTGATTTGGACCCGAATGATTGAATGACCCGATTGTATGACCCGATAAATGATTAAAGGACCCGATAGATGAAATCAAATGGATTATTAAAGTTAGTTTACGTCACTAAAAGTCCCATTAGCATGAATTGTGAACTACCAGGATTTGGTAGACGCTTGTGCATATAATAGTACTATTTGGGGACGATCACCCCAGTTCGCGCCTTGATGGTTGATCCCCGTCGTGCCACATTGATTGGTAAGCGAATTTATGTATGAGAAGATTTCCATAGCGTGACCTTTGTGACGACACGCTACTTTAGGTGGGCAAATTGAGTATCGGGTTAGCTACCCGTTGTTGGTTTAGTAAGGTAACAATGTCATGCGGCTTATAATAATCCAAAATAACGAAATACTACTAGACGCACCGAATTACGATGTATTGCCTGACTAGCAATACAGGGTCATACTATTGATATTATGTTCGTGTTTTGGTTTTCATAACCATATTCATATAACGGTTTTTATTTTCATACAACGTCATAAGACGTATTGTATGACGTTTTTACGACATTGGCTGGTATAATGATTTTTTAAGGCAAACACCTATATTACGATTTTGATGAAGATTTGTATAAAATGATTTTGGCTATTTTATGGCCTATTACAATTATTTGTACAAAATGATTTTCGGTAATAATTTTATACCGATGTTATATTGATGGATTTTATCAAAACTCTATGAATTCACTCGGCGTTATCGCTGACCTTTTCTTTTAACGTGTTTTATCTCAGGTACTTGAAGGTAATTCTCGGGAAGACGACAAGAATTCATGGCCCGCACTTAAATAATATTTTCCATTCAAATACTTTGTAAAACTTTGTATGAAATAATATGACTTGGGACCGATGTAACTTTGATATTTATGAATGGAAATGCTTTATTAATAAACGACGTGATTTTTATGCGTTGTCTATGATGTGAGTAATGTGTTATCCCGTAACACCAACTATTCTTCCGCTGTATTGAGTTGTATAAATTTGGGGGTGTTACAGTTTGGTACCAGAGCTCTCGTTATAGAGAACGAAAGATTTTTAAAACCAAGGTTTTGAATAAAACATTTCAAAATCTTTTAACTATAAACATTTTTCTAAAAATGTCTAAAAAATCTTTTGACTATAACGGTGCCGAAGAATTCCCGAGTTACCGACAAGGCCAAGACTGAGAAGTGTTATTTTAATATATATATATATATATATATATATATATATATAACTTAGATTATATATATATGATGTAATTTTATTACATGATTGTTTGATGATTATTTTGATTTTTATACGAGGTATTTATACGACGTAGATTGTCACAAGTAACCCTAACTCCCCTAGTAAATTAATCGAAGCTATTATCGTAGGAATTCTAGCTATCCTAGATCTAAACCAAGTTGTGGATATTTATGATCCCAACAAATGGTTGATATTCGTAGAAATGTAGATATTAGTTGATTGTGATATTGAATAAGAATTGGCGAGATTAAAATTGATATCGATGTCATGACGATCTTTCCTTATAGAATGAAGTTTGACAAAACGTTACAACCTAGAAAGATGTCATCTGATTCGTTGTCATCCAATTCTTAAATTGAAATCGAAAGGGTGAATGTTGCACTTGAGGCTGTCATTGGAACCATTACCCAAAAGCCTCATGGCACTAGTACCTTTCCGAGAAGTCTAGTTGAATGATCAAGTCATTTCATACTAGTGACTCATTTGATAATTGTTGTTGTAAGAGCTATAGGATTGGAATTAAGTATTGATCATATCGATCTTTTATTTCCCTATTAAGGCCTAAGAATAAGGTTGAAAGTATGGAAGAATGAGGTAGGATATCGAATTGAGTATAAACTGGTTAAAACTTGAATAAAGTAAAATTTAACCCGTATGGAATATGAGATTGATAAGAGAAAATTGTTAAGTTCTGTGATTGAATTATAAGGATTTAATTGATTGTAGGTTTGTGTTAAGTGTTGTTCCTAAGCCATTGTCCACTCACGAGGATGCCTAGTGTCCAATAAATAAATTGAAGAAATCTTCTTCTGAATTGGGACCGATGGATCTTCCGGGACATATGGAACACCTAATGACTCTTGTAGATTAGTATTCATTGTGGTATCTTTTAAAAATCCCTAACTTAACTGAGATATCAGTTGGTAGGATGAGTTTTGAGAATTGTATGACATAGTGACACGTAATGTGTTACGGTACAATTCTGACTTGTTTGTGATTAATGAAAAAGACTACCTTTGATTGCTAAATCTTACATGTATTGATGTTATCTATCTTTTATTGCTTCATTCTAATGTTCGCATTATTGATGCAACCAATGAGCAAGTACTCATCTCGATTTGAGTTACGTTGTGGATTATTCTTGTTGAGTGCCATCAAGGTCATGAACCTCATGATTATTTGGCTAAGCTCATTTCCTATCATATTGTAGTTAGTTCTTGGTGAACAACTCTTCATCACTTTTCTACAGATCACTCATTGTTTTTATAAGGTTAAAACAGTATCCCTTGAGAAAAATTGAATTTTCATCACTGTAAGGATTATTTAAAATGAGATTTATAAGTGATTGTTATCAAAATGAGGTTGTTTATAAAGTACCTTGGAAAACTGAATTGTTTTCATAACAAGAAAAATCTTTGTAAACGTATTTCTGATTCTTATTTAAGAATTAAGCATGAAAATGTTTTTATTATAAACATGATGGTAAAATTTTGACGAACTGAGTATTGCATCGTTAATCTTGAAATTGTATATAGTTGCGCGCCTACATACAATTTGGAATCGACCATGCAAGGCTGATTAGTAGTCACCCTAAAACTAATGAATAAACACTACATTTTCTTTGAAGATTGTGAAAGATTAAAATTTATGAGATCTACAAGAAGTGAAAAATAGGGACATATTGATAGGGACACCTACATATGTGCCCGTACTATTTATTCTTCTGAGTCGAATTTACTCATCTGTGGAAATTGTCTTATTTGACAATTGACAATTCTTTCTTGTCCAATTCTCCTGTAGTGAGATTCTTAGGAAAAGTATCTGATTACCGAGTGTTGATACCCGACTGGATGTATTGACGTTCTTATCATTTCTTATGATTTAATTCCATTTGAATGACCTGGGTAATGATCCGAGGAGCTTTCGAATGCGTACTCAAATTATGAAAACATGGGATATATTCATATTCGTTAAATGTTTTCGTCTGCATCTGATTTGAAATTCTCTCGCATAGATTATGCGCTGACCTTACTCTTTTAAGGTTAGTTATGTCTCCATATATCCTTGAATTTGTGAAGGATTATGAGTTATTATTAGTCTTTTGAGAAGTTCACATCTTATCGACGGCAATAAAACTGGAAAGTTAATAGTGCCAGTAGAATGGATTGATTGATTATGACATGACGACATTGTCTTAATTGATGGGAACTCGAGTAGAATTCCCTAAATGATAAGATGTTGATTATCAAAAGTGATCTAAATAATTCTTGATGGATGACCATATCTTGCAGTTAGACTTGAAATTTTACCGTGAATGGTTGTGAATTAGTCATAGATATTATAATCTAGAAAGAACCTAATATGAATTTATTAAAAGATGTTTATGTTATTTGAAACCTTAGGAAGTATTTGTTGATGAATTACCTAGGCTTTTGCCATTAAGGCAAGTTGAAATTGGTATTGATTATATTTCTGGTGCTGCACCTGTGGCTTGTGCACTTTACGCCAGCACCATCTGAATTTAAGGAATTACCGTACAACTGAGAGAGTTGTCGGAGAAAGATTTTATTCTATCGAGCTCGTCATCATGAAGAGCTATGGTGTTATCATCCCTTATATTTTTAGATTACTGTGAACTGAGTAAGTTGACAATCGAAAACGATATCCATAACTCGAAATGGAAGATCTGTTCGATCATTTACAAGGTTTTTGATCCTCAGCATGGTTATCATCAACTTCGCATCTGCGAAAAGGATTATCTATTCCAATCACTACATCCAGAACTTGTAATAAACATTATGTGTTTCGCGTGATGTCGTTTGGATTGACAATGCACATGTAGTATTCATAAATACGATGAATCGCGTGTGTAGGCTGTAATTTGGTAAATTCATGCTCGTGGTCATTAAGGACCATTTGTTTGTTTACAAGAATAAGAATGAAGTTAATAATTAATTATAGATTGCCCTGAATTGGCCGAACAATTAAAAATTTTACCTTGAATATTTAACAAAAGACTTAAGACTTAATACTTTACATGATTTAACCATGTGATTAATAGATAATGGAATATAAATCGACTCTTCAAAAATTAGAAGTCATTTAAGACTTTGAGTTATACTAAAAAGAAAGTGCAAATATATTTTGACAAATGTTTTAACAAAGGATTTTAAGGGATTATTCCCTTATACACAAACCATTTAACTAAACTTCTGTTTAGGGGTAAATGTTTGTGTATACTTCTAGACAACCTAAGAAGAATTAAGGAAACTATATAACTTATTACCTGAAATTCGAAACGACAATTTTTGCTTTTCAACTAAGAAAACTTTGACCAAAGTATAAACAAAGGTTTTTCGAACATTTACGAATCTTATTAATTATTTTTGATAAATCAACAAAAATCTTGTTAATTAAATTCAAATTTATTTTGAACATTTTATATAATTGGTCGAACTAAGGAATTTAAAATTTTTACGTTTACGTTTCATAAAAATTAACTAATTATTATTTAATTACTTGTAGTAATTATCGACGCTTAAAACGTCAGATTGAGAAAAACTGATAAAAATGATAGATGAGACGAAACTAAAACTTAGAAAATGTGAAGAAAGAATTTTCGAATAAATACGGTCATGATAATTATTCCATCTAGGAAAGTGAACGTAATTACTAACACATTATGTATAAAAAGGATAAAGAACTAATTAGGACATGTTCCTTAATAATGAAGGTGCAAAATAAATTGCCGAACGATATAAAAATAAATGATGTTTGTAAAAAGGATAATATAGATAATAAAAGGGGTTCGCGGCTAATGTGAACCATCAGAATTGAGAAGCCGATAGTGTTAAATATTTTAAAGACCACTTGTGATTGTCTAAATATGGAGGATTGTGAGATATAGTTATGTTGGAATTTGTAAGTATAAGTATTTTATTTATGTCATTTATGACTAAAAGTATCTTTGTCTGAAGAAATTGTACTGATGACAATTATGATGGCAGACATCGCCTCATAGATTAGTAAACGTCTAGCTATTGCAAAGGTCATCATCTGAATTTGATTCGATTTGGGTCATCCTCGACAGACTGACCAAATCTGCTAATATCATTCCCGTTAATGATAAATGCAAAGGAGTTATGTAAACATAGTGTGCCTGTATCGAACAGCTATATCAAGATCCTCACTTCGCAACGAATTTCTAGAGATTTGCTCAGAAATCATTGAGAACGAACCTTGATGAGAGTACTATGTACCACCCCAATCAAAGGGACGAGGTAAAGTAACGATACAAAGTAATATAAGTGCTATTTTATGTTTGAATGAATGACCTTTGGTAATAAATCGTATAATCGCTTTCCTTTGGAAGGATTTCCATTGATAATCATCGTATTAGGACCGAGATCTAATCTTGTTAGGATCTATATTAGAGCATCTGTAAGCAGGAGTTGAGATAAAGACACCCGACATACACCCATTGTGAGTTGGACATGTCTTTTAGGTTTAAGGTTTCCTATGATGGAGAACCTAACCTTGCAAAATACCCGACCAGCGATATCTGAAATGATTGTTGAAATTAGGATCTGATTGACAGCCGGTAGTGGGCAAGAGGTTATGTGAATGTGAAATGTAGATCTTGAAGTGCCAAATGGGTAGCGAAGTTATGCCACAATTTTTAAACTTGAAAAAAAAAATGAATTCATGATCTGACAAATCATGGGATATAAGTCCCCATTGTATGGGACCATAGAGATGATGTAAAAAGATTGGTTTGAAAGGCATACAAGCTGGATCTACCCTAGGACTTCAAGAGCTGCGTGAATTATGATTCGTATATCGAACTTGATGGAATATCTATCAAGTAAAAATCTGAATTCTTCCTTAGTAAAGCTTAGATCGGCGAAAAGTTGCATTCATCAAAAACCCGTGAACATCATGGATAGAGAAAGTAAGTCAACAATAAGCCTGATCTTATTCCCGTAGTTATGTTTGGTGAAACTCGCGTATTGTAATGAATTACACTTGTGAGAAAAGACCGAATGTGGAGGAAATACCCACATGGCTTTAACTCAATAAGAAGCGAGTAGTAAGATGATCTTTGAGGACAAAGATCCTGTTTAGGGGTAAATGTTGTGACAATCCGTCAATTTATGGTCAATATTTTATTCTCAATATTTATTGAAAATATTATTTTATGAACTCACTTATTTTTGGGAAGAAATTTGGATTTACGTCTTGAAGTAGCGTCGACTACGTCTAAACCGGAGGATTCAACGTTACGTGCTTACGTTCACATACACCGTCTTTGGTGACAGTCCGACATTTCAGAAAAAAATTTATTCGTGAATATTATTTTGGAGTTTTAAATTTGTGTTGGTTCATAAACTCACAAATTTACGAGAAGAGATTAGGACTTACGATTTTATTTTAACGTCCTTTACGACTAAACCAGAAACCCTAGAATTACGTATTTACGTTTTCGAACTCCGTTTTTGATGAGACAATTTTTATTAGATTCGTTTTGTGCCGTTGATTCATAATTTAAAAAAACGTTTTTCGTAAAACGACCCGAGGGCATGCAAATCGAGGAAACTAGAATCGAGGAATACCCGTAAATTAGTGGGATGGGACAAACTAATTTATCCCACCCCACAACACATGGGGCGGCCAAAACTCACCAACACATCATATGATGTGTCAAAACTTCAACAAGTTAACCACACTTGTCCATTTTGCTTACAATGTAAGCTTACCACTACACAAAAACCACTAGCCAAACTCATACATCCATTTCACTCATGCAAACTAGCTACAAATCCTCTCATCTCTCTTCTTATTGCCGTCCACTATTCCACACCAATCACCCCATTCATACAAATTTTAACCACAAACATATGTTATAATTGACATATTTTAATCTCCATTCAAAGAGATGAAGATTGGTGCAAGTTATAACATCCAAGGAGGATTTTCCATGGAGTATTATGGCTGATTTTCCACAAGGAGTTTATGAAGATTGGTGGTCTTGAAGATGGTCTTGGTTATTCACAAGTTTCTCCATAAAAATCCATGTCCAAATCATAACCTACATCAATATGGTGGTATAAAGATTGTCCTCCTCATCCTCTTGTTATTTTTGGTTATGTAATTACGTAATTTATCTCCTATTGTAAATGTTTATGATGATTATATGATGATAAAAATATTGTGTGGGGATTTGGTGTTGATAAACATGCTTAAAAAGATGAAAAACTATAAGAAACAAGGCTAAAATCTTGTCTAAATTTGTTTGCTGTATAAAACAGTAAAGAAACATGTCATGAACTGATAAAATGATGAAGTAGAACTAATATACAGTAAGCTATGGGTCTTGTACACATGTGAGAGTTGGCCATGCAATGGAATCATTGTAATGAGTAAGATATGATCAAACCAAGTTTAAGATACAAATCTGAGTTCACTGTTTTGGACGATTTTTAGAAAATACTTAGAGGATGATTCAACAGTAGTTATACGAGAGTTAAATGGAGCACATATCATGTAGTTTATGTGATAAAAATTTGAGCTTCTATCTCCATATCGAACTCTAGATATGGCAGTTTTGGTGAAGATGAAAATAAAAATCAGATTTTGGAAATTAAAGTATAATACTATTATATAAGCACTCAAAATTTAATAGTATAAAATATAAATTAAAACCCACTAACTTATATAATACATTTATATAAATATATACAATGGTAAATAAGTGGACATTTTATAAAAAATGGTAACTTGTTAAGTTCTATAAGTTATAAAACTATAAACATGATTTTTACGACTTTTTCGGCTAATACCGTAAAATTAACGTTTTTGTTAAATAAAACTTAGACGGTTGGACCCGTCTAATGTAAACTTTATAAAACTTATATACTGATATATAAACATTTATAACAAGTAAAAACCGATAAAACCCAAACTATACGATATACGGACATTAACGAGCTAAGTAAACATATTGGACTAATAATTGGACTAAATAAGTTAAACCCTTATAAAAAGAACTTATTGGACTTAACCCATTTGGGCCCAACATGGAAAGTATAGATACTGATAATATAAGTACAAAATAGATTAAAACAAGTTAAAGAACTTATAATAAGCTTATTGGACTTAAAACGTGTAAATAGGTAAAACTAGTAAACTAGTAAGAAGTTACCAATACGTAAACACTAAAAATAGTAAAAGAGAATATGTAAACCCACTTGATCATCATATATAAATAATCATCATATATATACATAATTGTTATTTTTATAAAGACATTGGACATGAGTCTAATACGAGTATTATTTGTCTAGGTTTCCGTGATTGAAGCACGAACCGTACGTCCGAATTGCCGATAACCCGCCTTTCCACATCAACGTGAGTTCATAGCCTCGCACTCTTTTAAATGTTTTTATAAATGTTTTATAAACCCGCGAGGGAGATAACATGTTAGTTTTTATAAAATAGGACACCATTTGTCCCGATTGTTTGTTTATTGATTTGGACCCGAATGATTGAATGACCCGATTGTATGACCCGATAAATGATTAAAGGACCCGATAGATGAAATCAAATGGATTATTAAAGTTAGGTTACGTCACTAAAAGTCCCATTAGCATGAATTGTGAACTACCGGGATTTGGTAGACGCTTGTGCATATAATAGTACTATTTGGGGACGATCACCCCAGTTCGCGCCTTGACGGTTGATCCCCGTCGTGCCACATTGATTGGTAAGCGAATTTATGTATGAGAAGATTTCCATAGCGTGACCTTTGTGACGACACGCTACTTTAGGTGGGCAAATTGAGTATCGGGTTAACTACCCGTTGTTGGTTTAGTAAGGTAACAATGCCATGCGGCTTATAATAATCCAAAATAACGAAATACTACTAGACGCACCGAATTACGATGTATTGCCTGACTAGCAATACAGGGTCATACTATTGATATTATGTTCGTGTTTTGGTTTTCATAACCATATTCATATAACGGTTTTTATTTTCATACAACGTCATAAGACGTATTGTATGACGTTTTTACGACATTGGCTCGTATAATGATTTTTTAAGGCAAACGCCTATATTACGAATTTGATGAAGATTTGTATAAAATGATTTTGGCTATTTTATGGCCTATTACAAATATTTGTACAAAATGATTTTCGGTAATAATTTTATACCGATGTTATATTGATGGATTTTATTAAACTCTATGAATTCACTCGGCGTTATCGCTGACCTTTTCTTTTAACATGTTTAATCTCAGGTACTTGAAGGTAATTCTCAGGAAGACGACAAGAATTCATGGCCCGCACTTAAATAATATTTTCCATTCAAATACTTTTTAAAACTTTGTATGAAATAATATGACTTGGGACTGATGTAACTTTAATATTTATGAGTGGAAATGCTTTATTAATAAACGACGCGATTTTTATGCGTTGTCTATGATGTGAGTAATGTGCTATCCCGTAACACCAACTAGTCTTCCGCTGTATTGAGTTGTATAAATTTGGGGGTGTTACAGAAGGTTTTGGAAAAACAACAATGGTGGAAAACTGGATATTCTCGTCCCTATGTTGGAGAAGAGAGAGAAGTAGTTTTTGAAAAAAATGATTTTTAATTAAAACTGGTACTTTAGTCGCAAGTACTAGACGCGGTTCCTTATTGATAAGGAACCGCCTGTTTGAACTGCGACAATAAGGAACCGCCTACAGTGGCGTGTTTTAATCAAGGAAAATCAAAGTAATTTTCAAAACCAAATTTTTCTAAAATCCTTAAAATATGTGTTAAGCCTTTAGGAAATCACTGGACAACCACAACACTAGGTAATAATGATTTATTGAAGGATTACGAGTTGAATCAAGATAGGAAAAGACTGAAACAAACAAACGACTACTCGTAGCAAAGAAGCAAAGGGGAGAGGAGTCAAAAGAAGTGAATCAAGACCAAGAACATTGCTCAAGAGACAGATGACATTCTTCAAATCGAGGAGACGAAGAGCTTGTGTCATATATGGTGGTTTAAGACGTGCCTTTCCGACGAAAGTATAAACGGCTTTGGTAATGAACTATACCAATCAACTTTGATACATATAATAAGATCAGTTTCAAGAGTAGTCTTATTCTATTTCAAAATATGAGCAAGGTGTAAATTCAATTTCTCTCCTACATGATCGGATAATTATTGTTGGGATTTACAATAACAATATCCTTGGAATATTTCAATTCCAAATGTGTAAAATCCATCTACAACTTAATGAAGTAGTTTGGTATCTCAAGAGATTCATCAATCATCCTAGAGATGAGCTTAATTTCACAAGTTACACATGATGTTGGGCCTACTAACCGTAAGGGTGAAAACCATGGAAATCATGCTTGATACTTTAAGCTTCTACTAACTCACTCTACATCTCCACAATGAGTCAAGTATCCAAGCAATGAAGGTTTGAGAGGAAAAAGGGAAGAATCGCAAACCACAAACAAATGTCAAGGCAAGGATGCCAAGAACAAACATATGGTCAGTTAATGATCAAAATAATGATCAATAGGGCGTGTGAGAGAACAAAAATGTACCTTGGACACAAATTGCATTCCAAGCTTACAAGGAACCAATATAAAGCCAAAATATGACTAGTAGTGACTACTAAGTCTTCAAGGACTAGTATCACTCCCATCCATCTTGATATCATTATTCAATGATGTTGGAAATCAAAGAAGAAGAGTCTTCTACAAGTGTAAGTAACTCAATCCACAATAAATTGAATGATTGAACTTCATGAGTACCTACACATAACAAGATGCAAACTAGTAGATACATTTCAAGAGTAAATCTAAAATGAATTAATACTACTAATCTAAATGAGATGCAATATTATCAATTAAAAGGCTTATTTTTAATAAAAAATAGTTTTGACCAAAGAAAAACTTTAGTACAACTTAACCTTCTAATTTGAGGAGACAATGGATCAATCCAAGTTTTAAAGTACAATATACTTCAAAGATCTTGTGTCACCATCGCTCTAATACCAATTGTAGAAACTAGAAGGGGGGGTTGAATAGTTTCTCACTGGTTTATCTTCTAATTAAAATTCCTTTCAATTAGGTGAGTGCCAAAGCTATCTTTTACTTGAAAGATAGTTGCATAATGATTAGGTTCGATTCTAATGCATTAACAATAAGTAGTAAGTGTAATGATGATGAATGTAAGTGATGAGTAAGAAAAGAAACAACCTAGTAGGAAGACACCAAGATTTTTTAGTGGTTCGGCGACGAGGCTCTATCCTCGTTCCTACTCCACTCCTCGAGTACACCTTACTCGAGATTTCCACTATATCCACAAGCTCCCTTCTTGGCGGAGAAAACCTTACAACATCACTTACATTATTTTCCGACACTAAGCTAAATGTCGAGACCTAATCTTAGCTAGGACCAATCTACACAACGTCGCCTACTTCACTATTTTACGACACAAGGCTAGATGTCGAGTTCTAATACAAAGCTAGAACCAATCTTCACAACATTTCCTAATTCACCATTTTCCGACACAAGGCTAGATGTCGAGTTCTAATCCAAAGCTAGAACCAATCTTCACGACTCTTCACTTTCAAGCTAAGTGAGAACTTCACACAACACAACTACACATCACTTTATAGTTTAGTGAGAACTCACAAGACACAACCACATCACTTTATAGTTTAGTGAGAACTAACACAACTTATTACTACTTAACTAAACATATCCAAGTACACACATGTAGCTTGGATCTACACAACACAAATCCAAGCACACACATATGTAAAGGATTTACACAATTCTAATCCAAGTATTCACACATAGCTTGGATGAACACAACTAGTCCAAGTATTCACAAATACATTAGATCTACACAAGACACAAATAAACAAATGATGAACATGACTAGATCTTTAGGAGAGGATGATCTTTATCAAGGCTTCATCACAAGTGTGTGAGTGATCTTCTCTTTGGACAAGGTAAAGAATGAGATCAAGAGGATAATCATAAGTAACATACTTAACACATTAAGTGATCATTTACAAATGACTAGGATTAGATAGGAGAAAGGGGGCTGAAAGAGATGTCCAAAAGGGTTAATGAAAATGCAGATTTGATCTATTATTTATAAAAGACAAATCCCAATGGCTAGTTGGGGCGGTTCCTTAGCTACCCAGGCGGTTCCTTGTTGATAGGGAACCGCATAGGCACTTAAGGAACCGCGGAGTGTAGACTTTGCTCCTTTTTGTCTTTTAGTGAATTTGAAATATCTGGGGTTGTTTAAACCTTCAAAGGATATTCTTATGGCATTTGGAATATACCATATTCAAATTTACATTTTCATTTTAATAAAACGTTTTCTCAAAAATAAAGTTTATTAAAAATCTTTTGTTACATTTGACAAAAGTGAGTTTTAAGGCTAATCACTTTTATGATCACTAAGCATGATTAAGATATGTTAGTGTAATGATTATTACCTTGATGATAGTGTTTGTTAGATAATGCGTTTTATGATTTTCTTTGACAATAAATGTCTTTGTAATTTGTCATGATCAAAATTAAGAAAGATTAATTAATACTAACAATGTTTTTAGGCATTGCTTTGCATTAACACAATCTATTCAAACCATGAGAATGATAGCACCAAGGTCGTTTTTAAGGGTAAAGCTAGTTTTGCAAGTCCTAAGTACCTCGACCAAACTCAATATGAGAACCCGCACCCATATTTTGATGAGTCCGAATGGACCGATCATGATTGTCTTGTTGTTAGGCCCGATTGTGAAGACACAACCATTTGGGAGGTGGAGATTAGATCACCGGTTAATAAAGATTTTGTGAAACCATATAATTATGCTTATGAAAATAGTCTTTATGGTCTTTTCACTCCACAAACACAGAAGTCTCATGAGCAATTGTTTTTTGAAAGTAAACAAAGAAGAATTCAATGGAAAAGAATTTTTTCCACTAAGACGTTTCTAAATATATTAACTACCTGCCTCTTGATGCTTCTAAAAGAAATAGTAGGCAAACACTTGGTATTCTTAAACATCACATTGATTATTTTCAATCAATCGTTGAAAGAGCCTGGAAAAAACGTGAAAATGGTAAGTGGAAAAAAGAGATTTCTCACGATATAACTGTGCTTGTGAGACAACTTCTAATACCGATTGAGGCGACAACGAAAGCAAATGTTCTTGAATTTGAAAGATTAATTCGGTCAGAAATGTTTGATGATTTGAAATACGTTGGGTCTCTTTAAAAATAAATTGATGAACTTCAAACTGAAAAATCAGAATTTTCAAACGAATATGATCTACTCATACAAGAATGTCTCTCCAAATATATTTTGTGTGTTGTTGTTAAATCTTGTGCTGCTATAGATGAATATTCTTATGTTGCATGCAAATGTCTTGATAAGATCAAAGAGTATGAACGTCTTGAAACTGAGCTTTCGAAACACAAAGAAAATGTTGATAAAAAGGTGTTTACATTAATTCAACACCAATGTAATTTCCTTCAAAAACATTGTCATTCTCTTGAACTTGATTTTCAAAACAAAATAGGTAGTTTTCTAAATGATAATAACTTGCAAGTAAAACTTTCCGCATCGTGTTGAGAAACGAATAAAAAGAGTTTGGAAATTACTGATTTGAAAGCTAAGTTACAAGATATGTACAAAACAATTGAAGAGTTGAAGAAACTCGTTGCTAAGATGGGTGGGAAAACTATGGAACCTAGAGTTAAGAAACCCTTTGTTAGACAAACCAATGCGTATAAAGTAACTAAACTATTTGTCTTGGGAAAACCTTCTGCTTTCTCACATTCTTCGTTTGCAAAATATGTGTTTGCCCCTAAGACGGATGGAAAGAAAAGGTTGCCACAGATTCTCCCAAAACATATTTTCGAGCACAAAGCATTAAGAACAAAAATGTGATTAAACCATGATGCATAGATTGGCCACTAAACCCACACAAAACAAAGATAGTCAATTGCCTCAAACTTCTAGAAACACCAATAGACGTGTGTCTTTTACTATAGGAGTAGTCCTCACTACTAGTGTTAGTCGGCCTCAGCTTAAGAGCACTCAAATGAATGATAAGGTTTGGCAAAAGAAGAGTCAAGGAAAGATGAAGAAAGTAGAAGACCACCCTAGGAATTTGAATGTTTCTAAGAATAAAACATTTGTAATCGCATTTAATAACGATTTGAATGATGCGACTGCTTTGAATGCTTTGAATATTTAGTTTGTTTGTGTGAAATATGGAAAATGTGCTAATGCTAATCATGTTATGTGTGCTTCGAATAATGTCAAAGGCGTAGACACTAGAACTAAGAAGCAAATTACGGTGCCTATTAGTGCTAGTAAACCTAAAAGCAAAGTGAACCATTTTGGTTCAACCCCCAAAGAAAAGTATTGCATTAGTCTCCATTAATGAGAACTCTAGAAGTAGAATTATGGAATTATATGTGTCTACTAGCAAGTCTTGGAAATGGTGGTTTGCTAATCAATGTCCTCCAAGATATAAATGAATGCCTAAAGTTAGGACTGAAAATGTGACAACTAGCGTTAGTGTGCCTTTAAATGTCAAAACTAGGGAAACTAATGATTCAGAAATAAAAACTAACATGGAATCCAATTTAGCAAATACTCCATCATGTTCTAAATCGGCTACAGGTGATAGAAATAATTCTCTTCATACTGGACTTCGGATGCACGAAGCACATGACGGTGAATCTCAAGCTTCTAATTAACTTTGTGGAGAAGTTCCTGGGTACGATATGATTCAGAAATGATCAGTTTGCACCGATCCTAGGATATGGAGATTTACTTCAAGGGATTATTACAGTTAAAAGGGCATACTACGTCCAAGGGCTCAATAATAATTTTTTCTCGGTTGGTCAATTCTGTGATGCGAATTTGGAGGTTTCTTTTCGAAAGCAGACATGTTTTGCTTGATATTATGATGGGAATAATTTACTCACCGGTTCATGGGGTACATATCTCTAAACAATTTCACTTCAACACACAATTTCAACAACTACAATTTGCTTCATGGCTAAAGCTTCAATGACCCAATCATGGTTATGGCATCAACGTCTTTCTAATCTCAATTTTGATACCATCAACCTGGTTTCTAAGAAAAATATTGTGAGAGGCCTTCCAACCATGAAATTCATCAAAGATCATCTTTGTTCTTCTTCTGAGCTTTGTAAAGCTAAACGGAGTAGTTTCAAGACCAAGACTACACCAATCTCTAAAGGAGGGTTAGATCTTCTTCATATGGATTTGTGTGGTCCCATGCGTGGTTAAAGTATCAATGTAAAGAAATACATTTTGGTAGTTGTCGATGACTACTCAAGGTACAAATGGAGTCACTTCTTGAGGTCCAAGGATGAAACACCTGAAGTTCTCATTAACTTTCTAAAGTAGATACAACGTGGTCTACAAGCTCAAGTAAGAGTAGTTCGTACCGAAAGAGGAACATAATTTTTGAATTCAACTCTGAAGAAATATTTTGAAGATGAAGGAATTGAACATGTAACATCTATTGCGGAACACCTGAACAAAACGGCGTTGTTGAAAGACGAAATCATACTTTGGTTGAGGCTACTCGAACATTGTTATCCGCTTCAAAATACCACTATTTTTTTGAGTCGAAGCCGTGTCATCTGCATGCTACAAACAAAAAAGTTCCTTAATTATTCCAAGACACGAAAAGACACCATATCACATAATTCATGATCGAAAACCTTCACTCAAACACCTTCACGTTTTTGGATGTAAGTGCTACATAATACGGGATGGTGAAAATCTGGATAAAATGAAATAGAAAGGTGATGCATGCATTTACTGGGATATGCAACGCACTCTAAGGGATATAGAGTTTACAACAAGAGAACAAAATTGATAGTCGGGACTATTCATATCAGATTCGATGAACTACAAGAAATGGCACTTTAACAAAACAATTTAAGTCCCGATCCACAACGACAAAAGTCTTATGCGCACAACCGCACGGAACTCTTAACTCATGATCACAAGAATGAACCTTCAAGTTCAAAGATGGTTCAAGAAAATGTTCCAAGAGTATATATGACAGTGGACACGACAATTGAAGATTTGGAAATGTTATATGGACAATGTTTGATGAATATTTCATTGGAGAAAAACATGTTGTATCGATGTCTTTTGCTGTCACTCATGATAAGAATGATGATACCGATCATCATCAACAAACGGATACAACTTGATCTACTTCAACACAGTTTGCTGCAGACTTACCTCCTCATAATATTACATCAACAACCGATCCTACAGCATCCACAACTACTGTTATTGCTCCGAAGAACACAAATCAAGCAGACCCTGCATTATCTGATGATGACGATTTTCACGACCGATTTGGTACATCAATACACAAAATTAGAGAGTCTTCTACTCGCCATGTAGATCTATTAAATATGCATACGTTGTACCAACGAAATCCTTCAGCACATCATTGGACCCGAGATCATCCTTTGGTTCAAGTAATTGGAAACCCTTCACAGCCCGTTCGATGAGCTCTTGAAACTGATGGCGATGTTTGTTTTTTCGCACTCACCGTGAGTACAGCTGAACTGAGAACATCAAAGAAGCCAAGGGTGATCATGCTTGGATTGAATCGATGACAGATGAACTTCAACAATTTGAAAGACTTAAGGTCTGGGAACTTGTTGACAAACCATACAATGTTATTCTGTTAAATCTTCGATGGATCTGAAAAAAGAAGATGGACGAAGAAAACACGATCATCAAGAACAAATCTAGGCTAGTTGATAAGGGGTATGGCCAGAAAGAGGGAATTGATTTTGAAGAATCATTTGCACTAGTGGCTTGTTTGGAAGCTGTCAGGATTTTCCTTGCTTATGCTGCACATAAGGGATTCATTGTTTATCAAATGGACGTAAAGACGGCCTTTCTTAACGGTCCTTCGAGAGAAGAAGTTTATGTCACACAGCCGGAAGGATTCATTAATCCACATTATCCTGAAAAGGTGTATTGTCTCCAAAAAGCACTTTATGGACTCAAGCAAGCTCCAAGGACGTGGTACGATGAGCTCTTGAAATTTTTGGTATCAAAAGGTTTTTTGAAAGTTTCCATTGATCTAACTTTGTTCACATATAAATATGGGGATGACATTTTGCTTGGGCAAATTTATGTGGATGACATTAATTTCGGGTCTACAAACCAAAACTTTCAAATTGGTTTGAAAAACTTATGCACAAAAAATTTGAAATGTCAATGATGGGCGAACTAAAATTCTTTCTAGTAATTCAAGTTCACCAATCCCCAAGTTGTATCTTCATTAACCAAGCTAAGTATTGTCAAGAGATAATCATAAATCATGGTATGACCTCATGTGACCCCGTTGGGACACCATTGTTAACCACATCCCTAGATGTTGAATTTGAGGGATTGCCTATAGATCAAATGAAATATCGTTCCATGATCGGGCCCCTCATGTACTTGACAACAAGCCGACCAGATATTGCACATGCAACATGCTATTGTGCATGATATCAAGTCAGACACACTGAAAAAAGCACCTCAAGGAGGTTAAACGGATTTTTCGGTGCCTCAAGAATACCATTCATTTGGGACATTGGTATCCAAAGGAAACCATTTTCTTTCTAATGGCATATTCGGATTCTGATTACGTAGGGTGTCTTGATACTCGTAAAATTACTTCTGGTGGTGCACAATTTCTAGGACAAAATAAGCTCGTAGGATGGACCTCCAAGAAGCAGGATTGCACGTCTCTGTCATCAGCCAAAGTGGAGTATGTGTCTCTATCTGCGTGTTGTGCTCAAGTTCTTCGGATGAGAACACAACTCACGGATATGGCTTCCACTTTGATAAAGTACCCATGTATTGTGACTCAAAGTCGGCCATATCCATCTCCTGCAATCTGGTACAACATTCCCGCACGAAGCACATTGACGTGAAATATCACTTCATAAAGGAACAAGTTGAACGCGGTATCGTTGAATTATACTTTGTTGGAACGGATTACCAATTAGTTGACTTGTTTACGAAAGCTATATCAAAATATAGGTTTGAGTATCTTGTAAGGCAAATTGGTATGAGATGTTTGACTCTAGCAGAATTAGAGATTTTGGCAAAGGTTCCTGCTTGATCTATCAATCAAACATCTACTTGTACATATCTATGAAAAAGCAAAATACAAAAATATAAAACATATAAAAACAAAACACAAAATTAAAAATCTTTGAAAATCCAAAAAGATTCTTCTCGACATGTCTTTCAGTATCGATAATATGAACGTGCCTAGAAATGTCGCTCAATAACGACACGGGTGTGTACATAAAGCTCGAATGAAAGATGTAAATATTTTTCAAAACATGACATTTCTATTTTTAATAAAGGAAAATGTCTCTTTTGGACAATATTTCCAACAACGGGTAGAGCAATCTATCACGAGTTGAGTTGTCACAAAACATTCAAAGTTTTGAGCTCAACACACTGGCTTGTAAAAGAAAACATTCGAAACGATTTAGTGCGCTTACCCTCATCAAAAGAAGAGAAATCTTCTTACACCTGAGTGGATTCTTCAAGACATTCAACGTCTATGAACTCAAGTTTATGCTTCAGAAACACCATGTCGCCAAAAAGAATGGTTTTTCAAAAAGCGTTAAACACATTTTTTTCAAGAATTTTTTTATTGGTAAACATGATTACTGACTCATTGGCTGACTAATCTAAGGGGTTTGAGCCCACCGCCACACAGACTCAAACCAGGTAAATCCCTCCCTTTTCAGGAGGTTGGCGTGGCTACTTCAAGGTTGTTTGCACCTAGTGGGCATTGAACTTGAGACCTCACACACTTTGGAGTGATAGCCATAAATCTTTTTGCCACTAGGGCACCCTTGAGTGGTTTTTTTTTCAAGAATTTTTCAATTATTATTTAAAATCTTTTAAAAAACAATTTGTGTTCAACAACTCATATCCTCAAAAAGTGAAATGTGGATCACATCCTCGTAATGACAATTCAATTAGATCAATTTTTGAGAGGTAGCTTTCCAAAATCAAATTTTGAATGTTGTTGGATATATTATGTCAAGACAATTTCTTATGTATCCAACACATTGTGTGTAATTATCATTTGGTATTAGTCACATGAAAAAGCTTTGATGTTCGTGAGCACATTCTTCAACAACAATCCTTTATGTGTTCATGAACATGTAGTGTGCGAGTACAATTTTTTCAAGAATTTTTCAATGATTATTCAAAATCTTTCAAAAATTGTGTGCTCGACACTACATAAAATGTTCCAGTAATTCATGCTAAGTTAGAAACATTTTTCTCTCGAAAGATTTTCAAGACTATTTTTCGCGATATATTTTAATCAGATTTGGTATCTCTAATATCAAACGATTTTATATATTAGAGATAGGGGAGAAAATGTGAATACAGTGTGATCTAATGTATGAAACGAACATATAAGACTCAAGAACTTTAACTCTTACACACATGTGCGAAACAATTTCGATTATCGATGCACATGTGAAGGGGGAGCTTTTCTGAAACATCAAAACTATAAAGTGTTAAAAGGTTTTTCAAACACTTTGATTGTCTTTCAAGTGGTTTTATGGTTATGATCTAATACCCACAACCTCTTTAATTCACGACGTTATTGGTGTCAAAAAGGTCGTTAGGTATAAGTCCTATGATCCAACTAGAACCGGAGGGATCTTCCCAGGGACAATCCAATTGACTATTAGAATTCCTTATGGAAGATGGATTAGAACGTGAAAAGGGAAAAATGCTGACTAAGTACTTAAGCCAGCGCTGGAATAATCACAACAAGGTGCTAGTGATAATGTCTTGGTAAGCATTAAAGGGGTTGAAGAATGAAAAAGAAATATAAGGATAAAGGGTGAAAATAAAGAAGCCCTCCATACAACTTAGGCAGAAACCGGGTCAACACATCATGAAGACAAGACATCATGGACCCAATGATGTAATACACAACCGTTCCCCAGCTAACTAATGCTTCTCTCAAAAGAAGTTTGTCAACACGATTTCTATTGACTTTCTCACTCCGAGAAAGTTGATATTGAATGGGTGGCATCTCTTGCAGCCTCCGATCACCAAAATTGCACAAATCAAGTCTAGAGCCAAGAGATCAATCAAATCTCGTTAGGACACACTACATGACAAAGAAGAGAGTCCTATGTTGTATCCTTGTGATATTTCTAGAACACTCAGTGTGATACTACTTAGTATTCACAATGATGAGTGAAAATCCTTCCAGTGTTAACATCAACAGCACTGCGGTAGGTCATGTGTAAGATTCTTTTTGAAATGAACATATCTAAAACTTAAAAGCAACAATGCTTTGACTCTTAATTGATTCAAACTCATTTCAGGTTTCTAGGCAATATCTTTATGGTCTTGCCAGAACATTTAGAGTGATACTCTTCAGTATTCACAGTGGCGAATGGAAATCCTTCTAGCGTTATCATTAAACAACGCTACGGTAGGTGACTTGCGAGATTCCTTATGAATCAAACTTGTGTCAACTGCAAAGCAATAATGGTAAGATTCTTTATGAATCAAACTTGTTCCATGAATTTGAATTGACGACTTCAAACAAGCGGATATTTATCTAATTGATTCACTCTTTACGTTTACAGTTTTTCTTTAAGACGGTCATGTAAAGAGAACGGCTAGTACAGCCGCAAAACCCTGTCAATGAGGTTCTTAATTGAATCAACCTATTCACATGTACAATATTTAATATCGTCTAACGGTCATCACCGAACGGAGGTAAAACGCTACCGATTTAGGACGCATTTCAAAGCCATTTAGTCCGTGTCTATCTTTTGTCTCGAGAAGGTGGCATTACGATGTACTCAGCAAAGTCGAAGATTCAAAACCACATACTCATGCCCAAAGCCATATTTAACAATCAAGAAAGCTAATGACTTACGCAACTCTGAAGTTCAAAATTCTTCCTTTACAAGTTATGAAGAGGAATGACCTTTGATCAAAGGAGATTATTAGAAGGATTTCAAGATGGTGCATAGTGTGAGCATGTGGAAGAAGACACAAGATCGCGTGATGGCAAAGAGAAGTCAAGGATGGTGACCTCTCAGTGAGTGAGATGACCTCTCAGTGAGTGAGATGTTAGTGTCAAAATATAGTATAACCAGTGAATCAGTCATTTTGAAGATCTTAATACTAAAGATTAATAATCTCTATAAATACTCACATGTCGTAGAGGAATGACCTCTCAGTGAGTGAGATGTTAGTGTCAAAATATTGTATCATCAAGAATGACTCGGTCATAGGTTGGAAAATCTCAAGATTAATGTGAAAGTCAAAAGACAACAACAAAGGCTCAAAGATCACAACATGAAGGAACAAGACTACTATTACACGTTCCTCACTCATTTATGGCGAGATTAGTAATCTCTATAAATCTCTAAATGTCATAGAGGAATGACCTCTCATTGGGGCAGATTGTTAGCCTCAAAATATTGAGTCAAACAAGAATGTTCGGTCATAGGCTTATTATGTATCCTTTATTAGAACGTTGTAATAAGTAGTAGAATAGTCGAGACTCACGAGCTTGAATTTAAGCCACTTAAATCCCAAAGTGTCATACCCCACCATGGCGGAATATAGGGCGCGAATTATGGATATCATCACAACAATAGCGTGTCTATAGAGAGAGCTAAATGAAATTATAATATCATAAAAGGTGACACAAATTTCATGACAATATCTCAACAAAATAGGAATCTGGGTAAGTAGGTAAAAGTCCAAACTCTTACCAAAGACCAACAAATAAATAATCAATCAACATATAGGTGTCCAAGTATCATTTATTCAATATACAAATAAAAACAAAGAGGAAGGGGTTCCTCCAAATGCAGTTCTAAGCTTCCAAATCTACTAACTCATATTTGCAGGCTTAACCACAAACTCACCTGAAAGAGACACTAAAACACGTCAACAAAAAGTTGGTGAGAGCCATAGGTTTAGACTCCAACGTCAAATACAAGTACAATATAGCTATGAATAAGAATTATTCATAAAACATATATCATATGGACATGGTGACACAAATATGCTATAACAACTAAACATTTAATATTAAGCGCTTATTCTATCTGGCCTAGGCTCCAAGACTTTCCTAACTTCCTCCCTTGGTTTATTAGGCGCCCATACACCTAAGAACAAATCCCCAAGACCCCGTTTTGTCCCCAAGGCCCCGCCTTGTCACCCTTGATATCAAGTTATACTTAAATAAATTAAGTAAATCCCATAGTAGTTAAGTGCATAAGTAAAACACGCAAGTCCAATCAAAACATTTAAAACATTCACATCAATTCATTTACAAAACAAGTATGTGTCTCTTCCATCCCATCTGGAAATAAACCATTTAAGAATATAGGACTATGAAACTCACCTGTTTGAGCTTCTTCGAATATCCGCACACTAGCAAAAAGCTAAACAAACAAATACATACAATCAACACATGAACCAATAACAAAAATAGATCCTCAATCTATGATGGATGTTTAACCCTCTCCCACATTTTAATCTTGTTTATATGCTATAATCATCCCATTACACCTCTCTATAAAGCCCTTAACTTAGTTAAGTTCATAACCAATTTCGTTATCATTTTACCTAAACAGTCCCCATTTTTATGCCCAAACTATGAGTCAAACGCCCACTTAACCAAACCCATACTTTATGTAAAGGAAACCCTATGCCCTTACATGTGTTAGCTAATCCTCACAATTTTAAAAAACCTTAAAGCTACTGTTAAGGCCCCGATATAAATATATATACGTTTACCTATCCAAAATTTACTGATTTTGAACATATGAAAAGTTTGTTATGATCAGAGGGTCTTAACCTAACCCATTTACTTAGCCCACCACCATTTATTTTATTTAATATATAAACTGAGTATCATGTTCATTTGAAGTTTCAATTATAATCCTAAGTACCCTCACAAACTTATAACATTAATTGTAAACTGGCTGATCCAAAAATTGTTTTGACATCCGACTATTGTAACCTGTTTTTGACCTACTTCCCGACCTCCAATTTAGTTCTTTTTTCTTGCATTCAAAAGCTAACTAAAATAAATTTCCAGAGGTACTTGAACCGCAACTTAAAAGTTTACTAAACTCTAGATATGATCAAAACAACTGACCTAAAATTCTGCCCAGTTTTTAATGACGAATTTAACATAATTAGTCTAATTAATTACCTATAACTTGTATAATTATAAACCCTAATTATTCCTAACATGTTTGTATAATTAAAATACATATTTTATGATAAACATAAACCTAGATCCATCATATATATTGATTAAGAATGATTTAAAAACAATTTAATTGAAAAGAGAAACATTGGTTTTACCTAAGAATTAATGAAAGACAATATTTTTATGAAGAACCATAAACCCTCTTTGCAAACCGTCGACTATAGCCTTCCAGGAGAAAAATTATGTGATTTTGATCTACTTAAAATCCTTATATAGTGAACATGAGACTCCTAGCCCAATACAAAACACACTTTCCTTTTTCTTCTCTTTTTCTTCTTTGTGCGTCGACCCAAACCGACTCCCCTTTATTTTTTTTATTTTTTTATTTATTAATGTATTATTAATATTATCTTATATTATCTTAATTTATTTCAGCTCCTAAAACCTCCAAAACCTCAAAACTATAAAATTAGTCAAATTAACGCGTATACCGTAAAAGACGTAAAATATACAGTTTTATGAAAACTCTTAAAATAAGTTATTAACTAATTAACTAAGTCCATAATGACTTAGAAATAACCCGTAAATTATTCCCGAGACTAAATACTAAATCCGAGACCTCTAAACACTAAACCCTAAATCGTAAAAATACGATTTATTATAATACGTATACGTATATGTAAAAACACCATAATAACTCCATTCCATTTCATAGTCACTATCATGTGAGCTTATGATTCATGAAATAACCATTCATCGATTTACTTAAGAGCACCCCGTACTCATAAATGATGTCCAAACCACCCTCATTCACCCTAAATAATCATGTAAACACATAAAACACATAGTCACACAAAATACCCTAAAAATAACACTAAGTGACGAACCTCAAAAACCGGGGTTGTCACATCACTACCTCCTAATAGATTTTCCAAGATTTATTCCTTAGGATCGTCATTAGCAAATAGCTAAGGATACTTACTTCTTGTAAACCCATCTCGTTCCCACGTGAAATCTAGTCCATGTTTTGAATTCCATCTAACCTATAAGCCACTGGTCTAATCCTTTCGAAGATTTCGAACGGACCCACAGTTCTAGGTGTTAACTTCCCTTCCTTCCTAAACCGCATCACTCCTTTCCATGGTGAAACCTCTAACATAACCTTATCCCCAACCTCAAATCCCAACGGCTTACGCCTCTTGTCCGCTTAGCTCTTGTCGGTCCTTTGCCATTTTCAACCTCTACTTAAGCACCACCACCACCTCCATAGTTTTCCAATCCACCTCCGGTCCAATACGTTGGCTGCTTCTCACTTCATCTCACTGTAATGGAGATCCACCTCATATCCTATGGATTAACCCCAGCAGTTTCTACTACGTTTCCTATCACCAGACCTAATGACTCCTATCCACTATGGTTTTTTCATCATTCGGAAGTTCTACCAACTTTAATCACATCTAATGACATATGCAGGATTGCATAGCCAAAAGCTTCTCATAACAGTCACATGAAACATGTCCTAATCACCACCACATCTTTGCTTTTCCATGATCGGCACCAAATAACTAACCATCCTTCATACTAAAAGGTTCTACGCCTTTCTCTAGGTTAACGTTCCATTTTTCATGATTTCCAACATCTAGCTCTAACGGTTTTCCCTTAAATATCACTACACTATCTTGACAATCTCTTGCTTCCTCAAGCCATTCTTCCTCCATACTACTTTTCGCTTGTCTACCCACAATCTTAATTTCCATACCATCTTCCATCTCATCTTCAGCCTATCATTTAGGCGATCCTCTTTTAATCCCTACATTCTCATCAATGAGGAATACGCCCCTCTCACTGGTGACTCTCTTTTTATAGAAGAATTATTCCTAATAAAACACGTTCTTCAACTGTCTCCAAATCTCACGCCAATGCTCTAGGCGTCTTTCTCAATTTTCCCTATAGTGTGCTCATACCAACCATTAGTCTATCAATGGTATACAACGCTTGCTTCCAATCATTTCTTCCCCTGCCATAATCCTTCACAAGTTATTCCATACCTATTAGGCTAACCTATACGCAAAACCTCCTATTCTATCACATCCGTATGCAATCCTTCCAACTTCTCAACTACGTGACTTCTCATTATACTTAGAATGTGGCATAAATTAGTCAGTCTATCGACTATCATCCAACTCTCATTGTACTTATTCCTCTGCCCCATTATGTATCCCCTCTACCATCTTCGTCCATACACTTACCTTTCTAAGCTACTCCTATGTATGTAAGAAGTATAGCCTATGTCCCTTTTCCTCCATATGAATGTCCAAGGCACGCAACATAAATGTTGACACGTTCTTTGCTTTAGACAACCCAACTCGTGTAACTTACATCCTTCATCCAAACCATCCTAACACATCATCCACATAGCTTAAGTTTGTCTCAGCTTCACTTCCTTCCTCTTATTCCATGTCTCGTCAACTATGCTTGCCTTTCCCAAATGGTACTTGGCCTTGCAAATTTTCGTCACAACTTATCTCCGTCCATCATCTATGCCAATGTTCATCAAGAGGATTGAATGTGTGTTGGAGATGTTTATGATCCATATAGATCATTCTCTACGTCTCGTACACCAAATGCCTCTAGTATTCTAGGCATACCTAACAATCTAACTCCACTAACTAAGTCTTATCTAGTTCTTCCAAATCTTCAGTTCCTACAACGTATAAGAAATCGCCTTTCTTTGTCGTCCTCGCACACATCCTAATCCTTGCTCCACGTATCGTCGTGCTTTGTGGATTTCACCCAGTACTTTCAATAATGCCAAGATCGGCTCATTATCCAATCCACCTCTTCAGCCTCCAAAACGCTTCCTCAACCTACTTCACTTCGCCCCTTGCTGGTTCCATGATATGCCATCATCTCTAACTACCTAACCTGGAAATTAGTTTTCTAAAACTCCCACTTGAAATTCTCCCATATAACTCCCTTTTTCCTCCTTACTCATCGCACTTCACCATCGCCTTCAGGATCTTAACGTCTTATCACGGCATACTAGTTCAGTCCGTCGTTTTACTACCAATCCAATTCCATGATCACTTCAACCTCCATGCCTTAAAGGGATTATATCTACAGTGAACTTAGAATTCCCTAATAAACAATAATTTGGAAATTTCATCTACCTCTTGTTGCTTACCATCCGCTGTCGTAATTATATAACCTAGTTCTGCTATACTATGACGCTTATTTACAAAACATAATATAGGAAAATACGAATCTAAAATCATCCCTAAAAGTAGTAACGAGTAAATTTACAAGAAAAACATACCCGATACCACATTCAGGTTCAACGCTACTTCCACTCCACTTGCATAGAAAACCCTTCTTTCGCCATGGTTTCCATTGCTTCTATCACCACGAGTCCCCTCCAGTGCTAACGGGTATCCAACTTGCCCTGGTACTCCCTACACTCTTGGGCATTTTTCCTTATAGTGTCCCATTTCCACACTCGAAATAAGCTCCTCTTTCATGTTCCATCCTAGCCGCTGGTGCATATGCAACATTCAGAATAGGCTTTCTGCAGTCCCTGGCATAATGCCCCAGTCCTTGATAGTTCAAACATACTGTGCATGGCTTATTATGTCCATGATGCATAGAGCACGTAGAATACTTTGGGCTATCACTCGCGTACCCACTATCAGCCGTTGATGCGAAACTCTTTCCTTCTCTCCTCTTTTTATTAGCTTCCCCACTATTTCCTTCCTTCTTTGCTTCTTCTTCTGGATTCTTCCGTTTTTCTCCAGTCGTACCTAGCTTACCACCTTTGATTGCTTCCTCTGTTAGCATCGCAGCCGTCAAAATGGCTTGTTGCATTTTGTTTGGCTGAGTAGCCCTAATCATTTCCCTAATCTGAGATGGTAGTCCGGTGATGTACCGTTTGATCCTGTTTGCCTCCGGAGTACCCAAATGTGGCACTAACCTTGCCAACTCATGGAAGTGATCCGTTTACTCTACATGAGTAGTTCCCTTCATGACATGTCCCCAAAACTCATTCTTCAGCTTCTCCAACTCATTTCTTGGACAGAACTCTTCAGTCATGATGGCTTTTAACTCATCCCAAGTCATTACATTTGCATCTACTCTCCCTCTTGCTTGAACTTGAGTAATCTACCAAGTCAAAGCCTTACCCACAAACGAACCAGTTGCATACGTAACCCTTTACCTGGCAAGCAGCCGCTCATTTCCATCACGCTTTCCATCTTCTCAATCCATTGTGTGAGGGCTACTACATATCCTTTGTCGTCATACTCTTTCACTCCACAAGAGGTGAATGCCTTATAGGTATAGCCATTGTTAGCACCGCCTCCATGACCGTTGTTGTTGTTGTTCAGGTTATTAGTCACTTCTTGAATAATAGTTGGTATCATGTTGGCTAGTTGTGCAGCAATCAATGTAGCCAAGTCGAGATTGTCACTACCACCACTACCTCCAGCTCCATCTCGGTTGTTCACCATACTAACATAACATATGACACTCGTTAATAACTACTAAATACTCCACATGTGATACTTATTAATATATACATACTACCACTATCAATATAACATAAACAAGCATTCATTAACTCTCTTTCATGAAATCATACTTTACAGTCCACCGGTGTTGTGTGTCACACCCCACCATGGCGGAATATGGGGCGCGACGTATGTATATCGTCACAACAATAGCGTGTCTATAGAGAGAACTATATGAAATAGTAATGTCATAAAAGGTGACACAAATGTCATGACAATATCTCAACAATGCAGGAGTTGAGGTAAGTAGGTAAAAGTCTCACCTCTTACCAAAGACAAAATAAATAAACAAACATCAACATAAAGATACTCGTAGTATCACTTATTCAATCAAACAAAAGAAATCTATGAAAGAACGAGGATCTCCTTCTAAATGCATTGCTACGCGACTCCAATCCTAGCCACATATGTTCTCACGCTTAACCACATTAATACCTGAAAGAGACACTAAAACACGTCAACAATAATGTTGGTGAGAGTCATAGGTTTAGACTCGAACACAAAACAAATTTATAAGCTGTGAATAATAACCATCATCAAAACATATGGTCAATGTGCTACAATTATGTATTAACAACTAGCATTCAAGATTAATCATACCAAACCAATTCCAAGGCTCCAAGCCTTACCAATAACCACAATTCCAAGGCTCGAAGCCTTACCAATCACCATGGTACCATAGGCGCCCATACACCTATGAACCAATCCCAAGGCCTCGCCTTGTCAACATCCCCTTGGTACCAAGTCAAACCACAATAACAATCAAGAATCACATAGCAGTTAATCACATAAGTGTATACATAAGTCCATCACAAACCATAAAAACATTCATAGCATTCTTTACAAAACCATACAGTGTCTCTTCCATCCCATCTAGAAATCAAAACATTTATAAATCATAGATACATTGGACTATGAAACTCACCGGATTGAGCTTCCCCAAAAATCCGTGTACTAGCAAAATGCTAAACACACAAAGGCACACAATCAAGACATGAACCAAATACTAAAATGGCTCATCAATATATGATTGATGTCTAATCCCTATTCCTCATTTAAATCTCATTATTATGTTCTAAGCATCCCATTACACCTCTCTAATAAGCCCTTAACTTGGTTAAGTTCATAACCTATCCCATTCACATTTTATCCCAAACAGTCCCGATTTTTACCCCAAACTATGAAACAAAAGCCCACCTAACCAAACTCAGACTTTCTATAAAGGAAACGATATGCCCTTACATGTGTTAGCTAATTCTCACATTTTGCTCCAACCTTAAAGCTACTGTTAAGGCCTCGATATATATATATATATATATATATATATATATATATATATATATATATATATATATATATATATATATATATATATATATATATATATATATATATATATATATATATATATATATATATATATATATATATATATATATATATATATATATATATATATATATATATATATATATATATATATATATATATATATATATATATGTAAATATATATATATATATATATATATACTTCTGTCTATCCATATTTTACTGATTTTTAACATATAAAAAGTTTGTTATGATCAGTGGGTCTTACGCTAACACATTTGCTTATCCCTCCTCCAGATATCCTATATAACATATAAACTAACTCTCATGTTCGTTTTAAAGTCCAATTGTACTCCTACGTACCCTAACCGTCTTAAAACCCGCTGATTTCAAAACTGTTTTGACCTCCGACTGTTGTAACCTATTTTTGACCCACTTCCCAACCTCCAATTTAGTTCTCGTTTCTTGAATTTGAAAGCCAACTCAATTAATTTTATAGGGATACTTGGATCGTAAAATAAGAGTTTGTAGAACTCTAGATATGATCAAAACAATTGACCTAAAATTCTGCCCAGTTTTTAAAACAAATTTAACATAATTAGTCTAATTAATTACCCATAACTTGTTTATTTATAAACCCTAAATAATATAATCATTATTATATCATTAAAACTCAGATTTTAATTTATACATAATCATATATCCATCATGTATTGATTTATAAATATATAAAAACAATTTAATTAAAAAGGGATTTAAGATTTTACCTTAAAAATAATGGAAGATATTTATCTTTGAAACCCTAATTGGCCACCATTGTTAAAATTCGACTATGAGATGTTATGGGGGGGTGAAAAAACTGGTTATTTTGATTATGGTATGGGTTTGGTTAAGTCCTAAAGGCCCCTTAATCTCATTACAAGTCAATTAGGTATGTTTTTGGGCTTTTTGGTTATTTTCTTCCTTCCTTTTCTTTTGGCTGCCCAAACCAAGCCCAAAGCACCTAAGAATCTGGGTTTTAACCTTATTTTATAACTTATGTCATTCTTAAACAAAACCTCACATTCGGGTTACTTCCGGACCAAAACCCGAATGCCTTACGTTGATTTTTTCGACTTTCTACGCGATTTCCGAACTAACCGTCATTTCCAAAAGTTTCTAATTCTGGAAAGTATCTCAAAAACTTATCCTAATCATATAATCTATACTTAATACATGCATACAATATACGATACGTACAAGAGGCCTTGTAAAAACGATATCCGAACTTTCACGCAGTTCATTTATGAATTCATTTCTTTTCATTTCATTTCCAACTCGTACCAAGATTTACAAATCATGTACCTCATTTTGTCCATTCTCATCCCCAAAATCGCACATATAAACACATAAATCACATAAAACACATAGTCACACAAAATACCCCAAAAATAAGACTAAGCGACGAACCTTAAAAACCGGGGTTGTCACATCACTCCCTCCTAATAGAAATCTCGTCCCGAGATTTACTCTTTAGGATCATCATTCGCAAAAATATAACAATACTTTTTCCTCATAAATCCTTCCCGTTCCCACGTGAACTCTAGTCCACGTTCCAAATTCCATCTAACCATAACTACGGTATATTACCCTTTTTCCAACGTCTTAGCTTCACGACCCAAAATCTCTACCGGCTCTTCGATGAAACGAAGACTCGTATCCATACTAATATCATCTAAGGGTACATGCAAGTCAGTTCTTGCTAAGCATTTTATCAAGCTTGATACACGAAATACATCATGCACGCCACTCAATTCTCCCGGTAATTCCTCAACCTATAAGCCATTGGTCGAATCCTTTCGAGGATTTCGAATGGACCCATGATTCTAGATGCCATCTTCCCTTTCTTCCCAAAGCACATCACTCCTTTCAATGGTGAAACCTCTCGCATAACCTTACCTCCAATCTTAGATCCAAACGGCTTATGCCTCTTGTCCGTATAGATTCCTTGTCGGTTCTTTGCCATTTTCAACCTGCCACCACCTCCATAGTTTTCCGATCCACCTTTGGTCTAATACGTTGGCCGCTTCTAACTTCATCCCACTATAACGGTGATCCACCTCATCTCCTATGAATTAACTCTAGCAGTTTCTACTACAATTCCTATCACCAGACCTAGCGGCTTCTATCTTTTACAGATTTTCCATCATTCGGAAGTTTTCCCAACCTTAATCACATCCAATGGTATATGCAGGATTGCATAACCAAAAGCTTCCCATAACATTCACATGAAACATGTCATAACCACCACCTCATCCTTGCTTTCCCATGCTCGGCAACAAGTAACTAACCATCCTTCATACTAACAGGTGCTACACCTTTTCTCTTGGTGGACGTTTCATTGTTCGTGACTACTAACCTCTTGCTCTAACGGTTTTCCCTTCAATATCACCCCACTATCTTGACAACCTCTTGCTCCCTCGAATCATTCTTCCTCTATACTACTTTTCGCTTGTCTTTCCACAATCTTAATTTCCATACCATCTTATATCCCGTATTCAGCCTATACTTTAGGCGTTTCCTCCTTTATTCCCTACATTCTCATCAATGGGGAATATGCCCCTCTCACCGGTGACTCTCTCTTTGTAGAAGAATTATTCCTAATGTAATGCGTTCTCCAACTATCTCTAAATCTCACGCCAATGCTCTAGGCGTCTTTCCCAATTACCCCTATAGTATGCTCATACCACCATTAGTCTATCAACGGTATACTACGCTTGCTTCCCATCGTTTCTTCCCTTGCCATAATCCTTCATAAGGCATTCCATACCTATTAGGTTGACTTTTACACAAAACCTCCTATTCCATCGTATCTGTACGCAATCCTTCCAACTTCTCAACTACGTGACTTCTCATTCCTCTTGAAATATGAAATGAATTAGTCAGTCTATCAAGTATCACCCAACTCCTCATCGTACTTATTCCTCCACCCCATTATGTATCCCTTCCACCAACTTCGTCCTTACATCGCCCTTTCTAAGCTACTCCTATCTATGTAGGAAGTGTAGTCTGTAACACCCCCAAATTTACACAATTCAATACAGCGGAAGACTCGTTGGTGTTACGGGATAGCACATTACTCACATCATAGACAACGCTTAAAAATCGCGTCTTTTAATAATAAAGCATTTCCATTCATAAATATCAAATTTACATAGGTCCCAAGTCATTGTATTTCATACAAATTTTACAAAGCATTTGAATGGAAATTATTATTTAAGTGCGGGCCATGAATTCTTGTTGTCTTCCCGAGAATTACCTTCAAGTACCTGAGATAAAACATGTTAAAAGAAAAGGTCAGCGATAACGCCGAGTGAATTCATAGAGTTTAATGAAATCCATCAATATAACATCGGTATAAAATTATTACCGAAAATCATTTTGTACAAATCTTTCAATAGGCCATAAAATAGCCGAATTCACTTTTATACAAATCTTTATCAAAATAATAATATATGCTTTCGCCTTCAAAATCATTATACGAACCATTGTCGTTAAAACATCATACAATACGTTTTATAACGTTGTATAAAGTTAAATAAAAACCGTTATATGAATATGGTTATGTAAAACCAAAACACGAACATAATATCAATAATAAGACCCTGTATTGCTAGTCAGGCAATATATCGTAATTCAATGCATAAAGCAGTATTTTCGTTATTGGATTATTATAAGCCGCATGACATTGTTACCTTACTATACCAAACAACGGGTAGCTAACCCGAAACTCAATTTTCCCATCTAAATTAGCGTGTCGTCAGAATAATCACGTGTGTGTAAATCTTCTCATACATAAATTCGCTTACCAATCAATGTGGCACGACGGGGATCAACCGTCAAGGCGCGAACTGGGGTGATCGTCCCCAAATATTACTATTATATGCATAAGCGTCTACCAAATCCCGGTAGTTCACAATTGATGCTAATGGGACTTTTAGTGACATAACCTAACTTTAATAATCCATTTCATTTCATTTATCGGGTCATATAATCATTCATCGGGTCATACAATCATTCCAGTCCAAATCAAAACAATCCGGACAACTGGTGTCCTATTTTATTAAAACTAACATGTTATCTCCCTCGCGGGTTTATAAAACATTTCATAAAAACATTTAAAAGAGTGCGAGGCTATGAACTCACATTGATGTGGGAAAGTGGGTTATCGGCAATTCGGATGTACGGTACGTGCTTCAATCACGGAAACCTAGACAAATAATACTAGTCTTAGACTCTTGTCCAATGACTTTATAAAAATAACAATTACGTATACATATGATGATTTTATACATGTGATGATGATCAAGTGGGTTTACACATCTTTACTCATTCATTATAGTGTTTATGTGTTGGTAACTTGTATACTAGTTACACTAGCTCAACTTGTTTATATTTTGGAGGCCCATTAGGCCCATTACAAGCCCAATACATTTCATTAGCCCAATTATACTTTTATTATCAGTATTATACTTTACATTTTGGGCCTAAGTGGGTTAAGCAAAATATGTAAATTTATAAGTGTTTAGCCCATTTAGTTGGATTATTAGTCCTAGAATGCTAACTTAGCCCGTTAATGTCTATATGTTATATAGTTCGTGTTTTATCGGTTTTTACTTGTATTAGGTACTTATATATCAGTATATGACTTTTAAATAGTTTACATTTGACGGGTCCGACCGTCTAAGTTTTAATTGACGAAAAATGTTAATTTTACGGTATTAGCCGAAAAGACGTAAAAATCATGTTTATAGTTTTTATAACTTATAAAACTTACCAAACTACCATTTTTATATATTGTCCATTTATTTATCCTTATACATATTTATATAAATGAAATATATAAGTTAGTGGGTTTTAATTTCACATTTTATACTATATTATTTTGAGTGCTTATATAATACTATTAAACTTTAATTTCACAAAATCTGATTTTTGGTTTCACTTTCACCATTTTTATTATATCTTGAGTTCCATAATGAGATAGAAGCTCATTTTTGGATGACATAAACTTCATATTATGTGCTACAAATAAGTTAGTTATAGCTACTGCTCAATCCATGTCTAAGTATCCTTAACAGTCCCTACAAAACAGACTATTCAGATTGGTATACTAATTTTGTTTTGATCATATCTCACTCATTTTGATGATTCCATTGCATGGCCAACTCTCACATGTATATAACACCTAATACTTACTGTAGATTGATTCCACTATGACATTTTATCAGTTTATCATTTGTTTACTTACTGTTTTTATACAGCCATCATATTAAGCAAGATTTTAACCATTTTACATGTGGTTTTCCATCTTTTTACCCATGTTTATCAACACCAAATCCCCACAAAATATTTTTATCATCATTCATCATCATATACATATACATAAATAAAGAAAATACAAGATTACATATTCAAAATAACAAGAGGATAGGAAGAAACAATCTCTATACCACCAAAGTGATGAAATGATGTGTTTTTGGATGAACAAGACTTGGTTTTGGGTAACCAATCTTATGAGATATCAACACCACTTCTAGGATCACCAAGTATTTGTAGACTCCTCCAAACATCAGTCCTTGATCTCTATATAAACTCCTTTTTAGTTGTTAAAATCACCTCTAATCTTCATAACTTCAATAGGTTTTCATCATATGTAAATTATACATATGATTTATGGTTGAATTTCTGATCTAATGGGGTGTTTTTGGGTGATATGAGACGTTCATAGGGAGAGAGGAAGAGAGAAAATGTGTGAGTTGCATGAGAGAAATGGAGGAACTAGTTTAGTGTTGGTGGTTTTTGTGAAAGATGGTCTTGATGTGTAAACTAGGACAAGTATCCTAGTTTATACTATAAACTTGCCACATATTTGATGTGGTGGTGGTGTGTTGGTCATCCCATAGTGGGGTGAGGCAAGTGTAAACTTGTCTCATCCCACTAATTTACGGGTACTCCTCGATTCTAGTTTCCTAGATTTGCGTGCCCTCGGGTCGTTTTACGAAAAAACTTTTTATAAACTATGAATCAACGACACAAAACGAATCTAATAAAAATTGTCTCATCAGAAACGGAGTTCAAAAACGTAAATACGTAATCCTAAGGTTTCCGGTTTAGTCGTAAAGAACGTTAAATTATAATCGTAAGTCCAAACCTCTTCTCGTAAATTTGTGAGTTTATGAACCAACACAAATTTAAAATCTCAAAATAATATTCATGGATAAATTTACTCTCTAAAATGTCGGACTGTCACCAAAACGGTGTATGTAAACGTAAGCACGTAACGTAGAATCCTCCGGTTTAGACGTAGTCGATGCTACTTCAAGATGTAGACCCAAATTTCTTCCCATAAATGAGTGAGTTCATAATATAACATAAAAATAATATTTTCAAATAATAATTGAGAATAAAATATCAACCATAAATTGACGGATTGTCACAGCATTTATCCCTAAACAGGATCTTTGTCCTCAAAGATCAATTTATCGCACTACTCGCTTCTTATAGAGTTAGAGCCATGTGGGTATTTCCTCCACATTCGGTCTTTTCTCTCAAATGTAATTCATTACAATACACGAGTTTCATCAAACATAACTATGGGAATAAGATCAGGCTTAATGTTGACTTACTTTCTCTATCTATGATGTTCACGGGTTTTTGATGAATGCAACTTTTCGCCGATCTAACTTTCATCAAGAAGAATTCAGATTTTCACTTGATAGACATTTATTAAGTTCGATTTACGAAACATAATTCACGTAGTCCTTGAAGCCCTAGGGTAGATCCAGCTTATATGCCTTTCAAACCAACTTTTTCATCATCTCAATGGTCCCATACAACGGGGACTTATTTCCCATGATCCTTCAGATCATCTATTTTTTTTCCAAGGTTAAAATTCCTGGCATAACTTCGCTACCCATCTTGCACTTCAAGATCTACATTTCATATTCACATAGCCTCCTGCCCACTACCGGCAATCAATAATCATATCTTAATTTCAACAATCATTTCAGGTCTCACGTGTCGGGTATTTTGTAAGGTTAGGTTTGTCATCATAGGCAACCTTAAACCTAAAAGACATGTCCAACTCACAATGGGTATATGTCGGATGTCTTCATCCCAACTCCTTCTTACAGATGCTCTAATATTTAGATCCTAACAGGATTCGATCTCGATCCTAATACGATAATCATCAAGGATAATATCTTCAAAGGAAAGTGATTATACGGTTTATTATCAAAGGTCAATCATTCAAACATAAAACAGCACTTCTAGTATTTTGTATCGGTACTTTACCTCGTCCCTTCGATTGGGGTGGTAAACAGTACTCTCATCAAGGTTCGTTCCCAATGACTTCTGAGCAAATATCTAGAAATTCGATGCGAAGCGAGGATCTTGATAGAGAAGATCGATACAGGCACACTATGTTTACACAAATCCTTTAAATACAAAGAGTCAATTTCTTCATCGAGAATCTATCATTAACGGGAATGATATTAGTAGATTTGGTCAGTCTGTCGACGATGACCCAAATCGAATCAAATTCAGATGATGACCTTTGCAATAGTTAGACGTTTACTAATGTATGAGGCGATATATGCCTTCATAATTTGCCATCAGTACAACTTCTTTAGATAAAGATACACTTAATCAGAAATGGCAGGGATAGAATACTTATACTTACGGGATTCCAACCTGACTATATCTCACAAACCTCCATATTTAGGAAACCACAAGTGGCCTTTTAATAATTAGATTTTTACCTAATTAAAAAGATTCGTTGATGTATATCTCTTCGAATTGAAAAATGAGTTTAATGTGTGACTCAGTCGTTCTTTGGTGAAACAAATAGTTTGTCGTTGTAGTATATTAAATGTGCACAAACAATTAAAGTAAATGACTTTAAAATAAATCTGCGTTATATTAAAGTAAAGGTGCAATATTTAAAAACATGACGGAAAGTAAATTAATTAAATGACCAAAAATAAAAGCGTGACGAGAATTAAAATTAGACAAGAATTAAAATGATAACTTAAAAATTAAACAAGACAAAAACATAAAACAAACACCCAATCGGAATATATTCCGATCATACTCACCATCGGAATGAACACACACCCCCTATCGGAATGTTGATTGAAAACACCAGATCGGAATATGACACCTTTTCAGATCGGAATAACCACACAACCCCAGATCGGAATAATGTTCAGATCGCAAAGTTTCAGATCGAAATCCTGATCGGAATGATGCTAAGAAAAATTGGGCAACACTTCGACTAATTAAACCTCAAGAGCCGTCGGAATGTGCGATCGCAATGTGCGATCGCAATCCCAGATCGGAATGAGGGTAATGTTACTCCTATCGCAATCCCGGATCGGAATGCAGTCCTTTGTCCCAACACTGTCACTATCGGAATGTAGAGAATGCACCCGTCGCAATGTGTGTTTACCTTTCTTTCCGATGGATAGCAAATTCGTAATAGACCAAATAAGCTAATTCTAATAAGCAGTAACTAAAAACTTAAATGAAATGAAGACAAACAAAACAGTAAACTAAAAAGATAAAACCTTTTTGAAATTTAAGAGACGAAACTAAATAAAATGGATTTTTAAAAAGTAAAACTTTTAAGAAAACTTTGAAAACACTTAAGTTAAATACCAAATAAGCACATAAGATTGTCAAACTTATGGCTTATTTCGTATGGAAACTTAAAGGGAAAAGAAAAGATGAAACTTTTAATCAAATAAGCAAATGGATTAAGCAAACCTTGCTTAATCCGAAATTTAAACAAACTAAAAAGATGAAAAGTAGAATGAGATTGATAAAAAGAACTTGATAAAAGGAAAGGTGCAAAGATTAAAGAACACGAATTTAAAGAACACGAATTAAAAACTTACTTGGAATTAAAGGATAATTAAGGTGCAAAACATGTATTTAAATTTGACATAAAAAGTAAATGACAAGAAATTAAAATGTGGAAGACTAATTGTCACCTTAGCCAACCAAGAAAATAATTAACTAGCCTAATCTATATATAGGGGAGGATTAGGAAGCTTCCTCCCCTCCTTCCTTTCTTATTAATTCCCGTCATTAGGTCCTTAAGCCTTTAATATTCATTAATTGCACCATTAGTCGTTTATTCTTCTAATCTTCTTTAAACTTGGACTCTAATGACTTGTGGCTCGGGATTTCTTTGAACTCGTCTTTTAATTCTTCAATAAAGTAGACTTGAGTTCTTCGGCTTTAAGTAAACTTCCATCTTTTGACTTTTTCTTCGATAAATCTTCAGAATTGGTCTTGGACTTCCGTTCTTTTTCCACTCTTGATCTTTTGACTTCATCTTTCGTCTTTTTCTTCGATAAAAGCCCTTGAATGCCGTGTTTTCTCCACTTTTCACTTTTTCGTCCTAAATCACAACAAAAACACAAACCACGCATAATTCCGACATAAATGACATAAAATACACGTTTTGGCTCGGTTATTATTGTAATTAAGTGGTAAAAAGGATGGGTGTTTTCACACCTATCAAATCCCCTACACTTAACCATTGCAATGTCCTCATGCAATGCATTAGTTACAAAGTACGTTTTACATTTTCCATCATAATCAACCTACCTTGGCCTTTATTAAACAACTAAGGAAAATCAAAAAGATAGAAAATAACAGATGCAACAAGGAAGAAACTTGTAAAGAAATCTAAGACTTACATTAGGGCTTGTGTGTCATGAATGTTCATCACCCTCAAGTTTCACGTTCCCCATGCCAAGCTTAAAAACAAGATCATTGTTAGTACAAGTTAGCATAACAAACATTTACTCATGTGGTTCAATTAATCACTTAAACTCCCTTATTCCTACGAGTATCTCTTATATTTTATTGATGTCTTGAATGATCACGAGGATGCATTGTTGACTTATTTCGATAATTTATTTAGGCTGAAAGCAAAGTAGGACGATTTGATCAATAGTTAGCTAAAGGACAAAATCTCTTAAAACTGCTTCTCGGGATATCAAAAAGTTCATATCTTGGCATAACTTGGTTCACGATTTGAGACCTTTCTCGGGCCGATATTTGGCATGTACTTCATACTTCATATCTTCGAGAGATGTTTTTGAGATAATGGTCTTCTCTTCGTTATAGAGTTTCTTCACTTGGAGAATTTTGAGGGGTACTCCAGCTTTGTTGACCACGACTTCATGATTATTTCTTCAATCTCTAATTGGGATTTTGAGACACAACGATCCGCCTCCTTTTCGGACTTGGATCTATTTATCCTCAAACCTTGTTAGGGTCTTTTTTGATAGACTTCTCCATGATCTTTATGGGAGTTGATTGCTTTTCGTCGTGAGTCTTGATCCTTCATATTGATTTTGGGAATAATGATTTTCACATCACTTTGGATCTCAGCAATAAAATTGAATCCTCATGCCTTGTTAGGGCCTTTTCGGACTCGCCAATCTTCGCGCCCCGCTTCATAAGTTATGCCTTGGCTATGAACTCTTATCATTACCGAGCAACTTTTAAACGATCTTGGGCTAGAAGCTAAGTAACTTTTCAAATCGTACGCCCTTACTTATTGCATTTATTTATTTACAAGCGAGGGGAGAGAAAGATCATAATTAACTCACATAAGTTAATGAAAGAATACCAAACTTGTAACCAACTCTATCATTTCTCGTTCTCCACAATTTAAAATCTCAAGGAATGAGACTCGTGGATGCTTAGCCCAATAAACCAATTAAGGTCTACACGGTTAAGGATACTAGCTAGAGTGAACTTGGATAAGTAAACTCGGGTTGAGTCAAAAAATTCACAACGGGCCTAATATATCGAAGATAACTAAACTTGTTAAAACCATTTTATTAAAATAAGAGAAAAATAGCAAAAATAAAGGGAACTACAACTAGGCCAAAATAGATTAAAATTTTTGAAAAATGTCGAAAAATTGATTTTCCGGTTAAAATGAGGACAAATACAAGGAAAAGACCACTTAACTTCGATACAAGTCCCCCTACACTTAATATAAACATTGTCCTCAATGTTTAAGCATGTGGGAGTAAACTCCCCTACACTTAGGACATTGTGCACTTTGTTTAAATCTCGCTAAGACAAGGACAACTAAAGAGATTCCTATTTTAATAATGGAAAATATAAAATAGTGAATCGAAAAGAGTTTAGGATAGAACCAGGATGAAGTGAACACGGAATCACGGGTCGTCAAGAATCATCAAGAGTGGATCATTGAGCGCTCGAATCCCTGATTAAGAAAGGAGAGGAAATACCAAACCAACGGGTCTCCCCTACACTTATGGTAAAAACAAAGAAAAAGATAGATAGATAATTGGGTTGCCTCCCAAAAAGCGCTTGTTTTTGTTATACGAGTCACGAGCCTGACTCGTCCCCGAATTAAATGGTCCGTGGGGAGGCCTCAAATGTAATACCGGGATCAAAGACCTTATCCTCATTCCCGGAGGAATATAACAAAGGAGAGGCCGGAGGATAAGTCTTAAACGGTATAAAGGTCCTTTCAACATACGAGAAGTATGTGAAATCATGATCCTCGAGAGGTGGGGTGGATATAGGAATCACATTGTCATCCTCCAAAGACAATGGATGCGGACCAATTGGCAAAACCATAATGTTATCAATAATAGAATGGTCATTTTCACCTCCCGGGTCAAAGCACTCATCCTCATTTCCCGGAGAGGGAAATTGATACATCACCCGATTGGGCGTGCATTCAGTAGGATGAGGGGGCAATATAGTAGGAGAAGTAAGAGAAGAATTACCTTCCACCTGCGATACCTTTCCAGTAGAATCAGAACACTTCACCTCTGTGATAGAAGGGGGCATGGCTAACAAAGCATGCTCATTAATAGTAGGAGAATCAGAGCTAGCAATGTCCTCAATCCCTTCGTCAAAGAGAGGATTCACCTCACTAGATATGTAATCGTCATCAAAATCAAATAAAGGGTTCGAATAAATCTTGGAAGTTTCCTTCGGAACGTCTTCATCAGATAGTGACTCGTCATCACTAGAAGTAAAATCATCATCTTGATCAAAAAGAGGATTGAAGAAAGCCAAAGAAACCTCTTCCAAAGTGTTGGTGGAAGGAACATCATCAGAAGAAAGTGCATCATACTCATCGTCACTGTCGGATGTCAACTCAGATTCACTTGGAATAGGGACAATGTTATCAGCACTAGACGTATTGAATTCGTCGGATTCCTTTGCAGGAATTGTACTAATATCCTTATCCCTTAGGATGGTTGAATCCTTAGGCTCCGGCAAGTCGGGAGAAGGAATAGCATTCTCATCGGTCCAAGAAATAGGACTCTCATCGTCATCACTGTCATAATAATATGGAGGCACAAGAGGAGGAGTATAAGCATTAAGGTTAGATACCTGCTCTCGTTGCTGATCCGCTTGACATTTTGCGTTGTATTTATGGAAAGCTTCTTCGAGGTTTTGAAATTGAGTAACAAGAGTAGCCCATTGTTCTTGGGTACTCAATTGTTCGAAAGAAGGTTGATGATTGATGGTGTGGCATGGGGGCTCAAAGTTAAATGCACTAGGATGATAGCACGGTGGTTTCTCAAAGATCTTCGACGGATCACAAGAAGAAACATCGTGAGGGCCCCCACAAATATAGCAACACAGGTATGGAGAAAAACCCGGTGCATGTTGAGGATAGGGATTGTCATAGACGGGAGAGGGTGGGAAAGTATTGTAAGAGTTTAAGTATGAATTTGTTGAATTGCAAAATGGACAAAATCCAAATTGTGTATCGTCGATATCAAAACCACATCGCTCACAAGTACACCATTGACATGTTTGAAAACCATGCCATGGTCTCCTACACCGGCCGCAAGACGAATCCATGAAGAATTATAAATAAGAGGGGTAAAGAAAAGAATTAACCATAATAGAGGATAAAGAGGAATATTTTTGGTGCAAAACTTTTGAAAAAGAAATGCTTTTTATGATTTTTCAAATGTTTTTGGGAATTTTTGGAAATTTTTGACACGAAAAATAACGTTCACAAGTGAACGGATCCCAAAAAGCAACGCGTCTCTCACAGAAAACCGTTAATCTTTACGAAAAGAGCCGGCAGCGGCGCCATTTTAATAACTAGATTTTTACCTAATTAAAAAGATTCGTTGATGTATATCTCTTCGAATTGAAAAATGAGTTTAATGTGTGACTCAGTCGTTCTTTGGTGAAACAAATAGTTTGTCGTTGTAGTATATTAAATGTGCAAAAACAATTAAAGTAAATGACTTTAAAATAAATCTGCGTTATATTAAAGTAAAGGTGCAATATTTAAAAACATGACGGAAAGTAAATTAATTAAATGACCAAAAACAAAAGCGTGACGAGAATTAAAATTAGACAAGAATTAAAATGATAACTTAAAAATTAAAGAAGAACAAAACATAAAACAAACACCCAATCGGAATATATTCCGATCAGACTCACCATCGGAATGAACACACACCCCCTATCGGAATGTTGATTGAAAACACCAGATCGGAATATGTCACCTTTTCAGATCAGAATAACCAAACAACCCCAGATCGGAATAATGTTCAGATCGCAAAGTTTCAGATCGAAATCCTGATCAGAATGATGCTAAGAAAAATTGGGCAGCACTTCGACTAAGTAAACCTCAAGAGCCATCGGAATGTGCGATCGCAATGTGCGATCACAATCCCAGATCGGAATGAGGGTAATGTTACTCCTATCGCAATCCCGGATCGGAATGCAGTCCTTTGTCCCAACACTGTCACTATCGGAATGTGGATAATGCACCCGTCGCAATGTGTGTTTACCTTTCTTTCCGATGGATAGCAAATTCGTAATAAGCACACGGAAAAATAAGCTAATTCTGATAAGCAGTAACTAAAAACTTAAATGAAATGAAGACAAACAAAACAGTAAACTAAAAAGATAAAACCTTTTTGAAATTTAAGAGACGAAACTAAATAAAATGGATTTTTAAAAAGTAAAACTTTTAAGAAAACTTTGAAAACACTTAAGTTAAATACCAAATAAGCACATAAGATTGCCAAACTTATGGCTTATTTCGTATGGAAACTTAAAGGGAAAATAAAAGATGAAACTTTTAATCAAATAAGCAAATGGATTAAGCAAACCTTGCTTAATCCGAAATTTAAACAAACTAAAAAGAAGAAAAGTAGAATGAGATTGATAAAAAGAACTTGATAAAAGGAAAGGTGCAAAGATTAAAGAACATGAATTTAAAGAACACGAATTAAAAACTTACTTGGAATTAAATGATAATTAAGGTGCAAAACATGTATTTAAATTTGACATGAAAAGTAAATGACAAGAAATTAAAATGTGGAAGACTAATTGTCACCTTAGCCAACCAAGAAAATAATTAACTAGCCTAATCTATATATAGGGGAGGATTAGGAATCTTCCTCCCCTCCTTCTTTTCTTCTTAATTGCGTCATTAGGTCCTTAAGCCTTTAATCTTCATTAATTGCACCATTAGTCCTTTATTCTTCTAATCTTCTTTAAACTTGGACTCTAATGACTTGTGGCTCGGGATTTCTTTGAACTCGTCTTTTAATTCTTCAATAAAGTATACTTGAGTTCTTCGGCTTTAAGTAAACTTCCATCTTTCGACTTTTTCTTCGATAAATCTTCAGAATTGGTCTTGGACTTCCGTTCTTTTTCCACTCTTGATCTTTCGACTTCATCTTTCGTCTTTTTCTTCGATAAAAGCCCTTGAATGCCGTGTTTTCTCCACTTTTCACTTTTTCGTGCTAAATCAGAACAAAAACACAAACCACGCATAATTCCGACATAAATGACATAAAATACACGTTTTGTCTCGGTTATTATTGTAATTAAGTGGTAAAAAGGATGGGTGTTTTCACACCTATCACCTTTTATACATTTAACGCCATCGGCTTCTCAGTTCTAATGGCTTACATTAGCCGCGAACCCCTTTTATTATCTATATTATCCTTTTTACAATCGTCAACTATTTTTAAATTGTTTGGCAATTTATTTTGCACAGTCATTATTATGGAACACATCCTAATTGATTCTTTATCCTTTCTATATTATGTGTCAGTGTCTACATTCATCTTTCTTGATGAAATAATTATCATGACCGTATTCGTTCAAAATTTCTTTCTTCATATTTTCTAGGTTTTAGTCTCGCCTCAACTATTATTTTTATCAGTTTTGCTCAATCCGACGTTTAAAGCGTCGATAAATAATTCAAGTAATTTAAATAATAAATATTCAATTTTTATGAAACGTAAACGTAAAAAGTTTTAATTTTTCTCAGTTCGTACAATTATAGAAAAATGTTTAAAATAAATTTAAATTTAGTTAACACGATTTTTGTTGATTTATCAAGAATAATTAACAAGATTTGTAAATGTTTGAAAAAAACTTTGTTTATACTTTGGTCAAAATTTTCTTAGTTGACATGCAAAATTTGTCGTTTCAAATTTCAAGTCATGGTTTAAATGGTTTTTCTCAATTACTCTTAGGTTGTTGATAGGTGTGTAAACACCCATCCTTTTACCACTTAATTCTGGCTAAAACGAGACCAAAACACGTATTTAATATCATTTGTTTGGAATTATGCGCGGTTTTTGTGTTTATTGTGTTTTCAGAGCCAACCGGATGAATATTAAAGAAAACATGGGATTGCACGAGTTTTACTGAAGAAAAAGACTCAAGATAAAGTCTATTGTCCAAGAGATGCAAAAGATTTGAAGTCACTGGGCCTATTCGAGGATTTATCGAAGAAAAGGACCAAAGATGGAAGATTTACATAAGTCGAAGAAACTCAAGTCTATTAAACGAAGAAATTAAAAGACGAGTTGAATTTAATCGACAACAAATCCCGAATCAGAATCGAAAACGTCAACTTTTCTGAAAAGACGAGAAGACAAGAAGAACGGGAGAAAGCCCACTCACCAACCAAAAGACAAGGCTATATAAAGCCCACACCTCACACACTTAGAAAAAGTTTTTTAGTTTTTCCTCTCCTCCCCTTTTTTCTCCCTTTTAGTTCGTATCATCACCAACACCACTAGGGTGTTTGGTGATCTTGATCTTTGATTTTTAATCTTGTAATTTTAATTCTTGTTTTGTGATTGTTACAACATTAATCATCAATACAAGTTCTTGTTTAATCTTTCCATTTCATCTTGTTCATCATCATCTTTTATTTCAAGTTTTCAAGTTTTTATTTGATTGATTTGATCTTCAAAAGTTGTTGGGTTTTGTGTTTTTGTTGATGGGATTTGTAGTTTATGGTTAGTAGATGCTTAGTGATTAGTTTATTTAAGTTTTTGGTGAAAAACTTGGTGATTTTGGATTAAAACTAGTTTCCTTGTTCTTCGGGTACTGTTTCTGTATCTGGGTTTCCCAGACTTCCGAACGAAGCAAAAGTTCCGAACGAATAAAAAAGTTCCGAATGAGTTTGTCTTTAAAAAGTTCCGAATGAGTTTGTCTTTAAAAAGTTCCGAATCAGAAGAAACTTCCGAATGAACAGTAACTTCCGAATGAAACTTCCGAATGAACAGTAAGTTCCGAATGAACAGTAACTTCTGAATGAACCTAAGTTCCGAATCAAAGACTTCCGAATGAAAAGTTCCGGATGAACAAAAAACTTCCGAATGAATCATTAAGTTCCGAATGAAGGTTTATTTTCCAAAAAGTTCCGAATCAGAAGAAACTTCCGAATGAAGCTAAACTTCCGGATGAGCATTAACTTCCGAACGAACCAAAAAGTTCCGAATCAGTCCTAAGTTCCGAATGAAGCTAAACTTCCAAACCAAGGACAATCTTCCGAATCAATTTCGTTTGGGTATCTTTAAGGTTTTCTTACTGTTTACTGTTTCTTTATTTCTTGTTTTTATTCCTTGTTTTTATCATAACTGAGGCTTTAATTTTAATTTTAATCTTAATTTTAATTTTAATTCAAGTTTTTATTAATCGTCATTAAATTAATTATCTTTGATTTAAATTTCCAATTTATTTTAACATTAAGTAGATTAGAAAACCAAACCCTTTTATTTGATAACCAAGAACGATCATTCCACTTAAGGCTGAGATCAATTCGAGAGGATACCGAGAGAGAATCAGAACCAATATAAAAATCAATGTATCAAATGGCGCCGCTGCCGGCTCTTCTCGTTAAGATCAAAAGTTTTTTGTGAGAACTTGGATTTTGGGATCCGTTCCCCGTGAACGTTACTTTTTCATAAAAATTTTCAAAAAATCCTAAAAAAATATACAATTTTCAAAAATACAAAAAAAAAAAAAAATTAAAAAAATTAAAAACCAAAAAATATTTTTGTATTGTTTTTGCCTTGTTAGTTCTTTTGCAGGTGTATGCGCACTCGATCCACGTCTTATCAAGAGCCCGAGCCTCTCGATCACTTAGACATGGCCGGTGTACCACCTCCAAACAACAATAATAACAACAACAACAACCCACCTTTCAACAACATGAACAATAACAACCACAATGAGCCCCTTCCGGATAATCGCCCGATGATTGAATTGCTGCAAGCTCATGTAGATGGCAACACTGACCCAATTGTTATACCACCAATTGCCGCCAACAATTTCGAGCTAAAATCAGGCTTTATCCAGATGGTCTCCGCTCAACCATTCTTGGGACGAACCATTGATGATCCACACGACCACATCAAGAGATTCTTGCAACTCACCAACACGGTCAAATTCAATGGCGTTCCACAAGTGGTTATAAGGTTACAACTTTTTCCCTTTTATTTAGAGGGACAAGCCCGGCATTGGCTTGCTAAGGAACCGCCACAGAGTATTCTCTCGTGGACGGATTTGGAAACAAAGTTTATCAATTACTTTTTCCCACCCTCTCGTACTACCGCTTTGCAGAATGAAATCATAAATTTTGAACAAAAGTACGATGAGTCGTTCAGTGAATCTTGGGATCGCTTTAAAGATCTTTTAAGAAAATGCCCACAACATGGTTTTACCAAAGTACATCAAATTAATACTTTTTACAATGGTTTAAGCATGAGTGACCAAGATTCACTGAACAGTGCCTCGGGGGGTAATCTTTTGGCTAAGACTTCCAATGCTGCTTGGGACATCATTGAGAATAAATCTCGTGTGCAAACCAAGAGTGTTCGGACCAATGTCGCTAGTGCTAGCACTAGTGACAGCGACAAGCGACTGGACAAAATCACTACGCTTCTTGAATCGCTTGTCACCCACACCGTTAACAACAACAACAGCAGCAACGCTAAAAACGCTCAAGTTAACGCTGTCAGCCAACCTTGTGAGATATGCGGTGGTCCTCACTCTTACACCACTTGTACCGCTACCCAAGATTACCCTGCAGAGAATGTGAATGCAGCATATGGCACCTATCCTCAACCTGCTTATCAAGCTAGACCTCAAGGTGACCGTAATTTGCTTAGCTACCGCTCTAACAATTATCTTTCCCCACCTGGTTTTCCTCCAAGCAACCCAAACCAACAACAAAACCTCAACCGCCCTCCTCAACAACAACAACAACCTCGACAACCATACATCCCTCCTCACAAGCAGCAACAACCACCTCAACGTAACAACCAAGTTTACCAACAACCTGCTTATCAACCACCCGCATACAATGCTCCTCCCAACCAATCCACCGCTCTACACCAAGAAGTGCAGACCTACATGAGGACAAACGATGTAATCGTGGAAAATCTTCAGCGTGAAGTGATCATTTGAAAGCAGACTTGGTCAAGCAAGGAAACGATTTGAGAGCCGACATGAGAAATACGTTGGATAGCCAAACAAATGACTTGAGGAACATGATGGCTAGTTTCTTCCAATGTAATCAACCCTCTTCTTCGGGTACTCTTCCGAGTAACACCGTTGCGAACCCAAGAGGGGAGATGAAAGCAATCACTACTCGAAATGGTAAAGGTACCAAGGAACCCGAGCTTCCTATACCTCCACCGGTGATTGTGACTAAGGAGAACGAGTCACCTGCTCCTATTCCTCCTCCTTCTCCTTCCCCAATTTCTCCACCTCTTCCTTCTACCCCTCCTCCACTCGTGGTTGTGAGTGATCCTATTCCCCTAAAGCCTTATTCTTCATCCAATATACCTTATCCATCTAGGTTGAGGAAAGAGAAGCTCAAAAGCAAGGACGATATTCAGGTTTCGAATTTCCTTAAAATGTTCAAACAACTAAATTTCAATATCTCCTTCGCTGAGGCTCTCGCTCACATGCCCAAGTATGCAAAAATGTTTAAAGATCTTCTGAGCGACAAGGAAAAGCTCCTCGATATTGCCAACACCCAACTTAATGAGAATTGCTCTGCAGTACTCTTAAGGAAATTGCCAACTAAGCTTGGTGATCCGGGTCGTTTCCTTATCCCTTGCAATTTCCCGGGAGTAGAGAATTGCATGGCCCTAGCTGATCTAGGTGCCAATATTAATCTTATGCCTCTAAGCGTTTGGAAGCAATTATCTCTCCCAGAGCTAGTCCCCACCAAAATGACTTTGGAATTAGCTAACCGTACGGTTGCTTATCCAGTGGGGATAGCCGAAGACGTCATTGTAGGAGTCGACAAATTCACCTTTCCTGCTGATTTCATTGTCGTCGACTACGAGATGGACCCTAGTGTACCACTAATTGTTGGTCGTCCATTCTTGAGGACTGGTCGCACTCTCATCGATGTTGAAGCCGGTGAGCTTATCATGAGAGTGGGTGACGATAAAGTAGTCTTCAACATGGGAAAATTATCTAAACAGCCTTATTCATATGAGAGCATTAATTGTATTGACGTTCTTGATGAGGCTTGTGAAGAACACTTTAATGATGCTTGCAAAAGTATTCCTACCTCTCTTCTCAATGTTGAGACCGTGTCCTCTATTGATTCATCATTGTCTCTATTTGGAGATAGTGATTTATTTTGGAACAATCTTGAAGATACCATGGGAGATGTGAATTTAGCTACTAATGATTCTCCCACCGATGGGGATGAAGACATGAATTTCTTTGACAATCTACTCACCGAAGACAATCCTTCTACTCCATCTCCCACGGTCATTGCTATCGATACTCCGACTTTAAATACGCCTCCCGTCGAAAATCCTCCGGATTTAGAACTTAAGCAGTTGCCGCCCCATCTCGAGTATGTGTTCCTTGAAGAAGAGAAGAAGTCGCCAGTCATCATTGCTAAGGACCTAAAGGAAGAAGAAAAAGCCCGACTTATCAACGTGTTGAAAGATCACAAGAAGGCTATTGCTTGGAAGATTTCTGATATTCGTGGAATTGATCCTCACTTCTGCACACACAAAATTCTCATGGAGGACGACTTTAAGCCCACAATTCAAAGCCAACGAAGGGTGAATCCAAAAATAAATGAAGTCATCAAAACAGAGGTTATCAAACTTCTTGATGCGGGTATGATTTACCCTATTTCGGATTCACCATGGGTTAGTCCAATCCATTGTGTGCCCAAGAAGGGCGGAATAACCGTTGTTCCCAATGAACACAACGAGTTGATTCCCACTCGTCTCGTTACTGGATGGAGAGTTTGTATAGACTACCACAAACTCAATGATGCCACGAGAAAGGATCATTTCCCTCTACCTTTTATGGACCAAATGCTTGAACGTTTAGCCGGTAATGAATATTACTGCTTTCTTGATGGTTTCTCGGGTTATTTCCAAATACCCATCGATCCTCAAGATCAAGAGAAGACGACATTCACTTGTCCCTATGGCACATTTGCTTACCAAAGAATGCCTTTTGGCTTATGTAATGCGCCCGGGACTTTCCAAAGGTGCATGTTAGCTATCTTACATGACATGGTTGAACAAACCATGGAAGTCTTCATGGATAATTTCTCGGTCTTCGGGGATTCTTTCTCTTCTTGCCTTGCCAATTTGGAACGTATGCTCAAGCGGTGCGAAGACACTCGCTTAGTTCTGAATTGGGAAAAATGCCATTTTATGGTAAAAGAAGGCATCGTGCTGGGACATAAAATTTCCAAAGCCGGTCTTGAAGTAGACCGTGCTAAAGTCGATGTTATCGTAAAGTTGCCTCCACCTTCAACCGTGAAGGGTGTGAGAAGTTTCCTGGGTCATGCGGGCTTTTACCGTCGATTCATCAAAGATTTTAAATTAGATTTAGTAAACTTTATTTGAACTGATTCGGAACCAATTTCGTTTGGGTATCTTTAAGGTTTTCTTACTGTTTATTGTTTCTTTATTTCTTGTTTTTATTCCTTGTTTTTATTATAACTGAGGCTTTAATTTTAATTTTAATCTTAATTTTAATTTTAATTCAAGTTTTTATTAATCGTCATTAAATTAATTACATTTGATTTAAATTTCCAATTTATTTTAACATTAAGTAGATCAGAAAACCAAACCCTTTTATTTGATAACCAAGAACAATCATTCCACTTAAGGCTGAGATCAATTCGAGAGGATACCGAGAGAGAATCAGAACCAATATAAAAATCAATGTATCAGTTGTCTTAAGGTATACACCAACATTTACCCCTAAACAGGCATTTAGTTAAATGATTTAATTATAAGGAATGATTCCTTAAAAATCCTTAGTTAAAAAAATTGTCAAAACATATTTGCACTTTCTTTTTGGTAAGACCCAAAGTCTTAAATGGCTCTAATTTTTTTAAGAGTCAATATATTCCAATTTCTATTAATCACACGGTCAAATAATATAAAGGATTAAGCCTTAAATTACATGTTAATTATTCAAGGTACATATTTTTCATTGCTCGGACAACTCCGGGCAGTCTACAAATAATTATTAACTCCTTTCTATTCTTATAAATAAACAAATGGTCCTTAATGATCACAAGCATGAATTTATCAAATTACAGCCTACACACGTGATTCACCAAATTTAAGGATGCCACATATGCATTGGTCAATCCAAAGGACATAACATGAAACTCATAATGCTCATTACAAGTTCTGGATGTAGTGATTGGAATAGATAATCTTCTTCGCGGACGCAAAGTTGATGATAACCATGTCGTGTATCAAATCTTTAGAATATACGCTAGAACCTTGTAAATGATCGAACAAATCTATCATCTTGGGTAGTGGATATAGATTTTAATCATCAATTTATTTAGTTCACGGTAATTAAACAAATATAAGGAATGATAACACCATAGCTCTTCATAATGACGATCTTGGTAGAATAAAAGCTTTCTCCGACAACTCTCTCAGTTGTACGGTAATTCTTTTAATTCAGATGGTACTGACGTACAGTGTGCAGCATCGGGAATATAATCAATACCAATTTCAACTTTCCTTAATGGCAAAAGTCTAGGTAATTCACCAACAAATACCTCCTAAAGTTTCAGATTACAGAAACATCTTTTAATAAATTTTCTTTAAGTTCTTTCTAGATTATAATATCTATGACTAATTCACAACCATTCACGGTATAATTTCAAGTCTAAATGCAGGATATGGTCATCCATCAAGAATTATTTAGATCACTTTTGATAATCAACATCTTATCTTTTAGGGGAATTCTACTCGAGTTCCCATCAATTAAGTCAATGTCGTCATGTCATAATTAATCAATCCATTCTACTGGCACTATCAACTTTCCAGGTTCATTACCGTCAATAAGATGTGAACTTCTCAAAAGACTAATAATAACTCATAATCCTTCACAAATTTAAGGATATAAGGAGACATAACTAACCTTAAAAGAGTAAGGTTAACACATAATCTATGCGAGAGAATTTCGAATCAGATATAGACGAAAACATTTAACGAATATGAATATATCTCATGTTTTCATAATTTGAGTACGCATTCGAAATCTCCTCGGATCGTTACCCAGGTCATTCAAATGAAATCAAATCAAAAGAAATGATAGGAACGTCGATACATCCAGTCGGGTATCAACACTCGGTAATCAGATACTTTTCCTAAGAATCTCACTACGGGAGAATTGGAAAAGAAAGAAATGTCAATTGTCAAATAAGACAATTTCCACAATTGAGTAAATTCGACTCAGAAGAATAGATGCTACAGGCACATATGTAGGTGTCCCTAACACTATGTCCCTATTTTCACTTCTTGCAGATCTCATAAAATTTAATCTTTCACAATCTTCAAAGAAAATGTAGTGTTTATTAATCAGTTTTATGGTGACTACTAATCAGCCTTGCATGGTCCATTCCAAATTGTATGTAGGCGCGCAACTATATAGAATTTCAAGATTAACGATGCAATACTCAGTTCGTCAAAATTTTATCATCATGTTTATAATAAAAACATTTTCATTCTTAATACTTAAATAAGAATCAAAAATAAATTTACAAAGATTTTCTTTGTTATGAAAACAATTAGTTTTCCAAGGTGTTTTATTAACAACTTCATTTCGATAACGATCACTTATAAATCTCACTTTGAATAATCCTTATAGTGATGAAAATTCAATTTTTCTCAAGGGATACTGTTTTATCTTATAAAAACAATGAGTGATATGCAAAGAGTGATGAAAAGTTGTTCACCAAGAACTAACTACAATATGATAGGAAATGAGCTTTAGCCAAATAATCATGAGGTTCATGACCTTGCTGGCGCTCGAAAAGAATAATCCACAACGTAACTCAAATCGAGATGAGTACTTGTTCAATGGTTGCATCACTAAAGCGAACATTAGGATGAAGCAATAACAGATAGATAACATCGATACATGTAGGATTTAGCAATCAAAGGTAGTCTTTTCATTAATCACAAACAAGTCAAAATTGTACCGTAACACATTACGTGTCACTATGTCATACAATTCGAAGAACTCATCCTTCCAACTAATGTCTCAGTTAAGTTAGGGATTTTTAAAAGATACCACAATGAATACTAATCTACAAGAGTCATTAGGTGTTCCATATGTCCCGAAAGATCCATCGGTCCCGATTTAGAAGAAGATTTCTTCAATTTATTTCTTGGACACTGGGCATCCTCGTCAGTGGACAATGCCCTAGGAACAACCTTTAACACGAATCAACAATCAATTAAAACCTTATAATTCAATCACAGGACTTAACGGATTCCTCTTAACAATCTTATATTCCATACAAGTTAAATTTTACTTTATTCAAGTTTTCAATCAACTTATACTCAGTATGATATCCTACCTCATTCTCCAATACCTCCAACTTTATTTTTAAACCTTAAAACGGCAATAAAAGCTCGATATGATCAACACTTAATTTCCAATCCTATAGCTCTTACATCAACAATTATCAAATGAGTCACTAGTATTAAATGACTCACACATTCAATTAGACTTCTTGGAAAGGTACTAGTGGCATGAGGCTTTTGGGTAATGGTTCCAATGACAGCCTTAAGTGCAACATTCACCCTTTCGATTTCAAATTTAAGGATCGGGTGACAACGAATCAGATGACACCTTTCCAGGTGGTAACGTTTTGTCAAACTCCACTCTATAAGGAAAGATCGTCATGACATCGATATAAGATTTAATCTCGCCAATTCTTCTTCAATATCACAATCAACTAATATCAACATTCCTACGAATATCAACCATTTTGTTTGGATCATAAATATCCACAACTTGGTTTAGATCTGGAATAGCTAGAATTTCCTACATGAATAGCTTCGATTGATTTGCTAGGGGATTTAGGGTTCCTTGTGACAATCTACGTCGTATAAATACCTCGTATAAGTATTAAAATAATCATCGAACAATCATATAATCAAATTACATCATATATATATAATCCAAGTTATATATATTAAAATAACACTTCTCAGTCTGGCCTTGTCGGTAACTCGGGAATTCTTCGGCACCGTTATAGTCAAAAGATTTTTAGACATTTTGAGAAAAATGTTTATAGTTAAAAGATTTTGAAATGTTTTATTCAAAACCTTGGTTTTAAAAATCTTTCGTTCTCTATAATGAGAGCTCTGGTACCAAACTGTAACACCCCCAAATTTACACAATTCAATACAGCGGAAGACTCGTTGGTGTTAAGGGATAGCACATTACTCACATCATAGACAACGCTTAAAAATCGCGTCTTTTAATAATAAAGAATTTCCATTCATAAATATCAAATTTACATAGGTCCCAAGTCATTGTATTTCATACAAATTTTACAAAGCATTTGAATGGAAATTATTATTTAAGTGCGGGCCATGAATTCTTGTTGTCTTCCCGAGAATTACCTTCAAGTACCTGAGATATATCATGTTAAAAGAAAAGGTCAGCGATAACGCCGAGTGAATTCATAAAGTTTAATGATATCCATCAATATAACATCGGTATAAAATTATTACTGAAAATCATTTTGTACAAATCTTTGTAATAGGCCATAAAATAGCCAAAGTCACTTTTATACAAATCTTTATCAAAATCATAATATAGGCTTTCGCTTTCAAAATCATTATACGAACCATTATCGTTAAAAACATCATACAATACGCTTTATAACGTTGTATAAAGTTAAATAAAAACCGTTATATGAATATGGTTATGTAAAACCAAAACACGAACCTAATATAAATAATAAGAACCTGTATTGCTAGTCAGGCAATATATCATAATTCAATGCATAAAGTAGTATTTTCGTTATTGGATTATTATAAGCCGCATGACATTATTACCTTACTATACCAAACAACGGGTAGCTAACTCGAAACTCAATTTTCCCATCTAAATTAGCGTGTCGTCACAATAATCACGCGTGTGTAAATCTTCTCATACATAAATTCGCTTACCAATCAATGTGGCACGACGGGGATCAACCGTTAAGGTGCGAACTGGGGTGATCGTCCCCAAATAGTACTATTATATGCATAAGCGTCTACCAAATCCCGATAGTTCACAATTCATGTTAATGGGACTTTTAGTGACATAACCTAACTTTAATAATCCATTTCATTTCATTTATCGGGTCATATAATCATTCATCGGGTCATACAATCATTCGGGTCCATATCAATAAACAAACAATCGGGACAATTGGTGTCCTATTTTATTAAAACTAACATGTTATCTCCCTCGAGGGTTTATAAAACATTTCATAAAAACATTTAAAAGAGTGCGAGGCTATGAACTCACGTTGATGTGGGAAAGCGGGTTATCGGCAATTCGGATGTACGGTACGTGCTTCAATCACGGAAACCTAGACAAATAATACTCGTCTTAGACTCTTGTCCAATGACTTTATAAAAATAACAATTATGTATACATATGATGATTTTATACATATGATGATGATCAAGGGGGTTTATACATCTTTACTCATTCGTTATAGTGTTTATGTGTTGGTAACTTTTATACTAGTTACACTAGCTCAACTTGTTTACATTTTGGAGGCCCAAAAGGCCCATTACAAGCCCAATACATTTCATTAGCCCAATTATAATTTTATTATCAGTATTATACTTTAAATTTTGGGCCTAAGTGGGTTAAGCCCAATAAGTAAATTTTTAAGTGTTTAGCCCATTTAGTTGGATTATCAGTCCCATAATGCTAACTTAGCCCGTTAATGTCCATATGTTATATAGTTCGGGTTTTATCGGTTTTTACTTGTATTAGGTACTTATATATCAGTATATGACTTTTAAATAGTTTACATTAGACGGGTCCGACCGTCTAAGTTTTATTTGACGAAAAATGTTAATTTTACGGTATTAGCCGAAAAGACGTAAAAATGATGTTTATAGTTTTTATAACTTATAAAACTTACCAAACTACCATTTTTATATAATGTCCATTTATTTATCCTTATACATATTTATATAAATGAAATATATAAGTTAGTGTGTTTTAATTTCACATTTTATACTATATTATTTTGAGTGCTTATATAATACTCTTAAACTTTAATTTCACAAAATCTGATTTTTAGTTTCAGTTTCACCATTTTTATCATATCTTGAGTTCTATAATTATATACAAGCTCATTTTTTGATGACATAAACTTCATACTATGTGCTACAAATAATTTAGTTATAGCTACTTCTCAATCCATGTCTAAGTATCCTTAACAGTCCCTACAAAACAGACTATTCAGATTGGTATACTAATTTTGTTTTGATCATATCTCACTCATTTTGATGATTCCATTGCATGGCCAACTCTCACATGTGTATAACACCTAATACTTACTGTGAATTGATTCCACTATGCCATTTTATCAGTTTATCATTTGGTTACTTACTTTTTTATACAGCGATCATATTAAGCAAGATTTTAACCATTTTACATGTGGTTTTCCATCTTTTTACCCATGTTTATCAACACCAAATCCCCACATAATATTTTTATCATCATTCATCATCATATACATATACATAAATAAAGAAAATACAAGATTACATATTCAAAATAACAAGAGGATAGGAAGAAACCAGCTCTATACCACCAAAGTGATGAAATGATGAGTTTTTGGATGAACAAGACTTGGTTTTGGGTAACCAATCTTATGAGATATCAACACCACTTCTAGGATCACCAAGTATTTGTAGACTCCTCCAAAAATCAGCCCTTGATCTCCATATAAACTCCTTTTTAGTTGTTAAAATAACCTCCAATCTTCATAACTTAAATGGGTTTTCATCATATGTAAATTATACATATGATTTATGGTTGAATTTTTGATCTAATGGGGTGTTTTTGGGTGATATGGGACGTTTATAGGGAGAGAGGAAGAGAGAAAATGTGTGAGTTGCATGAGAGAAATGGAGGAACTAGTTTAGTGTTGGTGGTTTTTGTGAAAGATGGTTTTGATGTGTAAACTAGGACAAGTGTCCTTGTTTATACTATAAACTTGCCATATATTTGATGTGGTGGTGGTGTGTTGGTCATCCCATAGTGGGGTGAGTCAAGTGTAAACTTGTCTCATCCCACTAATTTACGGGTATTCCTCGATTCTAGTTTCCTCGATTTACGTGCCCTCGGGTCGTTTTACGAAAAACGTTTTTATAAATTATGAATCAACGACACAAAACGAATCTAATAAAAATTGTCTCATCAAAAACGGAGTTCAAAAACGTAAATACGTAATCCTAAGGTTTACGGTTTAGTCGTAAAGGACGTTAAATTATAATCGTAAGTCCAAATCTCTTCTCGTAAATTTGTGAGTTTATGAACCAACACAAATTTAAAATCTCAAAATAATATTCACGGATAAATTTATTTTCTGAAATGTCGGACTGTCACCAAAACGGTGTATGTAAACGTAAGCACGTAACGTAGAATCCTCCGGTTTAGACGTAGTCGATGCTACTTCAAGATGTAGACCCAAATTTCTTCCCATAAATGAGTGAGTTCATAATATAACATAAAAATAATATTTTCAAATAATAATTGAGAATAAAATATCAACCATAAATTGACGGATTGTCACATAGTCTATGTCCCTTTTCTCCATACGATTATCCAAGCCACGCAACATAAATTTTGACGCGTTCTCTGCTTTAGACAACTCAACTCGTTTAACCTACATCCTTCATCCAAACCATCCTAATACGTCATCCATATAGTTCAAGTTCGTCTCAGCTTCACTTCCTTCTTCTTATTCCATGTTTCATCAACCATGCTTGCCTTTCCCAGATGGTACTTGGCCTTGCAATTTTCTTTCATCACTTAACTCCACCTGTCACCTTTTCCAAATGTTCAATCAAGAGGATTGAATATGTGTTGGAGACGTTCATGATCCGTATAGATCATTCTCTACGTATCATACACCAAATGCCTCTAGCATTCTAGGCACATCTGACAATCCAGCTCTACTAACTAAGCCTTATCTAGTTCTTCTAAATCTTCAGTTCCTACAACGTATAAGCCATCGCCTTTCTTTGTCGTCCTCGTACGCATCCAAATCCTTGCTCCACGTATCGTCTTGCTTTGCGAAATCATTTAGTCCTTCCGATAATGCCAAGATCTACTCATTATCCAATCTACCTCTTCAGCCTCCAAAACTGTAAAACCCGCATGCTTTTACCATGAATAGTACCCTTAAGATCGTACGTACATGATTAGAACTTTACTTTTATAGCACGTTTACGTTTCATGAATAAGAATTACAAGTATTACGTACGTCTTATAACACGATAAGTATTTATTACGTATGAACACACGATAATTATTCCAATAATAATTATAATCACGAACATACGAGCATGAAATCATGAACGTAAATTAATCACGAGCTAATATTATTTACGTATATATATATATATATATATATATATATATATATATATATATATATATATATATATATATATATATATATATATATATATATATATATATATATATATATATATATATATATATATATATATATATATATATATATATATATATATATATATATATATATATATATATATATATATATATATATATATATATATATATATATATATATATATATATATTACGAACACAAATAAATATATTAAGTCACGATAAATAATTAATTAGAACACGTAAAACACGAACACGATAAAACACGAGAAAATTAGGGTTACCCCATGTGGGGCCCCCATGTCGTGGCTACAACAAGAAACATCGGCTTGGCCCATGCAACATTAACTAACTAGGTGGTTTAAGGTAAAAACTTGTGTCATTTATCACAAATCAAGAAAATAACAAAAACCCTAAAAGTTTTCCTCCTTCTCCTTGTCCCCTTTAGCCGCTGGATTCAAGAACACCACAAGGGTGTTCGGGTTGATTTTGATCTTGGAAATTTTGCAAGGATTCGTGTGTGTTCGACATCATTTGATTCACGTATTCGGTATAACCTTTTTAACCTTTTCTTTTATGTTTTGATTTAATGAATCACATAAAATCATGATTTTTTTTAATTAACTAATTAAAAACAAGTGTTATAAACATGTTCGCATAGGGGTCTCGGCTTGGCCAATGTCGCACCACCGAACCCCATAGGGGTCTCGGCTTGGCCAATGTCGCACCACCGAGACCATATGGTCTCGGTATAGTGGTGATGTTGTCACGGCACCAGCAAGGGGCAAGGGTAAACCCGACCTTGGTCAGGGTATGGTGTTGGTTACGGGTCCGGTTCATGGTTTTTAGTCACGGGTCCGGTTCATGAATTATTTTCAAGGTTTATAATTTTCACTAGTTATGTTTTAGACTTAAATTAAATTAATAAAAGCATGAAAAGATTAATTTAATGTACATGACTTAGGTTATAAATTTAATTAGTAATTCATGAATTTTAACCTAAGTATTTATATTTAATTAGACTTTATAATTAATTAATTATTTAAAACCATGACTATAATTAATTAATTAACATGACTTAGGTTATATTATTAATAGTTAATAATAAATGTTGTAACCTACGTATTTTACCTTTATTTAACTAAAATCATGTTATATTTAATTAAATACTTTTAACCTATAGTTTATTTAATTTACATGTAATAATTAGTAAAGTATACTTATTAATCACATGACTTAGAATAATAATCGGAAAACACTTAAGCTTATATAATTAGCTTATTTAACCAGCTTATATCTATTTATGGAAACATTCTATTTTTAGAAACTTATTTAATTAAGTCAGCTAATCTATTTATGGAAACTTTATATTTTTAGAAACTTATCTATTTTAAGAAGTAATTCTATTTTTGGAAACTTTCTATTTTTGGAAACTTTCTATTTTTGGAAACTATCTATTTTTGGAAACTTTCTATTTTTTGTAACTTTCGATTTTGGAAACTTTATATTTTAGGAAACCTGCTATTTTTAGAAAGTTACTTATTATTATACAACAAGTATAATAATACATGAAATACAAGTAATACTTAATCAGAATAGACAGAATATACGATAAACACGATATTAAGCTTAAATCAGTAAAACATGACATGAACATATAAAACAAGCAAACACATGATATAAACCAGTTACGTATTCTGTAATCAGATACTTATACATGTATGTATTTATGTAGCATTAGTGATACCGAAGTAGGACTCTCTTTCGTTCGTCTTCTTCGTTTACTGGACATAAGGTACGGATTCTCGTCCTTTCAGTATGGACATTCTTTCCTTATTAGGATTCCCCGTATGCAGCCAACTGTTTTCCCATAGTATAAGTTCATATGTTTGATTGCTTATGTTTAATTAGAATACCTAAAGCAATATACATGCATGACCAGTTTCACCTAGTTATGGAGGTACCACAACCATAACACTAGACGCACTGGTGTTATGACTTCCCCACGGCTGAGTGATTGCTCGTGGCGTCCCTTCAGCTTTTGGCCATATTATTATATTTATCATGTGGGGCGTATGGGTGCATCCTAGTTACATGTTTTCAGTAGATTACTCAGTGTGAATGTGGTGTGTGCCTTGCATCCTTCACAAGGAGCTGATCCCTACTACCCAAAACCAGTTTATTAAATTAGATGCAGCCCCTCTAATTTGCAAGACGAGGTGACCCCTCCAAGTATTCATGCACGTGGATTTTCATGACCTATATTGGCTAATGGTAAAATATGTTAAACAGTTTTTACAAGATAAACATAAGGCTTTTCAAACTATAAAACCAGTTTTACTAAGACTTAACCAGGTTATTCATGACTTAATTTCTTCCGCTGTTTCATGGTTATATGCTTATATTATTCATGCTTTATTTGTACATCCGTGCACTGAGGGACGATCGTAGACTTTAAGCGTACGTGCATATGGACTGGAAGATTTCTAGCCTTTCTTTACTTTATGCATTTATCTATAATTTGATACTCTTTCCATGGACATTGTTTAGTCCTTTCATTTACAGTACTTATGTTAGTGTGTGATGAGCTTCACTTTTGGACTACCGATGTTTGATTCCGATATTTCCTTTTATGGTCATGTAATGTTTTAGACATTTATCCTTGTATGCTTTGATGACACGCCATAATCACGCGTAACATTCCATTTATCAAAATGGGGTGTTACAATTATGGTATTAGAGCCTGGTTTCGACCTATAGGCTCTCAAAACATGACCTGTGATTAGTGGGTAGTCACTATGGTCTTCCTAGAACTGACAGTCGGTTTTCATGCATTCATCATTTTCATGCATATATATATATATATATATATATATATATATATATATATATATATATATATATATATATATATATATATATATATATATATATATATATATATATATATATATATATGTGTGTGTGTGTGTCATTGTCGCAGGTTTATGACTAAGTAATGGTTGGTACAGGACTGGCCATATTTAGTCGCACGTGTTTTATCGAAACTTTTAAATTTGGGACCGACCCATAGGCGTCCCCTCGCCATGTCTTTTATTTTGGGTGAACTGACCATAGGTGTTCACTCTCGAGCATACAAAAGTTTTCATAAAACTGCATCATGCATTCATGTACAAATTTTCTTGCATAAAATTTTTCTCATGATTTATTGGTATAAATTTTTTTCATGTATATATTTTATGTTTTGATCAGTTTAATCATGTATTTTATGTTATACTGTCAGATGGTTCTCACACGCGAGCAGGAACAACTCAATGCAGCAATCCAAGCTGCAATGCAAGCTTTGCTTCCTCAACTAAGGAATGACATCAGGGCTGAGGTTCAGGCTGCCAAAAATCAGCAGCAAAACCAAGCACCTCCTCCTCCTCCTCCTCCAGTGACATTGGCAATATGGCTGGAGAGATTCAACAAGATCCGTCCTCAAGCTTCCGAGAGAACAGAGAGCCGTAGTGAAGCTGAAAGCTGGTTGGCTCACATCGAGAAGATCTTCGATGCTATGGGTTGTGACCCCGTTTTCAAGGCAAGGTTGGCATGTTACCGGTTCGAAGGCGATGTGTTAAATTGGTGGTTAGCATTGAAGCAGTCTGAGGGAGGTGATAATTGGGTGGTTGGTTTGACATGGGCTCAGTTCAAAGATAGGCTGATGGAACAGTTCTTTCCCAAGGCTGAGCAAGACAAGCTGAAGAGAGAGTACCATGGGATCCGACAGAGAGCTGGGGAGAATAGCAACAAGTTTAGGCAATCCTTTCTTCGCTTAGCTGGTTTCCTTGGTGCAGCGGCAGGTACTCCTGAGGAGCAGGCACACCACTTTAGGTGGGCTCTTCGCACATCGGTCGCAAACAATCTAGTGTGTGCTATGTTCAACACGGTAGCACAAGTGGCCGATGCAGCACGTAAGCTGGAGATGCTGTACGAGAGAGATGAGTTATGGGAAGCTGAGAAACCCGATAAGAGGTAAACATTCGTATTCAAGCGGTGACCAATCCGTATTCTTTGAATATATGTCAATATTTCATCTATTTTAATTGTATCTTCCAGACAGAAGACTGGGGACTGGTCTCAGCCGGCTACTCAGCAACAGCCTAATCAGCCCAAGGGAAACGGTCAGACTAACGACCGTTCTGCTACAGATAGGCGTGGCGGTAATGATAATTACCGTAACAACGCTGGACACTCCAACAGCAACAGGTCCTTATACTTACGCATTTTCTTTTGATTTCATGTTATAACTCATAATTCTAACACTTTAGCAAATCTTCTACCAGGAACCATGGAAACGGTAGGGACCAGAACCATAGAGGTTCACAGCCTAGCCGGCCAGCTATCACTGGTATTCAATCTTACGATTATCCGCATTGTCCATTGTACCCTATTGTCATGTCTCATGTATAATGTTTTATCAGGTCCTCAACCAGCCAGAGCACCTGCTGGAGGATACACTCATCCTCTTTGCTCTACCTGCCACAGTAGGCACCCAGGGCCATGTCGTCGCGACAGTGACGCATGCTTCAAGTGTGGTCTTCCTGGCCATCGCATGAAGGGCTGCCGTAAGGGCGAGATGGAGGGCACATCAGGACATGCTGATACCAAGCCACCTCCTACCACTGGACGCGTCTACACGACATCCCGAGATCAGGCCAACAAGTCTACAGGTACCATCACTGGAATCTTGTATATGTATGGTCATGATGCATGTGTTCTGTTTGATACGGGTGCTACTCACTCGGTTATTTCTACTGCATATTCCACGAATGTTAGGATACTCCCCATGCCACTAGAGGATAGACTCAGTATTTCCACGCCTTTGAGGGACTCTTTATTAATAACCCATGTATACAAGAGTCTTCCCCTAGAGTTTGACGATAAGGTTCGTCTTGTTGACGTACTTCCGCTGGACATGAATGACTTTGACATGAGTTTGGGCATGGATTGGCTATCCAAGCATCATGCTACCATAGACTGCCATTTATATCGAGTCATCTTTGGTGATGTTAATGCACCAGAGTACATTCACAACGGGTTCGTACCTGGAAGGTCTGTACAAATCATATCTACCCTGCAAGCACGTGCACTACTGTCACATGGCTGCGAGGGTTACCTAGCTACGGTTCATGATATGGATGCTGAATCCCCATCAATTCAGGATCAACCGATAGTGTCAGAATTCCAAGATGTGTTTCCAGAAGAACTTTCGGGCATACCACCTGCACGTGAAGTGGAATTCAACATCGAGCTCGTCCTAGGTGCTGAGCCGATTTCCAAGGCTCCTTATCGCATGGCTCCCATAGAGTTAAAGGAGTTGAAGGATCAATTGCAAGAACTTCTAGAACGAGGTTTCATTCGACCGAGAGCATCTCCATGGGGCGTACCGGTCTTATTTGTTAAGAAGAAGGACGACAGTATGCGTCTTTGCATAGACTATCGCGAGCTCAACAAGATTACTATCAGGAATAGGTATCCACTGCCACGTATAGACGAGATCTGTTTGACCAACTCCAAGGGGCCAAATACTTCTCCAAGATTGATCTTAGGTCAGGCTATCATCAACTACGGGTTAAGGAGCAGGACATCGCCAAAACTGCTTTCCGTACACGATATGACCAATACGAATTTGTAGTCATGCCATTCGGCCTGACCAATGCTCCAGCAGTGTTCATGGATTTGATGAACAGAATCTTCCATGAATTTCTGGACAAGTTCGTCATTGTCTTCATCGATGACATCCTGATTTTCTCAAAGTCCAAGGAGGAACACGAAGACCATCTTCGTTCAGTACTACAGATTCTTAGCCAGAAGTAGTTGTATGCTAAATTCTCCAAGTGTGAGTTCTGGTTAGACAAAGTGGCATTCTGAGGTCACATTGTATCAGCAGAAGGAATCACTATGGATCCAGCGAAGGTTGAGGCTATTACTAAGTGCCCGAGGCCGACATCAGCGACGGAAGTCTGCAGTTTCTTAGGCTTAGCTGGCAATTACCGTAGGTTCGTGGAGAACTTTTCCCGCCTAGCACTACCATTGACCAAACTGATGCGGTAAGGGGAGAAATTCATCTGGACTAAAGAACGAGAGAAGAGCTTTGAAGACCTGAAGCAGAAGTTAGTATCTGCACCTATTCTTACTCTCCCATCTGGTACGGGTGGATTTCAAATCTTCAGTGATGCATCGGGGAAGGGACTTGGCTGTGTTCTCATGCAACATGAGAAAGTGATCGAGTACGCTTCACGACAGCTTAAGCCTTATGAAGAAAATTACCCTACGCATGACTTGGAACTTGCTGCAGTCGTGTTTGCATTGAAGATATGGAGGCACTACTTATATGGAGAATCATGTGACATTTTCATGGACCACGAGATCTTGAAGTATATCTTCACTCAGCGTGAATTGAACATGAGACAGAGGAGATGGTTAGAGCTGTTGAAGGATTATGACATTAATCTGCAGTATCATCCCGGCAAGGCGAATGTAGTAGCAGATGCTCTTAGCAGAAAGTCCGGAATGATCAACGACATTAAGATTGAGGAGGAAATCATAAGAGACTTGGAGCGACTAGACATAGAGATCATGGTACGTGGACAGCACAGTTACTGGGCTAATCTTAGAGTAGAACCCGAGTTACTCTCTAAGATCAAGGTAGCTCAGAAAGATGATGGAGAAATCTGGGCGATAGTTCAGAATTTGGAGAAGCAGACGGAATTCAGAGTAGAACCCGAGTTACTCACCATGGATTTTGTTACAGGTCTTCCGCCAACCAAGAGGAAGCACGATGCAATTTGGGTTATCGTAGATCGACTTACCAAATCAGCTCATTTCTTACCGATCCGCAAGGAAGATTCGGTCAGTAAACTCGCTGATACGTATAGAAGAGAGATCATGAGACTCCACGGTGCTCCATCCAGCATCGTCTCAGACAGAGATCCTCGATTCACTTCGCGATTTTGGAAGAGTCTGCAGAAAGCTTGGGGTACACAAGTTAAGCTTAGCACGGCTTTTCATCCTTAAACAGATGGGCAATTGGAGCGAACGATTCAGACATTGTAGGACATGTTGAGGTCATGTGCATTGGAATGTACGGGTTATTGCGACGATTATATCTGTTTGGTGGAGTTTGCATACAACAATAGTTGGCACGCAAGTATCAAGTGTGCTCCTTTTCAGATGTTATATGGAAGGAAGTGTCGCTCCCCAATCTGCTGGGATCAGGTTGGTGAGCGAACACTTGAAGGACCAGAGATCATAGAGATGACTAATGAGAGGGTCGTAGTGGCTAAGGAGAAACTTCAAGGAGCACGGTCACGTTAGAAGAGTTAATACGACAAGCATCGTAGGGACATTCCTTTTAACGTAGGAGATCACGTTTTCCTTAAGGTTTCGTCGACACGTGGTGTTAGACGTTTTGGAATTAAAGGGAAGCTCAGTCCTCGGTTTATCGGACCATTTGATATCATTGAACGCGTCGGTGAGGTATCTTACCGTTTAGCGTTACCACCACAGCTTTCGCATGTACACAATGTGTTTCATGTGTCCTTACTCAGAGGGTACCAATATCATCCCCTTCACATGGTTCAGTACCCACTGGAACAGATACGTGAAGATCTCACTTTCATAGAAGAACCCGAACGAGTTCTTGACAGACAAGAACGAGTCATGAGAAGGAAGACGATTCCATTCGTCAAAATCCTTTGGAGGGATCATACCGAGAGGGAAGCCACTTGGGAAACTGAGGAGTCTATCCGGGCTTCTTACCATCATTTCATATTTTGAATTCGGGTATGTTCTTCTTTTCCATTTTACTTTATCTATAATTCGGGAACGAGTTATTCTTTTTAGGGGGGGAGAGTTGTAAAACCCGCATGCTTTTACCATGAATAGTACCCTTAAGATCGTACATACATGATTAGAACTTTCCTTTTATAGCACGTTTAAGTTTCATGAATAAGACTTACAAGTATTACGTACGTGTTATAACACGATAAATATTTATTACATATGAACACACGATAATTATTCCAATAATAATTATAATCATGAACATACGAGCATGAACTCATGAACGTAAATTAATCACGAGCTAATATTATTTACGTATATATATATATATATATATATATATATATATATATATATATATATATATATATATATATATATATATATATATATATATATATATATATATATATATATATATATATATATATATATATATATTTATTACGAACAAAAATAAATATATTAAGTCACGATCAATAATTAATTAGAACACGTATAACACGAATACGATAAAACACGAGAAAAGTACGGGTTACCCCATGTAGAGCCCCCATGCCGCGGCTACAACAAGAAACATGGGCTTGGCCCATGCAAAATTAACTAACTAGGGGGTTAAGGTAAAAACTTGTGTCATTTATCACAACTCAAGAAAATAACAAAAACCCTAAAAGTTTTCCTCCTTCTCCTTGTCCCCTTTGGCCATCGGATTCAAGAACACCACAAGGGTGTTCGGGGTGATTTTGATCTTGGAAATTTTGCAAGGATTTGTGTGTTTGTCATCATTTGATTCAGGTATTCGGTATAACCTTTTTAACCTTTTCTTATATGTTTTGATTTAATGAATCACATAAAATCATGATGTTTTTAATTAACTAATTAAAAACAAGTGTTATAAACATGTTCTAATCATGGGGTTAAATTAAAACAAGGGTTTAGGGGTGTTTTTGTTTTGGTCGACGCCTAACCTAACCCCATAGGGGTCTCGGCTTGGCCTATGTCGCACCACCGAGACCATATGGTCTCGGTATGGTGGTGATGTTGTCACGGCAGCAGCAAGGGGCAAGAGTAAACCCGACCTTGGTTCATGAATTATTTTCAAGGTTTATAATTTTCACTAGTTATGTTTTCGACTTAAATTAAATTAATAAAAGCATGACATGATTAATTTAATGTACATGACTTAGGTTATAAATTTAATTAGTAATTCATGAATTTTAACTTAAGTATTTATATTTAATTAGACTTTATAATTAATTAATTATTTAAAACCATGACTATAATTAATTAAGTAACATGACTTAGGTTATATTATTAATAGTTAATAATACATGTTGTAACCTAAGTATTTTACCTTTATTTAATTAAAATCATGTTATATTTAATTAAATGCTTTTAACCTATAGTTTATTTAATTTACATGTAATAATTAATAAACGATACTTATTAATCACATGACTTAGAATAATAATCAGAAAACACTTAAGCTTATATAATTAGCTTATTTAACCAGCTTATATCTATTTATGGAAACTTTCTATTTTTAGAAACTTATTTATAAGGCAACTAATCTATTTATGGAAACTTTCTCTTTTTAGAAACTTATTTATTTTAAGCAGTAATTATATTTTTGGAATCTTTCTATTTTTGGAAACATTCTATTTTTGGAAACTTTCTATTTTTGGAAACTTACTATCTTTGGTAACTTTCTATTTTGGAAACATTCTATTTTAGGAAACCTGCTATTTTTAGAAAATTACTTATTATTACACAACATGTATAATAATACATGAAGTACAAGTAATACTTAATCAGAATAGACAGAATATACGATAAACACGATATTAAGCTTAAATCAGTAAAACATGACATGAACATATAAATCAAGCAAAGACATGATATAAAACCAGTTACGTATTCAGTAATCAGATACTTATACACGTATATATTTATGTAGCATTAGTGATACCGAAGTAGGACTCTCTTTTGTTCATCTTCTTCGTTCACTGGACATAAGGTATGGATTCCCGTCCTTTCAGTATGGACATTCTTTCCTTATTAGGATTCCCCTTATGAAGCTAACTGTTTTCCCATAGAATAAGTTTATATGTTTGATTGCTTATGTTTAATTAGAATACCTAAATCCATATACATGCATGAACAGTTTCACCTAGTTATGGAGGTACCATAACCATAACACTAGAGGCACTGGTGTTATGACTTCCCCACGGCGGAGTGATTGCTCGTGGCGTCCCTTCAGCTTTTGGCCATATTATTATATTTATCATGTGGGTTGTATGGGTGCATCCTAGTTACATGTTTTCAGTAGATTAATCAGTGTGAATGTGGTGTGTGCCTTGCATCCTTCACAAGGAGCTGATCCCTCCTACCCAAAACCAGTATATTAAATTAGAGGCAACCCCTCTAATTTTCATGACGAGGTCAACCCTCAAAGTATTCATGCACATGGATTTTCATGACCTATATTGGCTAATGGTAAAATATGTTAAACAGTTTTTACAAGATAAACATAAGGCTTTTCAAACTATAAAACCAGTTTTACTAAGACTTAACCGGGTTATTCATGACTTAGTTTCTTCCGCTGTTTCATGCTTACATGCTTATATTATTCATGCTTTATTTGTACATCCGTGGACTGAGCGTATTGCTCAGCCGTTTTCCTTTTCATGTTCCCAAAACGGCAGGTACTCAGGGACGCTCGTAGACTTTAAGCGTACGTGCATATGTACTGGAATCTTTCTAGCCTTTCATTTACAGTACTTATGTTTGTGTGTGATGAGCTTTACTTTTGGACTACCGATTTTTGATTCCGGTATTTCCTTTTATGGTCATGTAATGTTTTAGACATTTATCCTTGTATGCTTTGATGACACGCCATAATCACGCGTGACATTCCATTAATCAAAATGGGGTGTTACAAAAACGCTTCCTCATCCTTCTTCACTTCGTCCCTTGCTGGTTCCATGATATGCCATCATCTCTAACTACTCATCATGGTAAACTTAATACTAAAACTCAGACTTGAAAATCTCACGTATAATTTATTTTTCTAAACCACTCTAAAACCAACACATAATTCGCCTCACTCTCCTTCTTAGACTTTGAGTAGATCAAGATGTCGTCGATACTCCCGATGACAACTCGTTTATATACGATCATGCAAACTCGGTTCATTGACTCCATGAAAACCGCTAGTGCTTTGGTGAAGCCAAATCCATAACCGTAAACCTAAAGCGTTCATTCAACATTCTTAACATCATCCCTGCATCCTCTCTTGGCAGCAACACAAGCAAATTTCTACCTCTTTCTACTCGCGAAATTCTACACACGTTCTAAAAGATCTATACTCCTTCTTATCAACCCATCCAACCGCTTTCACATCACATTTACTACCAGGCAACTCAACCTTTATCTTGCATTCCTTGCATTTTCTAACAACTCCTGTCTTTAAAATCATTCCTTCAACAATTACCTTGGAAAGGAACTAACTACAACTCATCTTGCTCCTTCTACTGGCTTTGTTCATGGTTCTACTTCAAGATAATAGGTAAACCTACTAAATCTAAAGAACTTTTAAGGAAATTTTACATACCTAACGAATATCACAAGTACCTTTGAAATATCACATTCCCTTCCAACATTCTCTATGATGCGTTACTTGTGCCAATATCCATACTTTATACAAATCTCTATTCATCTCCCTTGTCACTCCTAAGAGACCTCATGACCACATTAGTTCTTCTTTCTACGAACTTCTAACTCTTTCCCTATCACAAAGGGCGTTCTAGTTATTCTCTCATATGACTATATCAATGCTCCCAATCAATACAAAACCAAAACTACATCTGGAACCCACCAGACACGATTAACGAATCAAAACTATGTATAACTAACGACATTTCACGTGCACTAGTTAAAACAGACCAAAACCACAGAAACTCAAAAGGAAAACTCAACCTGAAACATGTACCAATTCAAATGACTCATGCCAACGAAAAATGATCCAAGAAACACTTAATGGCAACCAAAACAACTTACGCCCCAAGACATATTATTTAAATCGTGCGCAAAATCAACTTTTCCCAAAAGAATATTTTTCTTTACCTCCCCACATCTACGTGACTTAAACAATCTACAAACAACCCTCTAGATGATCTCAAGACTCAACTCAAAGACTAGGTACGCTAAACATCCCAAAACATAAGTTTAAAACTACTATTCAAAACTCAACCTTGAACGCGACACTTGTACAAACATTTTGACCAAGCTACTGACCTCCCATGAATATACATCCCGCATATTTGAAAAGTACGTTCCGAGAACATAATTTTAGGCTTTTGAATCAGCCAAAAAGCTTTAAAAAAGAATAAGTTACGACCAAAACAATTTTATACTAGTTGTTTTCAAAACTAAAGAATCATCTTATTGATTAATGTAACCCTTTTAAATAGATAAATAAAAATAATTGTATGTGAAATTTTCATGAACTCAATTTAACCTTGTATAAATAATTATAAATGACGTAAATCGATTAAACTCAATTATATAAACTATTTATGTAGAAAGAAATTTTATTTTGCTTTATTTTATAGAGAGTCTTTTAGAATTTTGAAATACATAAGTGTTGATTTAAATTCTTATGTTACATCTTGTTTCAAATACGACTCCAACACCTTACCCTTATTTTACCGAATACAACCAACTATCCAACTCTATGGTAGATTTCCATGTCTTTTCAATATATACCGACCAAAAGAAATGTAAGACTCAACACAAAAGATTCCATTATCTAAAAAGAAATTCCAAGTTATTTCAATAGACTTAAAACCAATAACACCATTTAAAACGGACACGTGGAATAGGAAACTCGAAGAATACGCTACAACGGAGGTTGGATATCTAAAAAGAAGCGAGCTAGCCACCATCCGAAGGATACAATCGATAATTGTAGGGGATCATACATATATAGGCATATTAGGATACATATACTCAAATCCGTCCAACATCTACTATACAAGCATGTATTAATCCTCTTTCATGCAATCATACTTAGGAATACATTGAAGTTGTGGTACTTGTATAACTATGTTGGCCACCATACTTATACAATTACCCATTCCCCAATACACTCCCTCCTATGATGACACTTATAAGAATCAATAAAACACATAACACATAAATCCATCAACTCACCTAAGCACATAACCACATAAACAATAAGGTCAAAAACTCCAACTATTTAAATAACAAATTCAAACTCTTGGAATACAGAAATCCATAGTCTATCTAAAACAGCATAGACAAAATCCAAAACGAAAACATAATCAATTATAAATCATGTCGCCCATCATAGTGGAAACAACTTAAAATCCTTCTTGTCAACCTACTCCGAGTAACTCGAACCACCACATGATTCTTAGGGAACATGACTTAAACATCAAAAGAAAAATACTATACCTCAGGTACATAAAATAACTCAACAAAAGACAGAAACTACCATGTACCAAATTATGTACTATAATTTACAATTTAAGCAAAATACAACAATGACTAGCGTGGACGATTATGGTTCAACCCGCACTAGTCACAACCCGAAAAGAGAATAACATGTGGCTAAGTATGAACTACTATGGTTCAACCAATACTAGTCAAAACTTAACAAACATCGCAAGAAAAAACCAATAACATCTAGAAAAAACTTCAATTAATATCAAATGCACACATACTCCTACGACGCCTATATGCGAGGACCCTTAAGCTATAGACTAGGCTACGAGACTAGGCAACCTAATTCTCTATAACCATTGTCTCTGATACCATTCTGTCACACCCCACCATGGCGGAATATGGGGCGCGACGTATGGATATCATCACAACAATAGCGTGTCTATAGAGAGAACTATATGAAATGGAAATGTCATAAAAGGTGACACAAATGTCATGACAATATCTCAACAATGCAGGAGTCTAGGTAAGTAGGTAAAAGTCTCACCTCTTACCAAAGACAAACAAATAAACAAACATCAACATAAAGATACTCGTAGTATCACTTATTCAATCAAACAAAAGAAATCTATAAAGGAACGGGGATCTCCTTCTAAATGAATTCCTATGCGACTCCAATCATAGCCACATATGTTCTCACGCTTAACCACATTAATACCTGAAAGAGACACTAAAACACGTCAACAATAATTTTGGTGAGAGTCATAGGTTTAGACTAGAACACAAAACAAATTTATAAGCTGTGAATAATAACCATCGTCAAAACATATGGACAATGTGCTACAATTATGTATTAACAACTAGCATTCAAGATTAATCATACCAAACCAATTCCAAGGCTCCAAGCCTTACCAATAACCACAATTACAAGGCTCCAAGCCTTACCAATCACCATGGTCTCATAGGCGCCCATACACCTATGAACCAATCCCAAGGCCCCGCCTTGTCAACATCCCCTTGGTACCAAGTCAAACCACAATAATAATCAAGAATCACATAGCAGTTAATCACATAAGTGTACACAAAAGTCCATCATAAACCATGAAAAACATTCACAACATTCTTTACAAAACCATACAGTGTCTCTTCCATCCCATCTAGAAATCAAAACATTTATAAATCATAGATACATGGGACTATAAAACTCACCGGATTGAGCTTCTCCAAAAATCCGCGCACTAGCAAAATGCTAAACACACAAAGGCACACAATCAAGACATGAACCAAATACTAAAATGGCTCATTAATATATGATGGATGTCTAATCGCTATTCCTCATTTAAATCTCATTATTATGTTCTAAGCATCCCATTACACCTCTCTAATAAGCCCTTAACTTGGTTAAGTTCATAACCTATCCCATTCACATTTTATCCCAAACAGTCCTGATTTTTACCCCAAACTATAAAACAAAAGCCCACCTAACCAAACTCAGACTTTCTATAAAGGAAACCCTAGTCCCTTACATGTGTTAGCTAACTCTCACATTTTTCTCCAACCTTAAAGCTACTGTTAAGGCCTTGATATATATATATACTTCTGTCTATCCAGATTTTACTGATTTTGAACATATAAAAGGTTTGTTATGATCAGGGGGTCTTACCCTAACCCATTTGCTTAGCCCTCCTCCAGATATCCTATATAACATATAAAATAACTCTCATGTTCGTCCTAAAGTCCAATTGTACTCCTAAGTACCCTAACCGTCTTAAAACATTAATTGAAAACCCGCTGATTTCAAAACTGTTTTGACCTCCGACTGTTGTAACCTATTTTTTACCCACTTCCCAACCTCCAATTTAGTTCTTGTTTCTTGCATTTGAAAGTCAACTCAATTACTTTTCCAGGGATACTTGGATCGCAAAATAAGAGTTTGTAGAACTCTAGATACGATAAAAACAATTGACTTAAAATTCTGCCCAGTTTTTAAAAATGATATTAACATAATTAGTCTAATTAATTACCCATAACTTGTTTAGTTATAAACTCTAAATAATCTAATCATTATTATATCATTAAAACTCATATTTTAATTTAGACATAATCATATATCCATCATGTATTGATTTATAAATGCATAAAAACAATTTAATTAGAAAGGGATTGAAGATTTTACCTTAAAAATAATGGAAGATCTTTATCATTGAAACCCTAATTGGCCACCATTGTTAAAATTCGACTATGAGATGTTATGGGGGTGAAATATGTGGTTATTTTGATTATGGGATGGGTTTGGTTAAGTCCTAAAGGCCCCTTAACATCATTACAAGTCAATTGGGCCTGTTTTGGGCTTTTTGGTTATTTTCTTCCTTCCTTTTCTTTTGGCTGCCCAAACCAAGCCCAAAGCACCTAAGAATCTGGGTTTTAACCTTATTTTATAACTTATATCATTCTTAAACTAAACCTCACATTCGGGTTACTTCTGGACCAAAACCCGAAAGCCTTACGTTGATTTTATCGACTTTCTACGCGATTTCCGAACTAACCGTCATTTCCAAAAGTTTCTAATTCTGGAAAGTATCTCTAAAACTTATCCTAAACATATAATCTATACTTAATACATACATACAACATACGATACGTACACGAGGCCTTGTAAAAATGATATCCGAACTTTTCCGCAGTTCATTTCTCAATTCATTTCATTTTATTTCATTTCCAACTCGTACCAAGATTTACAAATCATGTACCTCATTTCGTTCATTCTCTTCCCCAAAATCACACATATAAACATATAAATCACATAAAACACATAGTCACACAAAATACCCCAAAAATAAGACTAAGCGACGAACCTCAAAAACCGGGGTTGTCACATTGTGACACATATATAATTATGTAGGCCTCCATAAATATACATGTTCCTTTTCACTAATGTACTCCCTCATATGACGACACTTACAAGAAATTAACGCTACACATAACACATAAATCCATCTACTAACATAAGTACATAACACATAACCTAAGGTCCAAAACTCCATCTTTTAAAATAACATAGTCTAGCTAAAACAACATAGACATAATCCGAAAGACATAAAAATACGAAAACAAATAAATTAAAGTCATGTTGCCCGTAAGAGTAGAAAACAACTTAAACTATCAAAACAATAACTATAAGATCCAGTAGAGTCTGTATCCGATTTCGTCTCCTCCTATTTCAAATATCTCCTGCCTATACCGGTTTCCTCTTAACACTCCTCCATGGTTGTTCCCTATCCCCTTCCATAGATGTTATTGTTAGCACTTTCTTATAATACCATATGTTGTTCACTTCTTCCTCAGTCATGTGCTCCATAGCCTCACATGGGTGCTACTCATGTGGGATTTCCTTCCTATAGTTTGTACGCCGAACCCTTCCGATCCGCCTAATTCCAGTATCTTCAACCACTACGAATCGCTTAGGAGGCATGACTTAAACATCAATGTAATTACTATAAATTAGATATGTGGAAATAACTTAGCAACTTATATGAAGGTAATTCATATAAAACACAGAAACTACATTTAATCACATTATGTACCATAATGTAGAATTTTAAGCAAAATACAGCAATGACTAGCGTGGACGACTATTGTTCAGCCCGCACTATTCAAAACTCGAAAGTAAAATAACATGTGGCTAAGTATGAACGACTATGGTTCAATACATACTAGCCTAAAATTCAAGAAAACAAGTGACTAAGTATGAACGACTATGGTTCAATCCATACTAGTCAAAACTCAACAAAACATCACGAATAAGCATCAATACTACCGATAAATATACCAATCAAAACTATGCACACATATTCCTATGACGCCATATGCAGGGATCCTTAAGCTATAGACTAGGCTACGACACTAGGAAACCTAATTCTGTATAACCATTGTCTCTGATACTATTCTGTCACACCCCACCATGGTGGAATATGGGGCGCGAACTATGGATATCATCACAACAATAGCGTGTCTATAGAGAGAGCTAAATGAAACTGAAATATCATAAAAGGTGACACAAATTTCATGACAATATCTCAACAAAACAAGAGTCTAGGTAAGTAGGTAAAAGTCCAACCTCTTACTAGAGACCAACAAATAAAAAATCAATCAACATATAGGTGTCTAAGTATCACTTATTCAAAAGACAAATAAAAACTAAGAGGAAAGGGGTTACTCCAAATGGAGTTCTAAGCTTCCAAGTCTACTCACTCCTATTCGCAGGCTTAACCACAAACTCACCTGAAAGAGTATGACAACCCATAAATTTCAAAAGTATGATGTATGTAATGGATGTGGAAAATCCATAGAAATTTTTGCTTTTTATGCATTACTTGCTAAGATGAACTACTTCTCCTAACCTGAACTACCATATCAACATATTCATATATGTTGTTAGATATAAAAAGTTGATAACGCCCAAATCCAACATGTTTTTGGGAGCGTTATTCGTTCTTTTGTACATGTATATTGGTCATATTTATAATACTTTTGTGCATATTTGTGCCCAATTGTGTTTGCAAGTCTTTGTGTAGCTAATTGCTGGAATGGAGTATAAAACAATGTAAACATGCAGATTAGTATGAGTACAAAGAATCCTAGTCAAGTTCAAGACCCGTGTACAAGTTACAAGCCTTTGAAGATCTATCTCGGGTGCAAGAGCAATTATTTCCAAGGAGCATACAAGTCACTCAGCATGAATTTTCCACCAACAGAATCAAAGTTGCCACCAGCAAAACTCAGCTGACTTGCCACCAGCATGATTCAAGTTGCCACCCACATTTGTGTTGGCAGAATTTGTGTCTACATTCATGCAAGCTGAAGGGAGAACATACAAGAAGATTATGGACTTCCTTTGGCTCTAAGCATTTGTCTTTGACTCGAAGCCAATCATTGAAGTCTATGCCTTAACTTTGCCTATAAACAAGACCCTTGTGGTCATGTAATCATATATCTCTTCACATATTCTCATTACTCTTTCATACCCACAAAATAACTCTCTCAACCTTGTCCAAACCTCCATTCCCGGATTTGACCAAGGTAGTGCAAGAAAAGTCACTTTTGGAGTCCGAAAAGCAAAGTTAACATCACGAAACTCTTAGGGATCATTACCCTAATCATTAGCAACATATTTCCACTTTGTAAGACTTTTAGTTATGACTTATAAAACTATTATTTCAGAGTTTATTTAATTGTTTGTTATGAGTAGCTAAATCTCATTCTACACTTGGTAGGATGATGTTTGTGGTATAAAGTAGTGGTTGTGATTGTGATTTATGTTTATTTCAATGTCAAGCTTTCCTTTGAACCATTAGTACTTATGTTTCATGTCACAACTGTTATCAAAACTTAATTTTTTGGTAAATATTTCATAGGTCGAAAGGGTTATTTTCTATCAACAAGTCATATCCAGTTTGTCTATGATTGGCTATCTTTTGTATTGATCATTTCTTAAGAAGTTTAGATTAACAAAAAACATAAGTATAAGTGTTAGAAAATTCGTGAAACGACCGTGAATCAAATGTGTTGAAATTGGATTAAGTCTTGAATTGAGTGATTGAGTCTAACGCTTGTTTTCTTTAACAAAAGTCTTGACGAAGATTAAAGCTTTTGAAAACAATAGATTGGATTATCCATCTAATTATCATAATCATATGTAGAACAATGATAATCTTTATGAATCAAGAGGGTTGATATTTTCTAGAGAGAGAAACTTAGGGAGAGAAATGAAAGAAACTATTTGTTATAACTTTTAGAAATGAAACAACCAACACCTCTTTCCATGGTGGAAAGAGGCTTATATACCCAAGTCCTTAACGTACTTAGGCCTCCGGCCCATGAACATGCACATGGGTCGGACTATTTAATAAATGTTACTAAAACACTACTACGAGCCTATAACTATATTGTTGGAGTGACCGAGACTTTGTTTATACGTAAAACGTATTTCCAACAATCTCCCCCAAAGGGAGGTCACTCCAAATTTACAAAGTCCTAATCTAGCATGTTAGATCTTGTTTTTGAGCTCGTAGTCCACTTTCTCTTTTCTTTCTTTCCTTTTCTTCCTTTTGTGCATATGTGTTGAATAATATCAGCCTTTTGCTTGGAACACGTTCTTTTGGCCTTTCACGTGTAGTGTTTATCTTCTTGTGATGTTCGCCTCTTCGTGACTTCATGCCCCACACACTTATCCTTTGTTGAATTCTTGAATTCTTTAAAGTTTCAGAGTCGATACAGCGGAAGACTTTTAGGTCAAACTTTCTTGAATTTGCAGAAGTATTTGATGCAGAAGGAATAAGTATGTGAGGACGTCTTCAACAGGTACACCGCAACGCCACCGTCTTCGAATGCAGCAACATAATAAGACACGAATAAAATGGCTTTGACATTTTATTCTAGTTCGGTAGCATTTTACCTCCGGTCGGTGAAGACCGTTGGACGATATTAGATATCGTACCCGTGATGGATAGTTTCAGTTAAGTAACTTCCTGACAGGATTTCGCGGGTAAACCCGTTCTCTTTATTCGACCGTCCAAAGCTGACTGCGAACATAAAGAGTGAATCATTTGGATTAAAAATCCTTATTATTGAAGCCGTCAATTCATGAAACCTGGAACAAGTGAATTTCAATTAAGATATTCACCATCGTTGCTTTCCAGTTGTCACAAACTTAATTCAAATAGAATCTTGCTTGTCACCTACCAAGTGATGCTTGATGTTAACACTAGAAGGATTTCCACTCGTCACTGTTAACACTAAAGAGTGTAACTCTAAGTGTTCTGGCAAGATCATACGATAATGCGTAGAGGCCTGGAACGAGTTTAAGTTCAATTATGAATTAAACTAGTGTTTCTTTCTAGTTTTCACAAGATTGGTTCTTAAAGAACCGCACGTGTCACCTACCATGAGCTTGTTTGATGTTGGCTCAAGCAGGATTTCCATCTTCATTGTAATACTTGTGTATCACTCGGATGTTCTGGAAATATTACAAGAATACTGCGTAGGACTCATAAAGATCTCTTACTTTTCACAGTGTGTGAATAAGCAAGGAATAAATGGGAAGTGTCCTAATTAGGCTTTTGATGATCTCGTGGCTCTAGACTCGATAGTGCGTTTTGATTTAGTGAGTGATGGCTGGAGAGGAGTGCCACCTATTCAATATCAGTCTATTCGGAGTGAATAAACCAATAGATAACGTGTTGATCTCCGTGTGTTAAAAACAAATACCTTTTGAGAGATATTTGAGTTAGCTGGGGAGGCTTGTGCATTTCATCACTGGGTCCATGATGTCTTTCTTCAATATCGAGAATCATTAACAAATGATCTCAATAGCATATGTATTGACCTGGTTTCTGCCTAAAGTTGTAAGGATGGCTTCTTTCTTTACACCCTTTATCTATACAATTCTTTTTCATTCTTTAACCCCTTCAATGCTTACCAATACGTCATCACTAGCACCTTGTTGTGATTGTTCCAGTGCTAGCTTAAGTTCTTGGTCTGCATTCAGCTACGTTCACAATCATTCTCCATCTTTCCTAGGACTTCTATTTCTATCTAGGGAATTGTCCTTGGGAAGATTCCATCGGTTCTGATGAATCATTGGACTAATACCTATACCTACCACCCTTTTGTCACCACATCCAATCGTGAATTAGGTGTGTTTTGGGTAAGTATTTTCACGATGAAAAATCCTTGAAAAGTCACTATAAAGCACTTGTAATATTATAATCAAAGTTTTTGTGACTTAAGTGTTTTGATCACCAAAAACGCTCCCCCTTAACATGTGCATTACACATATTAAGTTGGTTTATTTTTAAGCCTTTTTCATTGTTTAGCCAAGTATCATTAAGTCTCCTTAATCCCATTTTCTCCCATTTCCAAAATGTTAACCATCAATATTTTGGATATTAATAGATTAACCGGTCTTTGGGTAATAAAATGAAATTAGATGTTGGCCAAAGAACATATTAATCCTCCCCCTCAAATTAATGAGGGTTAGTTGTAGTGCTTGAGTACGATATGTTTGAAAGATTTAGAATCTCGAGAGAAATTCTTGAAAAATATCATACTTTTACACTACAACATGCCACAAAAGTTGATTATACAAAAGTAACATATTCACAATTATAGACATATGGAGTGAACCTGTTATAAGACGAACCATAATTAAATGGCTCGTTCCGTGAACCTATGGTGAGCTCCATATGGTCGTCCACCGACGAATCATTCCACACTTCGTAGCAACCGACGCTTCCTTAGAAGTTCCTCGATCTTCTTGATCGCGTACTTTACTCCTCTTGTGCATTGGCTTGTCCAGGTGTACTTGACTGCTGGAAGCGGTAGGTTGGCATTGAGAACCGTCAGATCATCTCGAACATGCTTGAGCATACCATAGCTGAATTTGTGCAGTTCGGAGAATCGCATATACTGCATGACGCCAGTCTCATTTGGATAAAAAATCCCTACTTCCGGCGTTGTGGTCCCCATGTAAACCTTCTTGTTCTTATGGAAATTACTGAGTGGAGTTGTATGGGGACGTTCCAAGTTTAGCTTCTTCTGATAGCTCTCCACTCCAAGTTGAAAGTCTTCCACCCGGTTTTGGATGACGATTTTCCTAGCATATTGACGAAAGTTGGAGCTCAATGCAATGACTATCTCAGGTGGTAAATGGTCGACTTTTTCCTGAGCCAATAACAACAGAAGATCTTCGATGTCTTCATGTTGAAGGTCCTGGAGATCACTTTCGTCAATTCGGTATTCTTTCTCATCAGTACGTTTGAACAAGATTACATTCAAGTAATCGTAGCCGAATACTGTTTGAGTGGTTGCTCCTTGAATGCTTTTGATTCTGTGAGCTGAGACAATAGAAGAACCTCTCTTTGGACGATGGAAGTGATTGTAAGCTAACCTTTTCTTTGGTTCCAGTGAGAGATGCCAAGTGTTGCATAAGTGTCATAAAACTTGAGCAATTCCTTTCTCCATAACGCATCAGGTACTTTATCTTCTATCCATGGTACATTCTCCAAATTGATTGCCTTGATCATAGTGAGTGATGTGGCATACTTGTTCGCGCCGTTTTCAAGATATTCGAGATCGTGAGAAACAAAGTGCTCTATTGGGATTGTTGCAGAATTGGTGATGACTGTTGGTGTAAGAGGTCGTAACACAGGAGTCTGAATTCCCGTAGTCGTCGCTATCATTGCCTTGGTAAGCTCATTCAAGTGATATTCTGCTTCATTATGGCTGATTTTCAAAGGATCAAAGAAGTCCACATTTGCGGCTGCCATTTTGATAAGATCCGGAGTCATTGTCGGTTTCCCATGAGAAAACCTTAGAAAGGCCGAGAAATCGATAGGATTGTTCAGGAATTGAGTCAGCTCCATTTCAGTTGCAGTGTCAAAAGGATGCTGTGGTGCTGCATTTGTGAGCCAGAGTTGCTCCTATACCGTGTCATCGATGAGTAGAGATTCAGCAAACGTTGGTTCTGGCACATTTAAGTCTTCAACTTTCATATCAGTGATGTGCTGATCTTCAAATGGTGTTGAAGGTTGTTCTTGTGTCACTGTTATATCGTCAGTTGGCATAGAGACTGGAATTTCGGCTTCTAGCATATGGTCTGCAGATTCATTGTGAGAATCAGTAGTAAACACTGGTTCAGTAGATATACCTGTGTCAATTTGCTGAGTTTCTGGTCTAGTAGACTCCACTATCTTTTCTGCGGTTTCAGCAACACTTTCTGTAGCTTTCTCAATACTTTTCACAGTGGCCCTATCACTTTCATCCTGATTTGACTCTTCGGCATTAGTACCTGTTTTATCATTGTTATCAGCCTTGTTGGTTCCATTACCGTCGTCATTATCATCATCGTCATCCTCATCCTCGTCCTCATCTTCATCTTCATCCGTATCCTTATCCTTTTCTTCCTTATCCTCTTCTTCCTCATCCTCTTCTTCTTCATCCTCTTCCTCATTTTGATCATTTTCACCATCGTCCTCATCACTGTTATCCTCATTTTCTTCCTCCTCTAGTTCGTCTTCATTGTCAGACTCAGAGTCGGTAGTATCTGCTGGTGTATCGTTAATAATTGCTTTGTTATATTTTAGAACTTTTCGTTTTTCTTCGATTTATGAGCCCCCATATTTAGCAGACGTGTCTGTAACAATGTCATTAGTTGAAGTGTAGATAACCATTACCGACAAAAGTTGGTAGCTGCTGATCAACGTATGACTTGACTTCTCGTCGAATGATCTTGGTCATCTTCTCATCAATTGACCCAAGAAAGGCAGCATTCTCTTTGTCACGAGTTTTCTTCTCTCCAAGAAATGATTTGTGTTGGGCTTTACGTTTAGACACTATGTTGGATATTTTCTAAAGTGTAGGCTCATCAGGTTGAGGTTCCTTGAGAGGTTGTGTGTCGGGAGTGGTGAATCTTTCAGTTAGTGAAGCTATTTGTTTAGCTTGAGCCTCCAGCTATTGTTGAATAGACTGGATCAATGGATCACTGATTGTAACGAATGGATTGGAGGTGGATGATACTTGTTGTTCTAATGATGGAGGTGTAACCATTACTGTTAAAGTGGCGGTGGATGATACGGGTTGTTCATGGATAGGTTTTGGTGTAGATTCAGTGATTGGGGTGGTGGTTGATAGATGTTGTTCAGTTGTTGATGACGGTGTAGATTCAGTGGTTAGGATGGTGGTTGATACTGGTTGTTCAACAGGTGCTGGTGTGATAACTGGTGTTATGACTTCACTAGTGACCGGGGTGGATAATGGTGGAGTGGTGGTTGATGTAACAGTAGTTATGGGAACATCCACCATTTCTTCATTTGTCGACGGATCAGTGTTTGTAACCTCAATACCCTCCCCTTCAAAATTAAGATATTTCAAAACATCATCAGAGCCGGAAGTAGACTTACTTTGAAGTTTAGTCTTTGGTATGAGAGTTGCATGTGCATCGCCGTTTAGCACCATGTGAGTTGGTTCTGGTAAGGATGTGGTGATATTGGCGTCTCGATACATCAAACTTGTATCTCTGTCTGCACTGCTACCACCCTCTTCACTTTGCTCACGACTTTTAAAGTGGAAGTTATCAACATCTTCATAAGCATCTTCATCGGTAGGATCTTCATAAAATGCCATGTCAGCATCAGGATTGCCAAATTCTTCTAAGTCCTCAAACATCCTTGAGCCTGATCCTGTGGAAAAAGCTTCCTGTTTGCTTTGTTGAAGAATAATACGCAGTCATTTGGCTAGAGAGAGAAACTTAGAGAGAGAAATGAAAGAAACTATTTGTTATAACTTTTAGAAATGAAACAACCAACACCTCTTTCCATGGTGGAAAGAGGCTTATATACCCAAGTCCTCAACGGACTTAGGCCTCCAGCCCATGAACATGCTCATGGGTCGGGCTATTTAATAAATGTTACTAAAACACTACTACGAGCCTATAACTATATTGCTGGAGTGATCGAGACTTTGTTTATACGTAAAACGTATTTCCAACAATCTCCCCCAAAGGGAGGTCACTCCAAATTTACAAAGTCCAAATCTAGCATGTTAGATCTTGTTTTTGAGCTCGTAGTCTAGTTTCTCTTTTCTTTCTTTCCTTTTCTTCCTTTTGTGAATATGTGTTGAATAATATCAGCCTTTTGCTTGGAACACGTTCTTTTGGCCTTTCACGTGCAGTTTTATCTTCTTGTGATGTTCGCCTCTTCGTGACTTCATGTCCCACACACTTATCCTTTGTTGAATTCTTGAATTCTTGAATGTTTCAGAGTCGATACAGCGGAAGACTTTTAGGTCAAACTTTCTTGAAATTGCAGAAGTATTTGATGCAGAAGGAATAAGTATGTGAGGACGTCTTCAACAGGTACACCGCAACGCCACACTCTTCGAATGCAGCAACATAATAAGACACGAATAAAATGGCTTTGATATTTTATTCTAGTTCGGTAGCATTTTACCTCTGGTCGGTGAAGACCGTTGGACGATATTAGATATCGTACCCGTGACGGATAGTTTCAGTTAAGTAACTTCCTGACAGGATTTCACGGGTAAACATGTTCTCTTTATTCGACCGTCCAAAGATGACTGCGAACATAAAGAGTGAATCATTTGGATTAAAAATCCTTATGATTGAAGCCGTCAATTCATGAAACCTGGAACACGTGAATTTCAATTAAGATATTCACCATCGTTGCTTTCCAGTTGTCACAAACTTAATTCAAATAAAATCTTGCTTGTCACCTATCAAGTGCGGTTTGATGTTAACACTAGAAGGATTTCCACTCGTCACTGTGAACACTAAAGAGTGTCACTCTGAGTGTTCTGGCAAGATCATACGATAATGCGTAGAGGCCTGGAACGAGTATAAGTTCAATTAAGAATTAAACTACTGTTTCTTTCCAGTTTTCACAAGATTGGTTCTTAAAGAACCGCACGTGCCACCTACCATGATCTTGTTTGATGTTGGCTCAAGCAGGATTTCCCTCTTCATTGTAATACTTGCGTATCACTCGGATGTTCTGGAAATATTACAAGAATACTGCGTAGGACACATAAAGATCTCTTACTTTTCACAGTTTGTGAATAAGCAAGGAATAAATGGGATGTTTCCTAATGAGGCTTTTGATGATCTCGTGGCTCTAGACTCGATAGTGCGTTTTGATTTAGTGAGCGATGGCTGGGGAGGAGTGCCACCTATTCAATATCAGTCTATTCGGAGTGAATAAACCAATAGATAACGTGTTGATCTCCGTGTGTTAAAAACAAATACCTTTTGAGAGATATTTGAGTTAGCTGGGGAGGGTTGTGCATTGCATCACTGGGTCCATGATGTCTTTCTTCAATATCGAGAATCATTAACAAATGATCTCAATAGCATATGTATTGACCCGGTTTCTGCCTAAAGTTGTAAGGATGGCTTCTTTCTTTACACCCTTTATCTTTACAATTCTTTTTCATTCTTCAACCCCTTCAATGCTTACCAATACGTCATCACTAGCACCTTGTTGTGATTGTTCCAGTGCTAGCTTAAGTACTTGGTCTACATTCAGCTACGTTCACAATCATTCTCCATCTTTCCTAGGACTTCTAATTCTATCTAGCGAATTGTCCTTGGGAAGATTCCATCGGTTTTGATGAATCATTGGACTAATACCTATACCTACCACCATTTTGTCACCACATCCAATCGTGAATTAAGTGTGTTTTGGGTAAGTATTGTCACGATGAAAAATCCTTGAAAAGTCACTATAAAGCACTTGTAATATTATAATCAAAGTTTTTGTGCCTTAAGTGTTTTGATCACCAAAAACGCTCCCCCTTAACATGTGCATTACACATATTAAGTTGGTTTATTTTTTTAAGCCATTTTCATTGTTTAGCCAAGTATCATTAAGTCTCCTAAATCACATATTCTCCCCTTTCCAAAATGTTAACCATCAATATTTTGGATATTAATAGATTAACCGGTCTTTGGGTAATAAAATGAAATTAGATGTTGGCCAAAGAACATATTAATGCTCCCCCTCAAATTAATGAGGGTTAGTTGTAGTACTTGAGTACGATATGTTTGAAAGATTTAGCATCTCGAGAGAAATTCTTGAAAAATATCATACTTTTACACTACAACATGCCACAAATGTTGATTATACAAAAGTAACATATTCACAATTATAGACATATGGAGTTGACCTGTTATAAGACGAACCATAATTAAATGGCTCGTTCCGTGAACTTATGGTGAGCTCCATATGGTCGTCCACCGACGAATCGTTCCACACTTCGTAGCAACCGGCGCTTCCTTAGAAGTTCCTCGATATTCTTGATCGCGTACTTTACTCCTCTTTTGCATTGGCTTGTCCAGGTGTACTTGACTGCTGGAAGCGGTAGGTTGGCATTAAGAACCGTCAGATCATCTTGAACATGCTTGAGCATACCATCGCTGAATTTGTGCAGTTCGGAGAATCGCATATACTGCATGACGCAGTCTCATTTGGATAAAAAAATCCCTACTTCCGGCGTTGTGGTCCCCATGTAAACCTTCTTGTTCTTATGGAAATTACTGAGTGGAGTTGTATGGGGACGTTCCAAGTTTATCTTCTTCTGATAGCTCTCCACTCCAAGTTGAAAGTCTTCCACCCGGTTTTGGATGACGATTTTCCTAGCATATTGACGAAGGTTGGAGCTCAATGCAATGACTATCTCAGGTGGTAAATGGTCGACTTTTTCCAGAGCTAATAACAACAGAAGATCTTCGATGTTTTCATGTTGAAGGTCCTGGAGATCACTTTCGTCAATTCGGTATTCTTTCTCATCAGTACGTTTGAACAAGATTACATTCAAGTAATCATAGCCGAATACCGTTTGAGTGGTTGCTCCTTGAATGCTTTTGATTCTGTGAGCTGAGACAATAGAAGAACCTCTCTTTGGTCGATGGAAGTGATTGTAAGCTAACCTTTTCTTTGGTTCCAGTGAGAGATGCCAAGTGTTGCATAAGTGTCATAAAACTTGAGCAATTCCTTTCTCCATAACGCATCAGGTACTTTATCTTCTATCCACTGTAAATTCTCCAAATTGATTGCCTTGATCATAGTGAGTGATGTGGCATACTTGTTCGCGCCGTTTTCAAGATATTCGAGATCGTGAGAAACAAAGTGCTCTATTGGGATCGTTGCAGAACTGGCGATGACTGTTGGTGTAAGAGGTCGTAACACAGGAGTCTGAATTCCCGTAGTCGTCACTCTCATTGCCTTGGTAAGCTCATTCAAGTGATACTCTGCTTCATTATGGCTGATTTTCAAAGTATCAAAGAAGTCCACATTTGCGGCTGCCATTCTGATAAGATCCGGAGTCATTGTCGGTTTCCCATGAGAATAACTTAGAAAGGCCGAGAAATCGATAGGATTGTTCAGGAATTGAGTAAGCTCCATTTCAGTTGCAGTGTCAAAAGGATGCTGTGGTGCTGCGTTTGTGAGACAGAGTTGCTCCTGTACCGTGTCATCGATGAGAAGAGATTCAGCAAACGTTGGTTCTGGCACATTTAAGTCTTCAACTTCCATATCAGTGATGTGCTGATCTTCAAATGGTGTTGAAGGTTGTTCTTGTGTCACCGGTATATCGTCAGTTGGCATAGAGACTGGAATTTCGTCTTCGAGCATATGGTCTGCAGATTCATTGTGAGAATCAGTAGTAAACACTGGTTCAGTAGATATAGCTATGTCAATTTGCTGAGTTTCTGGTATAGTAGACTCCACTGTCTTTTCTGCGGTTTCAGCAACACTTTCTGTAGCTTTCTCAATACCTTTCTCAGTGGCCCTATCACTTTCATCCTGATTTGACTCTTCGGCATTAGTACCCGTTTTATCATTGTTATCAGCCTTGTTGGTTCCATTACCGTCGTCATTATCATCATCGTCATCCTCATCCTCGTCCTCATCTTCATCTTCAGCCGTATCCTTATCCTTTTCTTCCTCATCCTCTTCTTCCTCATCCTCTGCTTCCTCATCCTCTTCCTCATTTTGATCATTTTCACCATCGTCCCCGTCACCGTTATCCTCATTTTCTTCCTCTTCTAGTTCGTCTTCATTGTCAGACTCAGAGTCGGTAGTATCTGTTGGTGTATCGTTAATAATTACTTTGTTATATTTTAGAACTTTTCGTTTATTCTTCGATTTATGAGCCCCCATATTTAGCAGATGTGTCTATAACAATGTCATTAGTTGAAGTGTAGATAAACCATTACCGACAAAAGTTTGTAGCTGCTGATCAACGTATGACTTGACTTCTCGTCGAATGATCTTGGTCATCTTCTCATCAATTGACCCAAGAAAGGCAGCATTCTCTTTGTCACGAGTTTTCTTCTCTCCAAGAAATGATTTGTGTTGGGCTTTAAGTTTAGACACTATGTCAGATATTTTCTGAAGTGTAGGCTCATCAGGTTAAGGTTCCTGGAGAGGTTGTGTGTCGGGGGTGGTGAATCTTTCAGTCAGTGAAGCTATTTGTTTAGCTTGAGCCTCCAGCTATTGTTGAAGAGACTGGATCAATGGATCACTGACTGCGAGGAATGGATTGGAGGTGGATGATACTTGTTGTTCTAATGATGGAGGTGTAACCATTACTGTTAAAGTGGTGGTGGATGATACAGGTTTTTCAAGGATAGGTGTTGGTGTAGATTCAGTGATTGGGGTGGTGGTTGATACAGGTTGTTCAGTTGTTGATGACGGTGTAGATTCAGTGGTTAGGATGGTGGTTGATACTGGTTGTTCAACAGGTGCTGGTGTGATAACTAGTGTTATGACATCACTGATGACCGAGGTGGATAATGGTGGAGTGGTGGTTGATGTAACAGTAGTTATGGGAACATCCACCATTTCTTCATTTGTCGACGAATCAGTGTTTGTAACCTCAATACCCTCCCTTCCAAATTAAGATATTTCAAAACATCATCAGAGCTGGAAGTAGACTTACTTTGAATTTTAGTCTCTGGTATGAGAGTTGCATGAGCATCGCCGTTTAGCACCATGTGAGTTGGATTCGGTAAGGATGTGGTGATATTGGCGTCTCGATACATCAAACTTGTATCTGTGTCTGCACTTCTACCACCCTCTTCACTCTGCTCACGACTTTTAAAGTGGAAGTTATCAGCATCTTCATAAACATCTTCATCGGTAGGATCTTCATAAAATGCCATGTCAGCATCAGGATTGCCAAATTCTTCTATGTCCTCAAACATTCTTGAGCCTGATCCTGTGGAAAAAGCTTCATGTCTGCTTTGTTGAAGAATAATACACAGTCATTTGGCTTCAGAGATGTTTTGTTGAGCAGGTTCATCTGAAGTAACACTTGCTTCTTTACCTTTAGTCTGCTTTGCTTTCTTTGGCCTTCGGAGTGGTATTTCTTCCTGTTCTTCCTCAGTATGGATCATATCAGCTTCTTCAGCATCTTCATCAACTAAATGCTCTTTCCCTGTGCCTTTATCTTCTGATGAAACAATCGATTGGCGCTTCGAAATTCTTTTCTTTCGTTTACCTTTTTGCGTCTCTGATTGTTTCTCGGAGGGATCTTCATTTGCTCGTTTGAACTGTGCTTCAATATCTTGTAGCATCTCTCTGTAATAATCACTTCCACTTATTCCTTCATTCATCATGATGTCTTGCACTGGAGCTGGTCTGAGCTTATACTTTGTGAATTGATTATCTACAGTCATAGTGTCTAACACATCGTCACTATCTTGAGTATGATAGAAGAAATTCCCACGAGGACCAATATCTGGGTCACTCTTCATGAAGAAATTGATAATGAGTTTTGTGAACCTTGGAAATGGGAGATGCACCGCTTTCCTCTTGGAACTTCTGAATTGATGATAGAATTCCTCCCAAAGTTGTAGTGCAAGTCCACTTTAGATCCAGTATAGAGACCCCAAAAGATAATTACCTGAGAGGGTCGCATTGCGTCTGATCCGCGAATCTTGGAAGTAAGGCATTTTACTAAAGTGGTGACAATTGCTTTTCAAGGTTGCCCAATATGTGACGTGTTAAACTGAGAAAGAAAACCAATTTCACCCTCATAATTCAATTCTCGGATTACTCTAAGCAGTTCTTCTGAATCTGGGTCAGGCACAAAGTGTTCCCCTTTTGCTAGCTTAGGGAGCTTAAATAGTTGCCTAAATTGACGCAGGTCAAGTGTCAAATCTTTGTTGTTTAGAGTAAAAGAGATAATCTTCTTTGACGATTGCTTTGCTTGTGTGATTGAGGCAGTTGCCCAATATTCGTGCATGTATACTTCAGGGACTGATGCAGTGACACGTAATGCATCCTTTATTGGTGAACAATCTAGGATGTCTGTTGCAATTTTGAATGCCGCCAAAGAAGGATCGAAATCGTCTTTCAAACGAAAATTATTTGGTGACTGTTGCAATCTAGCATTAAGTGGAACAAGGATAAGATCTAGTCGTTTTTGTTCTTCTTCGGTTATCGACATTTTCCTGCTTTTAGATAAACACAAGCACACTTGATATATACAAATATATATATATCTCATAAACTATGTAAATCCTAAGCATTGGAAATAAATCACAAAAAATGTCACCACATATGATTGAGTAACAAAATACAAGCATAGTTCATATGGACTAAGTTCATACATTTAGAATAACACCTAGAATTATGAAAGATATGCCACAGACAATTTATTCTAATGAGAGAACAACCTAACATTAGTTCTTTGAATATTTGGATTTCTTGGTTGTCATAACCAGAACCTCAGTAGGTCTAGGTTTAGTTTCAACCACAACCTCAGTTGGTCTTGGTGTAGTTACAACCACAAATTCAGTAGGCTTTGGTTCAGTTTCAACCACTACTTCAGTAGTTTTTGGAGTAACCTCAACCCAGATTTCAGTAGGCTTGAACACGGGGTTAGACAACGATTAAACTTTGTCTTCCATGGCCTGGATGCAAAACACAAGACATTGAATAAGTAATTTGTATCTATTTTGTTTATAGAATAGTCAAATTATTAAATAAGATGAACTTCTGTAATAAGAAACCTTTCAAGTATTCTTATGAGATAAAATTATTTAATTTCAATATGACTTGGTCTCGTTTTAGTGGCCCTAAATTACTTAAAACCTAATAAAGTGGGAGTGATGACTAGGCTGATTTCATTAGATAGTCTTAGGCATTTGCACAACTCTTAAAGTCCATAACAAGCCTAACAAGTGTTAAAATGTAAACCCTTATCGCAATCTAAAAGATATTTAAGGCAAAGGCATAGCAAAACTAAGTCCACTATAGTGCTTAACATATCTTTAAAAAACTTGCAAATTTTTCTATCCATCGTGACAATGCATCGCATTGAACCCATCGCATTGCACTTATCGTATTGTACCCATCGTATTGTACCCATCGTATTGTACCCATCGTGTGACAATCCGTCAATTTTTGGTTGATATTTTATTCTTAATATTTACTTGAAAACATTATTTTAATGTTACAATATGAACTCACTTATTTTTGGGAAGTAATTTCTATTTACGTCTTGAAGTAGCATCGACTACGTCTAAACCGGAGGATTCTACGTTATGTGCTTACGTTTACATACACCGTCTTTGGTGACAGTCCAACATTTCAGAAAATAATTTTATTCGTGAATATTATTTTGGAGTTTTAAATTTGTGTTGGTTCATAGACTCAAAAATTTATGAGAAGAGATTAGGACTTACGATTTTATTTTAACGTCCTTTACGACTAAACCGGAAACCTTAGGATTACGTATTTACGTTTTCGAACTCCATTTTTTATGAAACAATTTTTATTAGATTCGTTTTGTGCCGTTGATTCATAATTTATAAAAACGTTTTTCGTAAAACGACCCGAGGGCACGCAAATCGAGGAAACTAAAATCGAGGAATACCCGTAAATTAGTGAGGTGGGACAAAATACATTATCCCACCCCACTAGCACACATGGGACGGCCAAACTATTGCCTCAACACATGAGGTGTCAAGCTTTTAAGCTAACTAGCAACACTTGTTGCTAAAGCTTACCTTGTAAGCTACATACACATCAAAACCAACAAGCAAAACCATTCACTTCATTTCCTACATGCAAAAACCACCATTTTCTCTCTTCTTCTCCATGTTTGCCGTCCACCATCTCACCCTAAACATCCATTTTGATCAAAAATTAACCATGAATTCATATGTTATCTCTACATATGATGAAGCTCTTTTGAAACCCTATTGATTGGTGGTGCTTATAACATCCAAGGAGGAGTTTCCATGGAGTATTAGGGCTGATTTTCCACAAGGTGTTCATGAAGATTGGTGGTCTTGAAGATGGTCTTGGTTATCCACAAGTTTCTCCATCAAAATCCATGTCCAAATCACCACCTACATCAACTTGGTGGTATAAAGATTGTCCTCCTCATCCTCTTGTTATTTTTGATTATGTAATCTTGTATTTATTTTACTTATGTATATGTATATGATGATGAATAATGATTAAAAGTGTTGTGTGGGGATTTGTTGTTGATAAACATGCTTAAAAAGATGAAAAACTATAAGAAATAAGGCTAAAATCTTGCTTAAAAATGATGGCTGTATAAAACAGTAAAGAAACATGTCATGAACTGATAAAATGATGAAGTAGAATCAATATACAGTAAGTAATATGTCTTGTACACATGTGAGAGTTGGCCATGCAATGGAATCATTGTAATGAGTGAGATATGATCAAAACAAGTTTAAAGTACAAATCTGAGTTCACTGTTTTGGACGATTTTTAGAAAATACTTAGAGGATGATTCAACAGTAGCTATAGAAGAGTTAAATGGAGCACATATCATGTAGTTTACGTGATAAAAATTTGAGCTTCTATCTCCATATATAACTCTAGATATGGCAGTTTTGGTGAAGATGAAAATAAAAATCAGATTTTGAGAATTAATGTTTATTATTATTATATAAGCACTCAAATTTATATTGTATTAAATGTAAAATAAAAACCCACTAACTTATGGATTTTATTTATATAAATATGTAAAAGGTTAAATAAGTGTATAAATTATAAAAATGGTAGTGGAATAATACTTATAAGTAATAAAAAATATAAACTTGATTTTTACGACTTTTTCGGCTATTACCGTAAAATTAACGTTTTTCGCCAATTAAAACGTAGACGATCAAACCCGTCTAATGTAAAGTTCTTAAAAGTCATATACTGATATATAAGTATCTAATACAAGTAAAAACCGATAAAACCCGAACTATAGGACATACGGACATTAACGAGCTAAGTAAACATATTGGACTAATAATTGGACTAAATAAGTTAAACACTTATTAAAAGAACTTATTGGGCTTAACCCATTTAGGACCAACATATAAAGTGTAAATACTGATAATACAAGTATAAAGTGGAATAAGACAAGTTAAAGAACTTATAATAAGTTCATTGAACCTAAAACACGTAAATAGGTAAAACTAGTAAACTAGTATAAAAGTTATCGACACATAACACTAAAATGAGTAAACGAGAATATGTAAACCCACTTGATCATCATATATATAAAATCATCATATGTATACATAATTGTTATTTTTATAAAGTCATTGGACATGAGTCTAAGACGAGTATTATTTGTCTAAGTTTCCATGATTGAAGCACGTACCGTACATCCGAATCGCTGATAACCGCCTTCCCACATCAACGTGAGTTCATAGCCTCACACTCTTTTAAATGTTTTTATGAAATGATTTATAAACCCGCGAGGGAGATAACATGTTAGTTTTTATAAAATAGGACACCATTTGTCCCGATTGTTTGTTTATTGATTTGGACCCGAATGATTGTATGACCCGATTGTATGACCTGATAAATGATTAAAGGACCCGATAGATGAAATAAAATGGATTATTAGAGTTAGGTTATGTCACTAAAAGTCCCATTAGCATAAGTTGTGAACTACCGGTATTTGGTAGACGCTTATGCATATAATAGTACTATTTGGGGACGATCACTCCAGTTCGCGCCTTGACGGTTGATCCCCGTCGTGCCACATTGATTGGTAAGCGAATTTATGTATGAGAAGATTTCCATAGCGTGACCTTTGTGATGACACGCTACTTTAGATGGGCAAATTGAGTATCGGATTAGCTACCCGTTGTTTGGTTTAGTAAGGTAACAATGTCATGCGGCTTATAATAATCCAAATTAATGAAATACTGCTGTACGCTCCGAATTACGATGTATTGCCTGACTAGCAATACGGGGTCATACTAATGATATTATGTTTGTGTTTTGGTTTTCGTAACCATATTCATATACGGATTTTATTTAACTTTATACAACGTCGTAAGATGTATTGTATGATGTTTTTACGACATTGTCTCATATAATGATTTTTAAGGCAAACGCCTATATTATGATTTTGATGAAGATTTGTATAAAATGACTTTGGCTATTTTATGGCCTATTAAAATGATTTGTACAAAATGATTTTCAGTAATAATTTTATACTGATATTATATTGATGGATTTTATTAAACTCTATGAATTCACTCGGCGTTATCGCTGACCTTTTCTTTTAACATGTTTTATCTCAGGTACTTGAAGGTAATTCTCGGGAAGACAACAAGAATTCGTAGCCCGCACTTAAACAATAATTTCCATTCAAATACTTTGAAAAACTTTGTATGAAATAATATGACTTGGGACCTATGTAACTTTGATATTTATGAATGGAAATGCTTTACTATTAAACGACGCGATTTTTATGCGTTGTCTATGATTTGAGTAATGTGCTTTCCCGTAACACCAACTAGTCTTCCGCTGTATTGAGTTGTATAAATTTGGGGGTGTTACAGTTTGGCACCAGAGCTCTCGTTATAGAGAACGAAAGATTTTTAAAACTAAGGTTTTGAATAAAACTTTTCAAAATCTTTTAACTATAAACATTTTTCTAAAAATGTCTAAAAATCTTTTGACTATAACGGTGCCGAAGAATTCCCGAGTTACCGACAAGGCCAGACTGAGAAGTGTTATTTTAATATATATATAACTTGGATTATATATATATATATATATATATATATATATATATATATATATATATATATATATATATATATATATATATATATATATATGATGTAATTTTATTACATGATTGTTTGATGATTATTTTGATATTTATACGAGGTATTTATACGACGTAGATTGTCACAAGAAACACTAAATCCCCTAGTAAATTAATCGAAGCTATTCTCGTAGGAATTCTAGCTATCCTAGATCTAAACCAAGTTGTGGATATTTATGATCCCAACAAATGCTTGATATTCGTAGAAATGTAGATATTAGTTGATTGTGATATTGAAAAAAAATTGGCGAGATTAAATCTGATATCGATGTCATGACGATCTTTCCTTATAGAGTGGAGTTTGACAAAACGTTATCACCTGGAAAGATGTCATCTGATTCGTTGTCATCCAATTCTTAAATTTGAAATCGAAAGGGGTGAATGTTGCACTTGAGGCTGTTATTGGAACCATTACCCAAAAGCCTCATGCCACTAGTACCTTTCCGAGAAATCTGATTGAATGATCGAGTCATTTCATACTAATGACTCATTTGGTAATTGTTGTTGTAAGAGACATAGGATTGGAAATTAAGTGTTGATTCATATCGAGCTTTTATTGCCCTATTAAGATTTATTAATAAGGTTAAAGTATTGGATAATGAGGTAGGATATCGAATTGAGTATAAGTTGATTGAAACTTGAATAAAGTAAAATTTAACCCGTATGAAATATGAGATTGCTAAGAGGAAGTCGTTAAGTTATATGATTGAATTATAAGGTTTTAATTGATTGTTAGTTTGTGTTAAGGGTTGTTCCTAGGCCATTATCCACTAATGAGGATGCCCAGTGTCCAAGAAATAAATTGAAGAAATCTTCTTCTGAATTGGGACCGATGGATCTTCCGGGACAGGTGGAACACCTATTGACTCTTGTAGATTAGTATTCATTGTGGTATCTTTTAAAAAAAATCCCTAACTTAACTGAGATATCAGTTGGTAGGATGAGTTCTGAGAATTGTATGACATAGTGACACGTAATGTGTTACGGTACAATTTTGACTTGTTTGTGATTAATGAAAAAGACTACCTTTGATTGCTAAATTCTACATGTATCGATGTTATCTATCTTTTCTTTCTTGTCTCTAATGCTCGCATTAGTGATGCAACCATTGAACAAGTACTCATCTTGAATCGAGTTACGTTGTGGATTATTCTTTTGAGTGCCATCGAGATCATGAACCTCATGATTATTTGGCTAAGGCTCATTTCCTATCTTATTGTAGTTAGTTCTTGGTGAACAACTATCCATCAATCTTTTGCGGATCACTCATTGTTTTTATAAGTTAAAACGGTATCCCTTGATAAAGATTGAATTTTCATCACTGAAAGGATTATTCAAAGTAAGATTTATAAGTGATTGTTATCAAAATGAAGTTGTTTATAAAACACCTTGGAAAACTAAATTGATTTAATAATAAAGAAAATCTTTGTAAATTTATTCTTGATTCTTATTTAAGAATTGAGCATGAAAATGTTTTTATTATAAACACAATGATAAATTTTGACGAACTGAGTATTGCATCGTTAATCTTGAAATTGTATATAGTTGCGCGCCTACATACAATTTGGAATAGACCATGCAAGGTTGATTAGTAGTCACCATAAAATTAATGAATAAACACTACATTTTCTTTGAAGATTGTGAAAGATTAAATTTTATGAGATCTGTAAGAAGTGAAAATAGGGACATAGTGTTAGGGACACCTACATATGTGCCTGTAGCATCTATTCTTCTGAGTCGAATTAACTCATCTGTGGAAATTGTCTTATTTGACAATTGACAATTCTTTCTTGTCCAATTCTCCCGTAGTGAGATTCTTAGGAAAAGTATCTGATTACCGAGTGTTGATACCCGACTGGATGTAATGACGTTCTTATCATTTCTTATGATTTGATTTCATTTGAATGACCCGGGTAACGATCCGAGGAGCTTTCGAATGCGTACTCAAATTATGAAAACCTGGGATATATTCATATTCGTTAAATGTTTTCATTTGTATCTGATTTGAATTTCTCTCGCGTAGATTATGCGTTAACCTTACTCTTATAAGGTTAGTTGTGTCTCCAGATATCCTTGAATTTGTGGAAGGATTGAGAATTATTATTAGTCTTTTGAGAAGTTCACATCTTATCCACGACAATAAAACTGGAAAGTTGATAGTGCCAGTAGAATGGATTGATTGATTATGACATGACGACATTGTCTTAATTGATGGGAACTCGAATTGAATTCCCCTAAATGATAAGATGGTGATTATCAAAAGTGATCTAAATAATTCTTGATGAATGACCATATCCTGCATTTAGACTTGAAATTATACCATGAATGGTTGTGAATTAGTCATAGATATTATAATCTTGAAAGAACCTAATATGAATATACTAAAAGATGCTTATGTTATCTGAAACTTTAGGAGGTATTTATTGATGAATTACCTAGACTTTCGCCATTAAGGCAAGTTGAAATTGGTATTGATTATATTTCCGGTGCTGCACTTGTGGCTTGTGCACTGTACGACAGCACCATCTGAATTAAAGGAATTACCGTACAACTGAGAGAGTTGTCGGAGAAAGATTTTATTCTACCGAGCTCGTCATCATGAAGAGCTATGGTGTTATCATTCCTTATATTTATAGATTACTGTGAACTGAGTAAAGTGACAATCGAAAACGATATCCATAACTCGAAATGGAAGATTTTTTCGATCATTTACAAGGTTCTAGCAATTTGATCCACGGCATGGTTATCATCAACTTCGCATCTGCGAAAAAGATTATGTATTCCAATCACTACATCCGGTACTTGTAATGAACATTATGAGTTTCACGTGATGTCGTTTGGATTGACCAATACACATGTAGCATCCAAAAATTTGGTGAATCACGTGTGTAGGCTGTAAATTGATAAATTCATGCTTGAGATCATTAAGGACCAGTTGTTTGTATATAAGAATAATAATGAGTTAATAATTATTTATAGATTGCCCTGAACTGGCCGAACAATAAAAACATGTATCTTGAATAATTAACATGAGATTAAAGACTTAAACCTTTACATTATTGGACTATGTGATTAAAAAGATAATGGAATCTATACTGACTCTTCAAATTAGAGCCATTTAAGACTTTGGGTTTTACCAAAAAGAAAATGGAAATATGTTTTGAAAAATGTTTAACAAAGGATTTTAAAGGGATTATTCCGTTATACACAAAACATTTAACTAAACTCCTGTTTAGGGGTAAATGTTTTTGCATACATTAGGACAACTTAAGAAGGATTGAGGAAAACCATTTAAACCATAACTTGAAATTTGAAACAACAATTTTTGCTTTTCAACTAAGAAAATTTTGACCAAAATATAAACAAAGGGTTCTCGAACATTTACGAATCTTATTAATTATTTTCGATAAATCAACTGAAAATTTTGTTAATTAAATTCAAATTTATTTTGAACATTTTAATATAATTGGACAAACTGAGAAAATTTAAAATCTTTACGTTTACGTTTCATAAAGATAGAATATTTAATATTTAATTAGTTGTAATAATTATCGACGCTTTAGACATCGGATTGAGTAAAACGGATAAAAAAATGATAGTTGAGACGAAACTAAAACAGAGAAAATGTGAAGAAATAATTTTTGAATAAATACGGACATGATAACCATTCCATCTAGGAAACTGAATATAGATACTGACACATTATCTAGAAAATATAAAGAACCAATTAGGACACGTTCCTTAGTAATGAAGGTGCAAAATAAATTTGTCGAACAATGTAAAAATAAATAATGCTTGTAAGAAAGGTAATATAGATAATAAAAAGGGGTTCACGGCTTATGTGAACCACTAGAATTGAGAAGCCGATAGCGTTAAATGTATAAAAGGCCACTTGTGGTTGTCTAAATATTGTGAGATATAGTTATGTTGGAATCGTGTAAGTATAAGTATTCTATTCCTGTCATTTCTGATTTAATGTATCTTTATCTGAAGAAGTTGTACTGATGGCAAATTATGAAGGCAGACACCGCCTCATACATTAGTAAACGTATAGCTATTGCAAGGTCATCATCTGAATTTGATTCGATTTGGGTCATCGTCGACAGACTGACCAAATCTGCTAATATCATTCCCGTTAATGATAAATGCAAAAGAGTTATGTAAACATAGTGTGCCTGTATCGAACATCTTTATCAAGATCCTCGCTTCGCATCAAATTTCTAGAGATTGCTCAGAAATCATTGAGAACGAACCTTGATGAGAGTACTATGTACCACCCCAATCGAAGGGACGAGGTAAAGTAACGATACAAAGTAATATAAGTTCTGTTTTATGTTTGAATGAATGACCTTTAGTAATAAACCGTATAATCGTTTTCCTTTGGAAGGATTATCATTGATAATTATCGTATTAGGATCAAGATCGAATCTTGTTAGGATTTAAATATTAGAGCATCTGTAAGCAGGAGTTGAGATAAAGACACCCGACATACACCCATTGTGAGTTGGACATGTCTTTTAGGTTTAAGGTTTCCTATGATGGCGAACCTATCCTTGCAAAATACCCGACCCGCGAGACCTGAAATGATTGTTGAAATTAGGATCTGATTACTGACTGCCGGTAGTGGGCAGGAGGTTATGTTAATATGAAATGTAGATCTTGAAGTGCCAGATGGGTAGCGAAGTTATGCCAAAAAATTTTAACTTTGGAGAAATGAATTAATGATCTGACAAATCATGGGATATAAGTCCCCGTTGTATGGGACCATTGAGATGATGTAAAAGATATGGTTTGAAAGGCATATAAGCTGGATCTACCCAAGGACTTCAAGAGATGCGTGAATTATGTTTCGTATATCGAACTTGATGGAATATCTATCAAGTGAAAATCTGAATTCTTCTTAATAAAGCTTAGATCGGCGAAAAGTTGCATTCATCAGAAACCCGTGAACATCATGGATAGAGAAAGTAAGTCAACATTTAGCCTGATCTTATTCCTGTAGTTATGTTTGATAGAACTCGCGTATTGTAATGATTTGCACTTGTGAGAAAAGACCGAATGTGGAGGAAATACCCACATGGCTTTAACTCTATAAGAAGCGAGTAGTAAGATGATCTTTGGGGACAAAGATCCTGTTTAGGGGTAAATGCTGTGACAATCCGTCAATTTATGGTTGATATTTTATTCTCAATATTTATTTGAAAAGATTATTTTAATGTTACAATATGAACTCACTTATTTTTGGGAAGTAATTTGGATTTACGTCTTGAAGTAGCATCGACTACGTCTAAACCGAAGGATTTTACGTTACGTGCTTACGTTTACATACACCGTCTTTGGTGACAGTCCGTTCAGAAAATAAATTTATTCGTGAATATTATTTTGGAGTTTTAAATTTGTGTTGGTTCATAGACTCACAAATTTACGAGAAGAGATTAGGACTTACGATTTTATTTTAACGTCCTTTACGACTAAACCGGAAACCTTAGGATTACGTATTTACGTTTTCAAACTCCGTTGTTGATGAAATAATTTTTATTAGATTCGTTATGTGCGGTTGATTCATAATTTATAAAAACATTTTTCGTAAAACGACCCGAGCGCACGCAAATCGAGGAAACTAAAATCGAGGAATACTCGTAAATTAGTGAGGTGGGACAAAATACATTATCCCACCCCACTAGCACACATGGGACGGCCAAACTATTGCCTCAACACATAAGGTGTCAAGCTTTTAAGCTAACTAGCAACACTTGTTGCTAAAGCTTACCTTGTAAGCTACATACACATCAAAACCAACAAGCAAAACCATTCACTTTATTTCCTACATGCAAAAACCACCATTTTCTCTCTTCTTCTCCATGTTTGCCGTCCACCATCTCACCCTAAACATCCATTTTGATCAAAAATTAACCATGAATTCATATGTTATCTCTACATATGATGAAGCTCTTTTGAAACCCTATTGATTGGTGGTGCTTATAACATCCAAGGAGGAGTTTCCATGGAGTATTAGGGCTGATTTTCCACAAGGTGTTCATGAAGATTGGTGGTCTTGAAGATGGTCTTGGTTATCCACAAGTTTCTCCATCAAAATCCATGTCCAAATCACAACCTACATCAACTTGGTGGTATAAAGATTGTCCTCCTCATCCTCTTGTAATTTTTGATTATGTAATATTGTATTTATTTTACTTATGTATATGTATATGATGATGAATGATGATTAAAAGTGTTGTGTGGGGATTTTTTGTTGATAAACATGCTTAAAAAGATGAAAAACTATAAGAAATAAGGCTAAAATCTTGCTTAAAAATGATGGCTGTATAAAACAGTAAAGAAACATGTCATGAACTGATAAAATGATGAAGTAGAATCAATATACAGTAAGTAATATGTCTTGTACACATGTGAGAGTTGGCCATGCAATGGAATCATTGTAATGAGTGAGATATGATCAAAACAAGTTTAAAGTATAAATCTGAGTTCACTGTTTTGGACGATTTTTAGGAAATACTTAGATGATGATTTAACAGTAGCTATACAAGAGTTAAATGGAGCACATATCATGTAGTTTATGTGATAAAAATTTGAGCTTCTATCTCCATATAGAACTCTATATATAGCAGTTTTGGTGAAGATGAAAATAAAAATCAGATTTTGAGAATTAATGTTTATTATTATTATATAAGCACTCAAAATTATATTGTATAAAATGTAAAATAAAAACCCACTAACTTATGGATTTTATTTATATAAATATTTAAAAGGTTAAATAAGTGTATAAATTATAAAAATGGTAGTGGAATAATACTTATAAGTAATAAAAACTATAAACTTGATTTTTACGACTTTTTCGGCTATTACCGTAAAATTAACGTTTTTCGCCAATTAAAACTTAGACGATCAAACCCGTCTAATGTAAAGTTTTTAAAAGTCATATACTGATATATAAGTATCTAATACAAGTAAAAACCGATAAAACCTGAACTATAGGACATACGGACATTAACGAGCTAAGTAAACATATTGGACTAATAATTGGACTAAATAAGTTAAACACTTATAAAAAGAACTTATTGGGCTTAACCCATTTAGGCCCAACATATAAAGTGTAAATACTGATAATACAAGTATAAAGTGGAATAAGACAAGTTAAAGAACTTAAAATAAGTTTATTGAACCTAAAACACGTAAATAGGTAAAACTAGTAAACTAGTATAAAAGTTATCGACACATAACACTAAAATGAGTAAACGAGAATATGTAAACCCACTTGATCATCATATATATAAAATCATCATATGTATACATAATTGTTATTTTTATAATGTCATTGGACATGAGTCTAAGACGCGTATTATTTGTCTAGGTTTCCGTGATTGAAGCACGTACCGTACATCCGAATCGCCGATAACCGCTTTCCCACATCAACGTGAGTTCATAGCCTCGCACTCTTTTAAATGTTTTTATGAAATGTTTTATAAACCGGCGAGGGAGATAACATGTTAGTTTTTATAAAATAGGACACCATTTGTCCCGATTGTTTGTTTATTGATTTGGACCCGAATGATTGTATGACCCGATTGTATGACCCGATAAATGATTAGAGGACCCGATAGATGAAATAAAATGGATTATTAAAGTTAGGTTATGTCACTAAAAGTCCCATTACCATGAATTGTGAACTACCGAGAGTTGGTAGACGCTTATGCATATAATAGTACTATTTGGGGACAATCACCCCAGTTCGCGCCTTGACGATTGATCCCCGTCGTGCCACATTGATTGGTAAGAGAATTTATGTATGAGAAGATTTCCATAGCGTGACCTTTGTGACGACACGCTACTTTAGATGGGAAAATTGAGTATCGGGTTAGCTACCCGTTGTTTGGTATTGTAAGGTAACAATGTCATGCGGCTTATAATAATCCAAGTTAATGAAATACTACTGTACGCTTCGAATTACGATGTATTGCCTGACTAGCAATACGGGGTCATACTAATGATATTATGTTTGTGTTTTGGTTTTCGTAACCATATTCATATACGGATTTTATTTAACTTTATACAACGTCGTAAGATGTATTGTATGATGTTTTTACGACATTGGCTCGTATAATGATTTTTAAGGCAAACGCCTATATTATGATTTTGATGAAGATTTGTATAAAATGACTTTGGCTATTTTATGGCCTATTAAAATGATTTGTACAAAATGATTTTCAGTAATAATTTTATACTGATATTATATTGATGGATTTTATTAAACTCTATGAATTCACTCGGCGTTATCGCTGACCTTTTCTTTTAAAATGTTTTATCTCAGGTACTTGAAGGTAATTCTCGGGAAGACAACAAGAATTCATGGCCCGCACTTAAACAATAATTTCCATTCAAATACTTTGAAAAACTTTGTATGAAATAATATGACTTGGGACCTATGTAACTTTGATATTTATGAATGGAAATGCTTTACTATTAAACGACGCGATTTTTATGCGTTGTCTATGATGTGAGTAATGTGCTATCCCGTAACACCAACTAGTCTTCCGATGTATTGAGTTGTATAAATTTGGGGGTGTTATACATCGTATTGTATCCATCGTATTGTACCCATCGCATTGCACCCATCGTACTGTACCCATCGCATTGGTGCCATCGTACTTAACCCATCGCATTGGTGCCATCGTACTGAACCCATCGCAACGGACCATCGCAATGGAACCATCGCAACGGACCATCGCGATGGACCCATCGCAATAGACCCATCGCAATGGACCCATCTCAATGAACCCATCGCAACAAGCCCATCGTAATGGTGCCATCACAGTGAGTACATCGTAGTTATGCCATCGCAATCAATGCGATGAGAAGCGATCGTAGTCATGGATCGTATTCTTGGTGATAGAACCTAGGTAAATCTTAAGAGTGTGATTACGGGACAAAGAAGCTGTTATAGGCCAAACTGTGTATAACCAATGTTAATCTAGGCAAGATGAACAAATCCCACCTCTTAAAACTCATTTTTATCAAGAATCTATAAACCCTAAATTAGTTCAGATTCGTATGGATACATGTTTGAATTTATGAAAAGAGCATGATATAATCATCTAAAAACATAAGCACTGGTAGAAATAATTATACATAGATCAGATAAAATGAGAAGCACAAATAGATGGATGTTTGAAGCTCTAACAATGGCGGTTGGAGTGTTTGTTTGTGTGTGTTACACTGATAACAAAGAAACGAAAGGGAGGGGGGATTTATTTGACTTTGGTCATACCAAGTTGCAAGAGATTGCAACTTGGTCCCCCTTGTTGCAATTGCGCAATGTTTTACCCCCAAGGATTAAGATGTTTAATAAACACATGTAAAAACACGTGAACTAACCAACACCTAAACCCGTAGCGTCTTATCTTTGAAAACAAACACGAAAACAAACTCCTAATGCTTAATTGCAAACAAGCTATTCCTCAAACCACATAAAGCACACAAAGCATATGATGATGAGAATGAACGGTTTATATTTTCTGAAAACCCTTTGTGAAGATGACTTTTAATTTCAAAAGCAATATAATATTCCCCCCCCCCCTTAAACATAGACCCGTTTTCTATTTAAAGAGCTGTAGTCATTGTTTTTAAAAGAACGAATATCCATGAAGACATTTTCCGGTTTAGTGATTGTTTGGAATGATTCTGGTGGCAATAAGATTTCTCTTATTTTGACAAAATAAGTGCACTGATACGTACACTTATTTGTGTTAGACCAAGTTACAAAGTAAACTTGATCCCTTTCAAGTTTTTAAAGTAAACCTTGCCCGAGAAAATTAATTCCCGTTGTGAGCCAACGTTTTCATAAGAAATACGTGACTTTAATGCGAAAAGCGGGTTGTAGTCTGAAATAACTATAAGCCATCATGGGCATGTTTTAACACTTGTACAACTTTTATACGGACTCTATTTATGGTGCCGTGTCAATTTTAATCGACATTTCTAAGGCCGTAAATATTACCGTACTAAAAGACATGCCCGACTTTTAAAAAATGAAAAATATTTTTGGATTTTCTTGATTTTATATTTTTTATGGATTTTGTATGTTTTATATTTTTTATGGTTTTTCTATGTTTTATATTTTTTGTATTTTTCTTTTGGTGGTTTAAATATATACGATAATATACAAGATCACGATCAAAGTGTTTATCCCAAACTTAGATCGATTAAGCTTTGTGTATACGAGATTAGATCAAGTTATACACGTAGAGAAACTTTGTTTATGTATAAAGTAATCTAAGTGTTACGCGGAATTAACACTTAAACAAGAACACACAAATATGTAAACAAACTTTCACTTGATTGATAATAACAAACTTGCTTAAAATGAAAGTGTTTAACGTATGAAAACTTATATGAAACATAACCTAAAGGTCTTCTTTTATAGACATAAGAAGCCTTGTACAAGAGTCTACGTATCAACTATTCTAGGTAAAGATAATTATAGAAAATACAATGTTGAACTTATCTTTACTAGAAACAAACTAGAAACAATATACGCGTAGACTAAATCTTTCCATCAGTGCTTGTCTTCAACCTATCAACGCTTGACTTCTTCTTGTCAATGCTTGATCTGTCAGCGTTTGTTTTCTTCCTATCAACGCTTGTTTTCCTCTTGTCAGCGCTCAAGTGAACTGGCTACATTTTATTCCCAACAATCCTCCCCTAAACTTGATATCTACTCTAGTAATCAAGTTTCTGAATAAACATTAAGAACTGGGAGGAATCTTACAACTTTTATCATATTGGTAATAAATATGTCTGATCAAATCTTTGGCCACGTCACTTGAATAATCAATCTCCAGCTGTGTTGTCTTCATCTTCTCCAAAACTTCTTTGGACATGGAATACTGACCATCTACAAGTAGATACTCAGTAAACTTTGTAGAGCTCAGGTAGTACACACCAGCAGCTGAATACAAACGCCATTGAAGACCACTGAGGTCATCTTCAAGATCCTTCCAAACAGCAGGATCTTCATCTCTTAGTCCACACATTCTCTTGAATGTTGACCAAAGTTTTATTACATTGACTGAAGTAGGAGCTTCAGTCTCATACTTGTCCTCTAACCACCTCCAAAGGTCTACCAAGTCTTCTCTATCAACACTTACAAAAAGAGATATGAGTGTAGTAAAAGTGTGTATACCTGCCAATCTTCCAAAATCCACATTCATCTTCTTCATAGCTTATAATAGGGTTTCTGGAATCAAGAGGTAACACTTGTACCATATCTGAAGCTTCCAATGGTGAGAGCTTAATGCTCCTTCTTATAACAGCTTCACTTGGATTCAATCTATCCATATCTTTAAGAAACTCAAGAGGAACTCCCTTCTTCAAAGGTCTGGGAACAATCATTGCCTTCTTAAGCTCCATCTCTTCTGCAAGTTCTTCTTTCCTTTCATCAGAAAGAAGTCTTAGAGTGTTTTCTTCCTACACTCTTGCCCAAATGGGATAAGCCTTGTACTCTAACTCTTAAAGGACAATCCCAACAATTTCTTATGGGTCCATCCTGTTCCATGACATCTGAGTAGCATGAAGTACAACTCCCTTCTATCCCTTTTCAGCATTGAGAGAATATTGCTAGCTTTGTGTTTCAAAATTACCTTGTAGTCTTTTTGTACTCTTAGAAGAATCTCCAAACCCCATATTTGGTCTAAAATAGTCAAATTTGGATTCTCCACACACCTATCTTCCCAAGCATGGTACATCTGAACTACTTTTGGCATATCAAAATCCACTTGCAATTTCAACTCATTAAGCTTCTCTTTTGCCAAATCATCACCATACTCAAGTCTTTCTGGTTGTTCTATTATCATCACACGTGAGTCTGAACTAGCTTCATCACTTCCTTCTTGTTACTCTGAAGTGGAAACAAATGGTGATTCACCAACCTTCTTTCTTTCTTGTTCCACAAGTTGTGCAGCCAACCTTCTATCAAACTCAACATGTGCTGCATTCTTTGGAACTTCTACTTCTACCATTTTACCTTTACCCTTATCTAGTGGATAAATGATGGGTAAGGATGATGGTAATACCTGTGAAGATACTTCTTTGATGATAGATGATGACTGGAATACATCAACTTCATCTGCAGGTCGTCAACGCTCAATTTGCTTGTGTCAGCCCCCAAATTACTCATGTCAGCGTTCAAACTTTGCTTGTCAACGCCCAATTACCTGTCTCAGCGCCTCTTGTAATTTGATCCAACATAGCTATAAAAGACAAGTCTAAATTTGTAGGAGTTACCAGAGATCTAACAAACCTGGTTGCTTCTTCAAACTAGTTAGGGCTTCAGCAACACCCAAACATTCACCATCATGTGAGCCCTTATCACTCACATTAATCTGCTCATCCTCTCTTTGTAAGATTCCTCCATCCCATGCCATGTGCTAGCATTTTCCAAAATAACAATCCTCTCCCTCAATTGCTTGAGTTCAAGGCCTTGTGTACTGACAATGTGTACCAAGTCTGCATTTTGCTTTTGCAAGCTAATGTAGACAGCCGATAATTCCATTAATGTCATTGGTTCCAATCTGCCCTCCTCAAAAATGGGTATTTGACCTCCCAAGTTAGATTAATGGGGTATGGATGAGGTCTTAAAGATGTTAGGACTGTCTTGGCCTACATCTAAGCTAGAACCAATAGTCCCAGCCTCATCCATAGCACCAACCACACTTGTGGTGGTGGTTCTCTCTGCTACATGGCTAGGACCACTAGAGGAGAACACTCTAGTAGTCCTTTGGCGTTTTTGCAACCTATATTGTGGTGGGGTAGAAGATGATGTGGATTGGGTGGATGTGGGTTGGTTAAGGGGTGTTTGGGTCTGTGAAGGAACGATGTCAACGTCTGGATTTGGTGTGTCAACGCCAACATTTAATGTGTCAGCGTCAAAGGGTTCTTGGTCAATTTGCATGTGTTGGGGTGAAGGTAAAGGTTCTGGTATTGGGTCAAGTTGTGGTTGTGGGTCTGGTTGGGGTTGTGCTGCTTCAATAACAGCAATCATATTTGGGGTGAGGGGTAAGTCACAGTGAGAGGGTGAGTTCATCTTGGTAAAAATAGCTTTCTTTTGCACAGGGATCTCATAAAACTCATCATGATCCCTTGTGCAGTAATTTTGGACATCAAAAACCATTTGTAAAAATATGGGATAAGCTAAAGTCATTTTACTCCCTTTGTTTTTACACATGCCCTCAAAAATCATTTTTGAATAATTAAACTTTTTGCCCAGTTGCAATACACACAATAGCACTAGCAATGAATTTGTTAATCTCATTGTGTGCAGTACACTTGGGACTCAAACATTGTAAGAGGACATGTATTAGGTACTTCCAGGCTGGGGGAAACTCCTGTTTATGATATTTGTTTAAAGTTCCCTCATCAGGGAAAGGATAACCCAAAGCCCATAGTCCTTGTTCTATTTCATGAATGGGGAGGGTGGTTATACCATCTGCATCATCAAGATGCAAAGCCTGGCGAACCAAGGCTTCAGTAAGCACCCATGTACGCCCATGAACAATAGATGATAATGTAGTCACATTATTAACTATTGAGGAACTAACTGTGTTCCAAAACTGCTTAATATGTGCGACAGATATGAGAGGAGCATGAGAAAGAGCATACCTAATGGGGGATGCATTCAAATACGCCACCATCTGGGTGTATTGGGGAAACAGAGTATCATCAGCGTCCAAATATGCTATCATGTTGTGTTGACTCCTGAATCCCAATACCAAATCACTTGGTTTAAATTTTGGTACCATTGTTGAAAGATGTTTGAATAATTGATAAAGATGAAGTATAGGAGAAAAGTGTTAGACAAGAATGATAGGTACCCTGTTTAAAAATAGGAGCCAAATATATAGGAGAGATATAAGCATGTGATTGGTCAAAAATGAGGCAACTATTTTCAAAATATCATGATGAAAATATTGAAAAGAAAATAAGTTATCTCATGCATTAATTAAAAGTTATCTGCTCCCAAAATTACGGCCCAAAAATTTGTCAAAAAGTAACAACTGGGTAGGTCCCAATGGGTGTCAACAGTCAAAAATAACCCATCAACGCCCAACGGCTATATTCTTGTCAACGTTTTCCAAAGCCATGTCAGCGTCTAAATTGGTCATAACAACTCTTGGAAAAATACTTGTCAGCGTCCAAAAATAAAAGTAATAAAAAATAAAAAGGACCTTAACAAAGTAATTTATCCTAGTGAAAATAATCTATAAGTTGATAATTATTATAGGGCGGCAAGCACTGTCCAGTTATGTACACTTGCTTATGCAAGATAGACATAACAGTCCTCTAGTTTCCCTTGCTAACCAAAATTCTTAACAACTAAGTTATCTCATAAAATTCCTTGTTACTCCCAGGTAAAAACCATGATAAAATCATTCCCAAGTCTCCCAACATACCACAACCAATTCTAGGCCAAAAATGTCTTGGCAGCATGCATAGTATATCAACTTTGCATGCAACAGTGCCTCATGATTTAGTAAAACTAACTCATATTCACCTGTGGACACAATCTAGAATTATGATAAGAGTATCATAAGAATACCCAAAAGTCCTAAAGGTTCCTAAAACCTCCCCTTAAACTGTGATACATATGTTGCTCAAAATATGCATGAACATAAAAAAACTATGTCAAGATAGGAATATCAATATTCCAACCATCATCCATAAATAAAAACATGCTCAAATGATCTTCCAAGGATCCATAAGCAACTCTGTATCCAATGGTATAATGCTAACACCACCTGCACATTTAGATTAAAAACCACAAAACTAACATTGTTGCTGACAACGTCCCGATAACACTTGTCAGTGTTAAGAAAACCTTTGTCAGCGTTAGACAAATATATTGCTGACAATGTCACAATAACACTTATCAGCGTTAAGGTAAACTTTGTCAGTGTTAGAAAAATATAGTAGAAAATCTAAATCCTCAAAAAGACCAATAACAATGCATTATCATATACATACTTTTACAAAAAGACCCCAAAACACATATTTAAGTGAGACTGATCATTCCAATACTTAATACCAAGTACTGAAACCTTCCAGCATCAAAAGGTTTAGTTAATAAATCAGACACATTTTCTTCTGTGTCAACCCTATATGGTTGTATTAAACCCTTTTCAAAACAATCTTTTATAAAATGATGTCTAATTTCTATGTGTTTTGTTTTAGAATGATGTATAGGATTCTTAATAATGCATAAAGTGTTGTTATTGTCAACAAATATCTTGGTATGCATGAAATTATACCCATAATCCAACAGCTGGTTCTGAATCCATAAGACTTGTCCACAACAAGCAACTGCTGCAACATACTCTGCTTCAGTTGTAGAATTGGCCACCACTGTTTGTTTCTTGCATTGCCAAGATATCAACCTACTCCCAAGAAACTGACATCCACCAGTTGTGGATTTTCTATCAAACTTATCACCTCCATAGTCACTGTCTGAATATGCAATAAGCTCCAAAGGTGAATCTTTTGGGAACCACAAGCCAAGATCTGGATAACATCTTAGGTACCTAAAGATTCTCTTGACAACATAAAGGTGACATTCTTTAGGAGTCACTTGATGGCGTGCACATGCATAGACAGCAAACATGATGTCAGGTCTTAAGGCTGTGAGATACAACAATAAACCAATCATTGATCTATAGTGCCTGACATCCACATCTTTTCCATCACCAATTTTTCCCCAAGGGTGTTCTCTATCCATAGGAGTAGTAGCCCTCTTTTCATGTGGAGAAAAGCCAAACTTCTTCAAGATCTCAGCTACATACTTATCCTGAGAGATGAAGATACCATCTTCTTTCTACTGAATTTGTAACCCTAGAAAGAAGTTCATCTCCCCCATTGCACTCATCTTGAATTTGTCTGTCATAAGCTTGGAAAAGTTCTCACTCATCTTTGGATTAGTAGATCCAAAGATGATATCATCAACATAAACCTGAACAAGCAAGACATCCTTACCAGCCTTCTTTGTAAACAATGCCTGGTCTATGGTGCCCCTTTTGAATCCATTTTCCACCAAATAGGTGGACAATGTGCCATACCATGCTCTTGGGGCTTGATGAAGTCCATACATAGCTTTCTTGACTCTATACACCTTGTCTGGTTTCTCTGGATCCTCAAAACCCGGAGGCTGCATGACATATACCTCCTCAACAATTGTATCATAGAGGAAAGCACTCTTCACATCCATTTGATAGACAGTGAAGCCCATGTAGGAAGCATAGGCTAGAAATATCCTTATAGCTTCAATCCTTGCAACTGGTGCAAAGACCTCCTCATAGTCTATCCCTTCCTCTTGTGTATATCCCTAAGCCACTAAACGTGCCTTGTTTTTTACCACAATGCCTCTTTCATCTCTCTTGTTTCTTAGAACACATCTTGTCCCAATAGGTCTGACGTACCTGGGACAATCAACCAGCTCCCAAACATCCTGAATTGCAAATTGGTGAAGCTCATCCTGCATTGCTTCCACCCAACTTGGTTCTTTGAGAGCAACAAAAATTTTCTTGGGTTCCTATTGTGACAGAAACCAGGCAAACAAGCATGCTTGAACAAGAGGGGTATCAACCTTCTTGTGTATATTGGCAATGAATCCACCCAGATTTTGATGAGATCTTCTAGTCTAAACAGGAGTCATGACATCCCCAATAATTTGTGAAGGGGGATGATTCTTCATAGTAGAAGTGAGAACTCCTCCCTCAAAAAGCCTGTTGTCTTCAATCTCATTATCCATGTTGCCAATATCTTCTTCAGACTCTCTTCCATCAATATTAGTATGAACCTCTTCATGAGTATTTGAAGGTTCACCTTGTTCAAAATTGGAAGAGAAGATATGCTCAAAAGTGTTGTCAACGCCTGAACCAAGATTGTCAGCGTTTGGGTTATCAACGCCTGAAATGTTGTTGTTAACGTTTGAGCTATCAACGCCTGAATTTGTCCTGTCAGCGCCAGATTTGCCTTTGTCAGCGCATAAAGGACCATGCATGTTGTTAGCTGGTGGTACTTGGGGACCACCATTATCCTTTCCAGCAGTAGCAGTAGCAGCAGCAAAAGCATCTATCCATATGGGAATTGTAACATACTCTTGTATGGGAGGTGCCTTGGCTGCTTGTGATCCAACCTCTTCATTAACCTGTGTACCTGAAACATCAATAGCTTGTTCTTCCACAACATTTGAAGTTACCTTCACAATGTCTAGATTAGTAACAGGCATATAATTTAAAGTCCTAGATAGAGGTTCCAAGTCAAACAACCAATTTGGACCACTTTCAGGATCACTAGGTTTACTCTCTAAAAACCTAACATGTACTCTCTCAAGTATACGTTTTTCCTTCTTAAGGTAAACCCTATATCCCTTGCTCTGCACTGAATAACCCATGAAATAGCCTTCATCACCTTTTGCACTAAGTTTACCTAAGGCATCACTAGTATCAAGTACAACTACATGACAACCAAAAGGTTTAAGAAAACCAATATTAGGTTTCCTTCCCCAAAGTAACTCATAAGGTGTTTTATTCTGTATCTTGTTGACCAATGCTCTATTCTGAACATAACAAGCTGTATTCACAGCCTCAGCCCAAAAAGCTATGGGGAAATGAGCATCAGCCAACATAGTCATGGCTGCTTCAATTAGGGTTCTATTCTTTCTCTCAGCAACCCTATTTTGTTGTGGGGTTCTGGCAACACTAAACGGCTTAGTAATCCCTTTCTTGGCACAAAAATCATCCAACAGTTTATTTCTAAACTCACCACCATTATCACTCCTAAGCATTTCAACTTCATTACCAGTCTTTTTCTCAATCTGAGTAATAAAATCAATTAAAGTATCAAAATTGTCACTTCTCATAGCTAAAAAGAAAGTCCAAGTAAACCTAGAAAAGTCATCTGTAATCACAAAGCAGTATGATTTACCATTCAAACTCTCTATATTAGTTGCACCAAACAGATCCATATGCAGCAAGTGAAGTGGTTTAGAACTAGAGTACACCTGTTTAGACTTAAATGAGACCTTGTGTTGCTTGCCTTTAAGGCATGCAACAAAATAGTGGTCATTGTGGAAAGCCTTTTCAGGCAAACCATCAACCAAACCAAGTCTCACAAGTCTGTTTATATTCTTAAAGTTTATGTGCCCTAGTCTCCTGTGCCATAGATTACTCTCATCAACTAAAGCTTTAGCATAAAAACATGACATATTATTATTCATCCTAATTCCATTAAGATTCACATTATAAATGTCTTTATGCCTGGGTGTTCTATAGTCAATATATTTCTAATCTGGGATTTTATAATCCTTGCTTAACACCAAGCATTCAGTATCAGTAAACAAAACTTTATTTTTGTTATCACAAACTTGTGATACACTAAAAAGATTGTAATCAAGTTCCTTTACCAGAAAGACGTTTTCAAAACGCAAGTTATTGGTGAGAAGAGTTCCTTTGCCTGTGATAGTTCCATATCCGCCTCCAAAGTAAACCTTATCACCATCCTTAATGGGAGTGAAGTTTGTCAGATAATCTTCCTTCCCAGTCATGTGCCTAGAGCATCCACTGTCCCAATATCCATAATCATTGACCTGTTTTTGAATGCCCAGCACATAAAGAAAACAAGATAGTTTTCTTTGGGAACCCAAGCCTTAGCAGACTTGGATTCATCTGGTTGCTCAACAAGAACAGACTTAGTTCTCATAACAACCCCTTGTTCATCCCTTTTTAGATGAAATACCCAGTTAACCCCAATTGGTTTTGTAATGACCTTTGAAATATAATTAAATCTGTTGCAGGTCATAGAAAGCCCATTAGAATTTGGGTTTTGATCTTGCTTAGGTCTCCATGTCAAGCTAGAAGAAGCTTTAAACCCCTTACCCTATGGTTGCAAATATTTAGGTCTGGCAACGTTTCTGTCAGTGTTGGATTTGGTCTTGTCAACTCTGAAATTACCCTTGTCACCTTTGAACCTAGGGTTTGCTACAGAAACCCATTGTGTATTAGACCAAGTATTGGTATTTTGAAATGGTCTTTGTCCATGAGTGTTAGACCCTCTAGTGAAGAATGGGGCTGGTCTAACAACTTGTGGACTTTGCTCCACAAAGGTTTTGGGTCTGACAACGTTTGACTTTTTAACAACGTTTAACTTTTTAACAGCGTTGACCTTGGAAGCGTTGACACACTTATATGCTAAATGTGAAAAGCTACCACGAGTGTAACAGGCTTTTCTAGACATAACTCTAGGTCTAGAAGAGAAGAAACCTGTTCCATCATTACTAACTTGGCTTTTAGGTGACCTAGTATTCCTATACATTTCTGCATACTTAATGCTAGGTTTTCTAACAGTGTTTGAGCCAAGGTCAACTGTCTTGCCAGTGATTGGGTTTGTTACCTTAATAGGAGTAGACTCATTTGGACTTTCACATAACAAGCCACCCTTAACAAACAAGGTAGGATTGGTTTTCTTCCATTCATTTAAGTCAGTCAACTTTTGTCTATACTCTTCAACTGGGGTAATGACTCTTGGTAGAGGAATAAATTCCTCCTCTTGGAGTTCTGGTAAACCAGTCCAAGATAAGTCCTTTCTTTGGACACCATAGAAGTCCCCAGCTGGTGGTGGAACAACAGTATAGTCTTTCATCCCAATCCCAGTCATGTCCTTAGGATCCCTTTGTTTATTAACACATTCTTCTAGGGTTTATAAGGCCTTATCAAATCTCTGAATTTTAAGATCAACATTATCTTTATTCTTGATAGCCTCATCTAATTTAGCCTGTAATTCACTATTGACCCTTTCCATGATGTTTCTAATATCATTACTAGCATTTAACTCATGTTTTAAGATATTTATTTTATCTTTTAGGTCAAATTCCATTTTCTTGTACTCAGAAACTGTCTTTTCAGTTTGAGTGAGAGTAATTTGATAGTTAGACAATTTGCATCTCTCAGTACTCACATCACTTAACAATCTTGAAACCTCTTTGTTAAGTTTTTCAGTATTTAACCTACAACCCTTACTACAAAAAGCATCATCGTATACCTCATTATCTGATGAAGAGGAGGAGTGTGACATGAGAGCATATTGAACATGCTCTTCTTCTTCTTTCTCAGCAACCAAAGCTTTATCCTCTTCCCCATCCTTAGCCAAATAGCTCCATTCCCATCCAATACCATGCAACCATGGCCTTAGGATCCTGAGCCTTAACAATTTGGCTTGAGGGTTTGCCAGCATTAGATCTTCTTGGAGATCTGTATTCCCTCATAAAGTGCTCCATACGATGACAATTGTAGCACTCAACCTTGGATTTGTCAAATCCAAAAGTGTCCTTTGCATTAAAGGTCATCTTCTTCTTAAACCTTCTATTCCACATGTTTGCTCTTATACTAGCAAGAGCCATGTTCCACATAATATCCATCTCCTCCAAGTTCTCATCACTTATATGTAATCACTGAACCATTGGTCAAACAAGAAATGTATGCACACACAGTATCCAGATCCAAACCAGCAGGCTTAACTCTTGGAGAGTCACTTTTGTATGTGTCAGCGTCTGAATGTGAGGCGTTGATAGGATATGTTCCAGCGTTGACACATGTTGATCCAGTAACTAGGATAATGTAAGAAGAAGGCCATGTTGCTATTGGTAGACTTACTTCCATGCTCCAAAAGAGTTTCATTCTCCAACAGCCTCAGTTTGTTGTAGATATCATCGAAAGTAGAACTTTTGTGAGTGTTATTGGCAAGAATAGATCTTGCCTCAATCTTCCACGTATCACCAAGGCTTTTAAGAAAGGTGGCAATAATGTCAACATCACCAACTTGTGTCCCCATGAAGGATAGCTTGCTTGTAATGTCAAGCAGGCTGCTTCTCACACTGCTAAGCTTCTCATTAGGTTGAGACTTAAAAACAACATACTCATGCATGAGTTGCTTCTTCTTCTCTTCCTTAGTATCATCATTACCACCATATGCAACTTCAAGAGTTGCCCAAAGGTCTTTTGCAGACTCATAACCTCTGAATTTGTGCTAATTCTCTTGTCCCAAAGAGAGTTTCAGAATGTTTAGGGTTTTCATATCAACCCTTTTCTTTGCTATATCTTCAGCAGACACAACTCTACCATCATCAGGTTTTTCTTTCTTATCTGCTTCTGGACATCCAGCAACAGCAGTTCTTGCAGCAATGGCATTAGCAATATTTTTATCTTTATTGAATGTGTTTCCATATTCAATAATCTCCCAGAGAGTGTAGTCATAGATTCCCGGATATTGCTCAAAGTTGAACTTCCATAGCTCAAAGTTGTTTGCATCAAGCATGGGAATCTTGATGCTAGGGTTTGAGGAGGAGGGGTTTACTTTTGGATTGGACATGATGTTTTTAGGGTTTTGAGAAAATTAGGGTTTGGGTGATTTTAGGGTTCTTGTGTTCTTTAAGATCAAAAAGTTTCTCAACAAGCTCTGATACCACTTGTTTATCCGAAACTTAGATCGATTAAGCTTTGTGTATACGAGATTAGATCAAGTTATACATGTAGAGGAACTTTGTTTATGTATAAAGTAATCTAAGTGTTACGCGGAATTAACACTTAAACAAGAACACACAAAGATGTAAACAAACTTTCACTTGATTGATAATAACAAACTTGCTTACAATGAAAGTGTTTAACGTATGAAAACTTATATGAAACATAACCTAAAGGTCTTCTTTTATAGACATAAGAAGCCTTGTACAAGAGTCTACGTATCAACTATTCTAGGTAAAGATAATTATAGAAAATACAATGTTGAACTTATCTTTACTTGAAACAAACTAGAAACAATATACGCGTAGACTAAATCTTTCCATCAGTGCTTGTCTTCAACCTATCAACGCTTGACTTCTTATTGTCAACGCTTGATATGCCAGCGTTTGTTTTTTTCCTATCAACGCTTGTTTTCCTCTTGTCAGCGCTCAAGTGAACTGGCTACATTTTATTCCCAACACATAGGATACTCGAGAATAGTTTACCACCACTATTCTTCAGATTCTTCTGCCAACTCCTTAAGTGTCGCTGGTGAGAATGATTTCATGCCTAGCTTTTCGATCAAAAACTTGATACGTCCTTGATCTAAGGCCTTTGTGAATATATCTGCCAGCTGATACTCAGTGTTGACGAAGTACAGTTCGATCACTCCATTTTCCACTTGCTCTTTGATGAAGTGGTAGCGTATGTCAATGTGCTTCGCTCGGGAATGTTGAACATAGTTGCAGCACAGAGCAATTGCACTTTTGTTATCAAAGTACATTGGGATTTTGTTGAATCTAAGACCGTAGTCAGTTAATTGTGATCTCATCCAAAGAACTTGAGCACAACAACCGGACATAGCAATGTATTCAGCCTCGGTACTTGATATCGCAACGCTTTTCTGCCTTTTAGATGCCCAACTAATAAGTCTATCTCCAAGAAGTTGCACACTGCCAGAAGTGCTACGTCTAGTATCTTGACACCCAGCATAATCCGCATCTGCATATGAGATTAGTGCAATAGAGGAATCCTTCAGATACCATAGACCACGATTAAGTGTTCCTTTAAGATACCGAAAGATCCTTTTCACAACATGTAAGTGCTGTTCGGTAGGCCGAGCCTGATACCGGGCACACATGCATATAGCAAACTGCAAATCAGGCCTGCTAGCAGTCAGATAGAGAAGGGTGCTGATCATTCCACGATAAAGTTTAGGATTGATAGCTATCCCTTCCTTATCTTCCTCTAACTTGGATCTCTCCACCATTGGAGTATCCACAGGGTCACAATTTTCGAAATGATATTTCTTTAATGATTCAAGAGCAAATTTGGATTGATTAATGAAGATGCCTCTGGGATTCTAAGAAATTTGTAACCCTAAGAAAAATTAAAATTTTCCCATCATCGACATCTTAAAACGTGTGGAAATAATTTTCTCAAAATGGTCAGACAATCGTTGTTTAGTAGCAGCAAATATTATATCATCAACATAAATTTGTACAAGTATCATGACGTTGTCCTCCTTGAGAATAAATAATGTTGGGTCCACTTTGCCTTTGGAGAAGGCTTTCGAGATGAGATACGATGATAGGCGATCGTACCACGCGCGTGGAGCTTGTTTCAACCCATAAAGAGCCTTCTTGAGCTTGTACACGTGATTAGGATACTCCGAGTTAACGAATCCATTCGGCTGGCTTACGTAGACATCTTCCCTTAATTCACCATTGAGAAATGTCGTCTTAACATCCATTTGGTAGACGATCATGTTCATGTGAGCAGCATAAGCAAGGAATAGTCTAATCGCCTCCAATCATGCAACAGGAACAAAGGATTCTTCAAAGTCAACACCCAAAGCTTGTTTGTAACCTCTAGCAACCAATCTAGCTTTGTTCTTCAGCACTCCACCTAACTCATCGAGTTTAACCTTATATACCCACAACAATGTAATGATTTCAACGTTGCTGGGTAAAGGAACTAATTCCCACACTTCAAGACGTTGGAATTCATTAAGTTCCTCTTGCATGGCTTCAATCCAAGATGATTTGGTCATGGCTTGTTGCCAGCTTTTAGGTTCAGTATCGGAAAGAAATGCATCAAAATAGCAATATAATGCATGTTCTTGGAGTTGGTGGCGTGTTAAGACTAGTCGATCGATGTCACCAATAATATTGCGGATTGGGTGATCCTTTGTCCATTTTGTGTTGTGAGTTTCAATCCGTGGTGGTCGGGAGTGAACGATTGCATGAGCTTCCTCTGAGGTAGACGCACCGTTAGGGTTTTCGGGTATTTGTGAACCAAAGAACGGAAGCTCTTGTAAATGAGCAATTTCCAAATCGTGATCATAGAGATCCTCTTCAACATCATTAGGAACGAGTGGGTGTGATGATTCAGGTGTAGTTTGAGAATTGGTAGGGGAAGGAACATCTGGTTCAAGAGTAACAGTAGATGTCTCGGACTGATTTCCATTATCTTGAGCAACAACTTCGAGAAACGGAGCTACTGCTGCAGGTGTTGGAGAATCATTACTAGGTGGATCAAAGAATTCATCAAACATAGGTTGAAATAGCTCATCCCACTCGGACCTTGTAGGTGGTATAAATGATGGAGAAGTAGGATTGTTGGGAGTTAATCCGGAACTGATTGTACCGGTTCCCATCTCATGTAATGCGGGTTCAGAGCTGTGTTGCTCAGAAGCCATCGCTGTCAGCTCATCAAAATCGGCATCCAAAGTTTCTACTATCTTGCCAAGACGACGGTTATAAATTCGCTAAGCTTTCTTTGCAGGCGAGTAACCAATGAAAATTCCAATATCAGCCTTCGGTTGAAGTTTTCCCAGATTCTCACTATTTGTATTTGGATAACACAGTGCACCAAACACATAAAGAAATGAAATAACGGGTTTGTGTCCATGAAGTAGCTCATATGGAGTTTTACCATGGCTTTTACGGGTGATGGAGCGGTTTTGGGTATAACATGTGGTTGCCACTGCTTCAGCCCATAAGAATAAAGGAGCATTCGCATAAATCAACATAGTTCCAGCAGCTTCCATAAGTGTATGGTTACGTCTTTCCACGACACCGTTTTGTTGTGGAGTGCGGGCAACAGAAGTTTCATGTAAAATACCTACCTTTTTGTAAGTCTCGTAGAGTTTGATTAACGAACTCAGTTCCATTATCAGTGAAAACGCGGTGAACAGTAGCATTAAGACGTACTTGGATCATCTTTAAGAAAGTAATGATATACTCTGGTGCTTGATCCTTGGATGCTAAAAATTTTACCCATGTAAACCTTGAGAAATCATCCACCATGACGAGGATGTATTTTCTACCACTCACACTAGCCGTACGTATTGGCTCGCAAAGATCCATGTGCAAAAGATACAGTGGTTCTTGGTTGGTGTCTTCAGCTTTAGGTTTGTATGATTTCTTGGTGCTTTTTCCCAAAGAACACGCGGAACAAAATGATCCTTGTCGAACTTAAGTTTTGGAAGACCACGAACAAGTTCGTTTTTAGCCAAATGGTTTATAGCATCAAAGTTGAGATGAGATAACCGACGATGCCACAACCATGACTTGGTCTTAGATTCTTTGGAAAGAAGGCATACAGGAGAGGCGGCCATCATGTTTTGAATGGACAGTGTGTAGAGATTATCCCCTCGAGAACCCTTTAACAAATCATTTCCTGCAATATCGCGAATAAAGCAAGTATGTTGTCGAAAAGCTACCTCAAGGTTTGAATCGCAAAAATGTCCCACTGAAATATATTGTGACCAATTCCCTCCACATAATAAACCCTTGAAATCGTAACATTCCCAATTTGGTATTCACCATAACCCATGATCTTCGCAATATGGTCGTTGCTGAATTTAATCGTTCCTGGAAACATGCTTACGAAATTTCTGAGCATCAAGGGATCTATAGTCATATGTTTTGAGCATCCAGAGTCCAAGTACCAGAGGATGATTTGGACCACCTTAAAATATCACCAGACAAGGAAGATGTATCGGAATCTAGTAGTTCCTCTGTGTTAGCAGGTACAGATATAATTATCTTAGATTTGCTAACCGAATAATTATCAGGCTTCTAAACTTGCTTCCTAATGCCGGCTTAGATTCTAGTTGTCTAAGATCCTGAGGTACTTCTTCACTGGTAGGCACAATAGTGGGGGCAGACCTAGTTAAAGGGCTCTTTTTCCATTTCTTAGTTCTAGTGTTCCTATTTGAAGGACGCTGAGACCTAACTTCCGTGGATGTGATCCTAGTTAAAGGGGACTTAGTTCCATTAGCAGTAAAGGTCCTACCAGTGGGTTTTCATTGCCAACCAACTTGGGTGAATTTTTTTCCCTTTGGAATCCATTCAAGGTTGTTCCTAATAGCATACATTTCATTCACGTGATCAACAAGGAATAAATCATGACGCTAAGAAAACATGCATTCATTACAATTCCAACATCGCAAATTCGAATTCACATTTTTCTTATGCTTCTGCACATAAGCAGATCCTTTTGTCTTAGATACATGATTCTTTTTATTTGAAACTGAAATAATATTCCTAGGGTGAAGTTCTACTTTCTTCTTAGCAGTCCAACTAGTGGAAGGCTTGATCCTATCTTTCTTGTCTTGAGATCCTTTAGCCTTAGTAGACATAGTTACTCTTGTAGAAGCCATGGGAACATTAGTGACAGATTTTGATGTAGCCTTGATGGGCGTGTTTAAAATAGGTTTAGATCCTGGATTCTTATTTAATGGAGTAATGGCAATGGTGGGGGTTTGCTGTTTCGGGGGTACAGATATCGGTTGCCCAATGTACTCTAAATTTGTTAAACAATCCTGAACACGATCCACATATAAGAAAAGCTCATATAGAAGATGACTTGTGGGATCTTGTTCACGCATTTCATCAACTATCTCTCTAGCAAGATCAGCATATTCTAAGGCATTTTTCATGTATGTGGCAAACTTATTTGGACTATTCTTAAATTTTGGATCCCGATATAGCACACGTGGGTTGGGTTTGGGAGCACTAGATGTCGAGGAAGAGATGGTGGCTGGATTATCAACAACTTCTTGTCCTTTGAGTTGAAGTGTCTCCTTTAATTCAGCCAAAACCATGTTTTTGTCTATGAGTTGAATATTTAAGTCAGAGACCTCCTCGCACTTACAGTTCAATTGGTCAATGAGTGACTTTTGCTCTGCCGCGTTAAAAGCGAAGCGTTCTTCTAATGAACCATAAATATCTGAGAAACCCTGCTTTACTTTATCAAGCTCCCCTATCATAGAATTAATTCTATCTTCTAGGGCATGATTCTTAATCTCTACAGCCTCTAGTTCCAATTTCTTTGCTACTGATTCTCTCTTAAGTCTCATAATTTCTTCCTCTAGAGCCTGAACAACCTGAATCATCTTGTCACTTGTCTCAACGGAGTTTTCACAATCATTTGTTTTTGAAAGAGTTTCATTTTTAGATTGATTCTCAATTTCAAGAGATATACAATGTTGTTGAAGCTCATTAAAACGTTTTGAAAGTGTGTCATAAGAATCTTGAAGCTTTAAAAATTCAGCATTGGATTCATGACAAGAATGATTATCTACATTAATCACAGGCTCAACAATATTCACAGACATATCATGCACATCATCACATATATTCACAATAGTAGATGAATTCTCATGAGCATATTTAAGAGTAACAACTTGCATCACTTCGAGAGACACTATATGTTCTAAGAATAGATCATATTCGGATAAAATATTTTCTTTTTCAGTTAAATGTTGTTCATAAGCATCATCCATTTCATAGAAAAATTTTTGAACTTCACCAATTTCAAAATTTAGATTTCCCGATAGATTATAGAATCCATTTTTAATATGGTTCACAAAAGGAACGGTCTCTTTCTCAAACACCGTTTTCATGTGTTCGAAAGCCCATTCTCCAGCGGTTAGAGCCGTTGAAGTCGTACATTCCTTGATGACCTTGTCAAACTCGGTAAGGTATCGCTCAATATCTTCCAAGCTGAGCTTTACCGTACTTACCGGTGGAAGATTCTTAGGAATTTCCTTCGGTTCGTCCGAGTTAACGAGTGTAGGAATTATACTAAGGCATTCTCTAGTAGGCATGAAAGTGTAATAACAAGATTTTACTAGTTGAAAGTTCGTTTCTCGGTGTCTAATCAAATTGATTTCTGGTTAATTGTGTGAGATTAGTTGTTCTTGGTGAAAATAATATTTTGGTTTTGGTAAAATAAATGTGCAAGACTTAAGAATAAATGACGAGTAATTAAAGCTAAAACTAATTGAAACGTAAACGGTGAAATATTTAACACTTGGAAAGTAAATGACGAGAACTTAAACGACGTAAAACTAAAACTTAGCGAAAAGTAAATCAACAATTAAATAAAAACACAAAACGGAATTAAAATGAACTAAAAATAAAACGAGTGAAGTGGCGGAAAAACAAACAAGCTTAACACTAAAACAAAACAAAACATTCCATCGGAAAACTCCTGATCAGAATATATTCTGAACGTTAGATCGGAATGTCTTAAAAGGGCATGATCAGAATAATGAAAATGGAGTACAATCGGAATGCTGAAAGTGAACTGATTTGAATGTAAGGCAGAAGGCTCCAATCGGAATAAAGGAAAACAAGTACAATCGGAATGTGGAAACTTCCACCAATCGGAATACGAAAAGACTAAGCTGATCGGAATGTGTTTAAATGGGCAAATCGGAATGACCTAAACCCTATTCCGATCACACGATCGGAATGAGGGTTGTGCTGCTTGGTCGGAATACCCGATCGGAAAAGGGCTTTGCCCTTTCCGAAAACTATGCTGATCCGAAACTAGGACAAAGGAATAAGCTATTGAATAAGCTCCTCCAAACTAGCTCAAATCCAACAATAAGCTGATCAAATAAGCACTAGAAACAACTTTTCAAACATAAAATAAACAAACTTTAAAATCAAAACATAAAAAGATGAACTTTAAATCACGAAAAATTAAAAAGATCAAAACTTTAAATAAGAACTAGATGAAAAAGATGATGAAAGCAAGATTGAGATTAACAAGAAAGATTAATAACATGAAGATTAATACAAGATTAAGCTTAAAAAAGTAAAGGTTTGATTAAAAACAAGAAAGATAAAAGATGAAAGATTAAAGTTCTAGCGAGAGAAACTGTCACTTTCTCTCACTAAAACTAAACTACTCCTACCTAAAACTAAAACTAACCAACCCTCCTAAATGAGTTTAGGAGGGTATTTATAGGAAATGGGGAGGTGCATGTGTTGCCTCCTCTTTCATTCTTTCTTCACGTCTTCTCGTCTTTTAAGTTCTTCGACTTTATCGACTTTGTCTCAGGATTAATTAAACTCGTCTTATAATTTATTTATTTATTAGACTCGAGTTCTTCGGCTTTAAGTAAACTTCCGTCTTTAGACTTGTTCTTCGATAAATCTTCAGAATAGGCCTTGGACTTCCGTTCTTTTTGCACTCTTGACCTCTTGACTTCGTCTTTTGTCGTTTTCTTCTATAAAAGCCTGTGAATGCCCGTGTTTTCTCCACTCTTCACCTTTTCGTCCTAAATCACAATAAAAACACAAACCACGCATAATTCCGACATTTACGACATAAAATACACGTTTTGGCTTGGTTATTATTGTAATTAAGTGGTAAAAAGATGGGTGTTTTCACACCTATCAAATCCCCTACACTTAACCATTGCATTATCCTCATGCAATGCATTAGTTACAAAGCACTTTTACATTTTTCATCACAATCAATCCACGTTGGCCTTTATTAAAGAGATAGAAAATTATAAACATACAGAGTAAAGAAATCAAAAATATACCTTGGGTTTTGAAAATGTCGTGAATGATCATCATCCTCAAGTTTTCACTTTCTCCAAACCAAGATTAGAAACGAGATCATTGTTATTATAAGTTAGCAAACTAACACGAACTCATGTGGGCCAATTATTCACTTAGACTCCCTTATTCCTAGGTGTATCTCTTTTATTTTATTGTTGTCTTGAATGATCACGAGGATGCATTGTTGACTTATTTCGATAGTTTATTAGGCCGAAAATAAAGTGAAAGATTTAATCAATAGTTAGCTAAAGGACAAAATCTTTTAAAATTGCTTCTCGGGACCTCATAAAGTTCATATCTTGGCATAACTCGCTTTGCGATTTGAGACCTTTCTCGGACCGATATTTGGCAGCGACTTCATACTTCAAACCTTGAGAGACGTTCATGAAATAATGGTCTTCTCTTCATATAGGAATTTCTTCACTTGAAGTTTTGAGAGATTTTTCATATGTGGACCACGACTTCTTCATTTTTCTCCAATCTTTATTTGGGATTTTGATATACAACGATCCGCCTCCTTTTAGGACTTGGATCTATTTATCCTCATACCTTGTTAGGGTCTTTTTGGATAGACTTTTCCATGATCTTTAGGGGAGTATTTGCTTTTCGCCGTGTGTCTCGATCCTTCATATTGATTTTCGATAAATGATTCTTCACATCACTTTTGGATCTTTAGCAACAAAATGTAGCCCTCATGCCTTGTTAGGGCCTTTTTGGACTCGCCAATTTTCGCATCCCGCTTCAATAAGTTATGCCTTGGCTATGAACTCTAATCCGTACCGAGCAACTTTTAAACTATCTTGGGCTAGAAGCTAAGTAACCTTTTAAATCCTACAACCTTATTTATTGCAAATAAACTTATTAACAAGCGAAGGGAGAATAGGCTTATAATTAACTCACACAAATTCACGAAAGAATACCAAACTTATAACTGACTCTATCATCTCTCGTTCTCCACAATTTAAAATCTCAAGGATTGAGACTCGTAGATACTTAGCCTATTAAATCAAAGTTTTGGGTTTTCGAGTCGCCTATAGGATCTTGCAAATTCTTAGACTCTTTCAAGTTTAGAAATCGCATTTTAAAGTTCCCTTGATAAACGACTCTCTAGGATCAATTATAGGAACTTGCGAAAAGTTCTTGTTCTTAACCCGTGAGAGTTAAGACTTTCGCGTTTTATAGTTCCCTATATAAAAGCCTAGCAAAACTTGACTTAAACACGTTAAGGATACTAGCTAGAGTAAACTTAGATAAGTGAACTCGGGTTGAGTCAAAAGATTCACAACGTTTGAAAATTAAAACCACTTTATTGAACTTTATTCTAATAAGGAAAGAAAATAACTATAACAAAGGAAAATACAACTATACAACTAGGCCAAAATAGATTAAAAATTTTGAAAAATGTCGAAAAATTGATTTTCCGGTTAAAATGAGGACAAATACAAGGAAAAGGTCACTTGACTTCGATAGAAGTCCCCCCTACACTTAAGATAAACATTGTCCTCAATGTTTAAGCATGTGGAAGTAAACTCCCCTACACTTAGGACATTGTGCACGTTGCTTAAATCTCGCTAAGAAAGAGACAAGATTCCTATTTTAATATTGAGAAATATAAAATAGTGAATCGAAAAGAGTTTAGGATAGAACCGGGAAGAAGGGAACACGGAGTCACAGGTCGTCAAAAGTCATCAAAAGTGTGTCTTTGAAGCTCTAATCCCTGCACATGATAAGAAAGAAAGCAAGAAACACCACGGGGCTCCCCCTACACTTATGGTGAAAATAGATAGATAATCGGGTTGCCTCCCAAAAAGCGCTTGTTTTTGTTAACCGATTCACGAGCCTGACTCGTCCCTGAATTAAATAGTCCATGGGGAAGCCTTGAATGTGATACCGGGATCAAAGACCTTGTCCTCATTCTCGGTTGACATCAACAAAGGAGAGGCGGGGGGATAAGTCTTGAAAGGAAGAAAGGTCCTTTCGACATACGTATAGTATGTGAATTCAAGACCCACGGGAGTTGGGGTGGGTATAGTAAGCACATTGTCCTCCCCCAAAGACAATGGAGGCTGAGCAAGCGGCAAAGCCGTATTGTTATCAATCATAGCATAATCAATGTCACCTCCCGGGTTAAAGCACTCATCCTCTATGATAGTGGCTAAAGGGGAGGATCAAAGGTGCTCGGGAAGGGGGACTTGGGTCAATACTTTCAAGTAGCAAATTATCAAAAATAATATCCCCCTCCATGTCATCGTCATCATTACCTGGTGGTATGGAGTGAATGTCGATTTCCTCCAGCAATGGGTCATTATCTTCAACGGGAGAAATAGATGGAGGCAAAGACTCGGAAAGAGGAGGAGAAGTCAACGTTTCGATTTGAGCAATAAGAAGGTGCACTTTCCGTAATCTATCGCGAAGAAGCACGTCTTCCACCTTATCCACAAGATCATGTTCATCGGTGAACTTCTCGTAAACCGGAGAGAATAAATCGTCATCACCCGCATCTCCCGGTGGAGATTGAGAAATTTCAAAAGTGAAATTCTCATAGCTTCGAGAAAAATCGTCATCATTAGGATCGACCTCTGTCGTAAGAGCAACGTCGTCCTTAGGCTCCATAGCAGTCGGTATGTCACAAACCTCATCATCAAACACTTTATCAAGACCAACATCACTAAGCTCATTCAATGTATCACACTCCTTAGACACGTTTGGGATATTGAGAGGAGGGATGACAATTGCACTAGGACATTGAGCAGTAAGGTCATTCCAAGAAATAGTAGGCTCATCGTCATCATCATCATAATAGTATGGATACACCGGGGGAGGAGTATAAGTCTCGATATTTGATATTTGCTCTTGTCGATGATCCTCTTGACATTTCTCGATGATCTTGTTGCAAGCTTCTTGAATTTGTTGACTTAAAACAAGAGTGTCCCATTGTTCATTGGAGCTCAATTGTCCGAAGGAGGGTTGATGATCGATGGGGTGTTGTGGGGGCTCAAAATGTTGAAAACCTGAATTATAGCATGGTTGTGGCTCATAGTAGTTCATCGGTTGAGAAGAATTATAAACCGGGTTTGGTTCATAATAATCCATTGGTGAAGAAAACTGAGGACACGGATTTGCTCAATACAATTCATTGGTTGACAATAATAGGTATCGTGAGGACCCCACAGTTGTTGCAAACCGGGTATGGAGAAAAATCAGGTGCGTCTTGTGGATAGCTATTATCATTGTCATAATTGTATCCCGGTTCTTGCCCGTGACCATACGGGTATCGAACCGGGCATGAAACATGCCAATGAGAATCGCTTCCACAATAGATGCACGGGGGAACAGGAGGTGGGTTCAAAAAGAGTGAATTAGTCGAGTTGCACAAGGGACAAAATCCGAATTGGAATTGTGTATTGTCGATATCCTTTCCGCACCGCTCACATGTACACCATTGACAAGAGTTGTTCCCAGATAATTGTTTCCCACACCGGACGCAATAGACATAAAAATCCATAAAGAAAGATAGATAAGCAAGAAGAATATTTTTGGTGCAAAACTTTGAAAAATAAATGCTTTTTATGATTTTTCAAATGTTTTTGGATTTTTTTTTTTTTTTTTTTTTTTGAAAATTTTTGGACAAAAAAAATAACGTTCACAAGTGAGCGGGTCCCAAATGCCAACGCTTCTCTCACAAAAAACCTTTAATCCTCACGAAAATAGCCGGCAGCGACGCCATTTTAATACACGGATTTTACTATTTGAAAGTTCGTTTCTCGGTGTCTAATCGAATTGATTTCCGGTTAATTGTGTGAGATTAGTTGTTCTTGGTGAAAATAATATTTTGGTTTTGGTAAAATAAATGTGCAAGACTTAAGAATAAATGACGAGTAATTAAAGCTAAAACTAATTGAAACGTAAACGGTGCAATATTTAACACTTGGAAAGTAAATGACGAGAACTTAAACGACGTAAAACTAAAACTTAGCGAAAAGTAAATCAACAATTAAATAAAAACACAAAACGGAATTAAAATGAACTAAAAATAAAACGAGTGAAGTGGCGGAAAAACAAACAAGCTTAACACTAAAACAAAACAAAACATTCCATCGGAAAACTCCTGATCGGAATATATTCCGATCGTTAGATCGGAATGTCTTAAAAGGGCATGATCGGAATAATGAAAATGGAGTACAATCGGAATGCTGAAAGTGAACTGATCGGAATGTAAGGCAGAAGGCTCCAATCGGAATAAAGGAAAACAAGTACAATCGGAATGTGGTGACTTCCACCAATCGGAATACGAAAAGACTAAGCTGATCGGAATGTGTTTAAATGGGCAAATCGGAAAGACCTAAACCCTATTCCGATCACACGATCGGAATGAGGGTTGTGCTGCTTGGTCGGAATACCCGATCGGAAAAGGGCTTTGCCCTTTCCGAAAACTATGCTGATCCGAAACTAGGACAAAGGAATAAGCTATTGAATAAGCTCCTCCAAACTAGCTCGAATCCAACAATAAGCTGATCAAATAAGCACTAGAAACAACTTTTCAAACATAAAATAAACAAACTTTAAAATCAAAACATAAAAAGATGAACTTTAAATCACGAAAAATTAAAAAGATCAAAACTTTAAATAAGAACTAGATGAAAAAGATGATGAAAGCAAGATTGAGATTAAAAAGAAAGCTTAATAACATGAAGATTAATACAAGATTAAGCTTAAAAAAGTAAAGGTTCGATTAAAAACAAGAAAGATAAAAGATGAAAGATTAAAGTTCTAGCGAGAGAAACTGTCACTTTCTCTCACTAAAACTAAACTACTCCTACCTAAAACTAAAACTAACCAACCCTCCTAAATGAGTTTAGGAGGGTATTTATAGGAAATGGGGAGGTGAATGTGTTGCCTCCTCTTTCTTTCTTTCTTCACGTCTTCTCGTCTTTTAAGTTCTTCGACTTTATCGACTTTGTCTCAGGATTAATTAAACTCGTCTTATAAATTATTTATTTATTAGACTCGAGTTCTTCGGCTTTAAGTAAACTTCCGTCTTTAGACTTGTTTTTCGATAAATCTTCCGAATAGGCCTTGGACTTCCGTTCTTTTTTCACTCTTGACCTCTTGACTTCGTCTTTTGTCGTTTTCTTCTATAAAAGCCTGTGAATGCCCGTGTTTTCTCCACTTTTCACCGTTTCGTCCTAAATCACAATAAAAACACAAACCACGCATAATTCCGACATTTACGACATAAAATACACGTTTTGGCTTGGTTATTATTGTAATTAAGTGGTAAAAAGATGGGTGTTTTCACACCTATCAAAGTGGATGTTTGGATAGTTTTCTTTTGCATATTTGATCGAGTTCTAAGATCTATCTTAGCATTTGTTGCATTCATTTGAGCATAGTCATATTTAGGATATGAAGTAAGTAATTTTAACCGATTCTCTTCATATGGTGTCATGCTCTCAGATTCATTTACAAACACAATCGGATCTAATACCAATCCTAACTTAGTTGCATTCTAAAGTCGTGGGTTGTTGTGAAATGCTTGCTTTGCATACTCCGGGTTAGGTGGTAAGTCTATGAAACATGATAGATTGAACTCTTGAAATGAAGAATGAAACAAGTGTACTAAATGCGAAGTAGAGTATAATTCTAAAAGCAAAATTTCAGTTTTTAACTTTCTCATACGCCATAATTTCCATTTCAACTCTTTTAGACTCGAGTATTTCGAAATCCGTTTGTAGTTTTTGAAAATTATTAACGACTGATCCTTTTTCTTTAAGTTCTTTAGAAAGATTTGCTCTTAAACTCTCAATTTCTAGCAGATTATCCATTTGAACTTACCTAAACCTATCAAATTAAGGATTGATTAAGATAGTGGACACATGAGTTAATTCCAAGGTTTTAACCTTTTCCTTATGCAAAGCAAGCTCGGCAGATAAATTCTGATTGACACTAAGGGTTTCAAGGACCGCATTATTCATTTGGCTAAGAAAAGATGCTAAGACCATAACCAAATCAGGTTGAGCAGATGAATTGGTAGTCGTAATAGCTCCCGGTTGTGGTTCACTCAAAGTCTGGGGACTTGCATTGATATTGATATCATTGTTTGTCTCCTCGATTGAGTTACTAACCACCGGAGGCTGTTCCGAATACTCAGACACTTGCTCAACTTGATAAGGTACAATACTAGTATCTGTAGCAGTATTTGGTACCTCAGAAATCGTGTCAGCTCCATAAAGTGAAAGATTTGCCATGAGAGCTGCTTTGGCGGTATTGAGATCATCACAGTCAGAGTCGTATGCATCCAAATCATCACATTGATATGCGGCATTGTTTGTGATGGCTGCTGTGAGACCTTCAGTGTCTGCGACTCCCGGATCTGCGAGAAATGCCAACTCTTCTTCATCAATATCGTGTCCTTGGACTTGAGCATTCACCAAGTAGATCTTCTCCTGAAACCATGTGCCATCCCTTTTCCTCTTGGGCTGCTTACACTCTCGGGCCATGTGCCCTTCCCCTTTGCAGTTGTAGCATATAATCACCTTCGTTTTGCCAGTGCTATTACCTCTTGTAGCAGCAGTGTTAGATGAACGTGCACCAGCAGTAGATGAATTGGGTCTCCCCTAAAGTGGTTGCACCATGACTCTGCCATCCTGAATAGTAGCCTGTTGTCGATAGTTAGAAGAGTTCCTTAACTGATTGTTAGTTGTTGATGGACCTCTGTAACCTCGTTTGTTCAATGTTTGAGTGAGATAAGCAGACATTTGAGCAAGTATATCAGTAGGACTATCCCCTTGTCTAAAATCAGGGACATGGATCTCATCATCACAGTAAAATGCTGGTGCTGATTGAGCTACAAGTTGATTTGATGGAGCACTAACTTGTTGTGAGTAATAGGGTTGAGGAGCCTCAAGTTGTTGATAGGTAACAGCAGGGTTTGTTGTAGGTTGATAAGGTGAATACTGGTGTGAAGCATAAGGTAACGGATGTGAATCTCCTTGTGATGATGTTGTTGGTTCTTTGTATTGTTGGTGATAAGATGTACGTGGTTGTGGCAAGATCGAGTACTGTGGGAAGCTTAGTGTTTGATACAATGGTTGATATGAAGATTGGTGTCCTAAAGCAAGCTGAGAGTTATGGTATGACAGTGTAGGATGGTTTGCCATTAATGCCAATGGTTCTTGATAAGATCCCTGATAGGTGTGAAAACACCCATCTTTTTACCACTTAATTACAATAATAACCAAGCCAAAATGTGTATTTTGTGTCGTAAATGTCGGAATTATGTGTGGTTTGTGTTTTTATTGTGATTTAGGATCAAAATGTAAAAAGGAAGGAAAACACGGGCATTCACGGGCTTTTATCGAAGAAAAAGACAAAAGACGAAGTCAAGAAATCAAGAGTGCAAAAAGAACGGAAGTCCAAGACCAATTCTGAAGATTTATCGAAGAAAAAGTCAAAAGAAGGAAGTTTACTAAAAGCCGAAGAACTCAAGTATTATTTATGAAGAAATTTCAAGACGAGTTTAAAGAAATCCCGAGACAAAGTCATTAAAGTCGAAGAACTAAGAAGATTAAGGACTTAATGATGCAATTAAAGAAAGAAGAAAAAGGGGAGGAAGCCCTCTAAGAACCTCCCTAATCCTCCTATAAATAGGCCATTAGGATTTCATTTTCATTTGGTTGGCTAGTTTGACAAGCTATGCTCTTCCATTTTAATTTTTGCACCTTAATTACTTGCACCTTTAATTACCTTGTCATGCACCTTTAATTCCTTTAATTCTAAGTAAGTTACTTTTATGTTTATTGAATCTTTATCTTTATGGTTAATCTCTCATCTTCATTTCTTGTTTGAATTTAATCTTTGTGTTTGTGTTCTTGAGTTTCATAGTTTTGATCAAGTGGGTTTTAATTATTTTGATTATGATTGGTAATTTAGCTGATTTGTTTTGATTGGTTATCATTAGTAGATGTTTGTTAGTTATTTTGGTTTAATCTTTAAGTTGATTTTGGTTATTCTTGATCAGATTCGTATTCCCTTTTCTTTCCCATGTTCTTCGTTCATGCTTATTGTTGTTGCCCAGATTATTCCGAACCAGCATTACATTCCGAATGAAGGGATTTTAGGCAATGTTCCGGATCAGTCTGTTCATCTGGAATAATCAATATTCCGGATGAAGGATATATTTCGAATCAAAGGTTTTTAGTATTTTATTCTGAATCAGAGTTATTCCGGATCAGTTTTATTCCGAATAAGTTTTGTTCCGAATCAGTTTTATTTCGAATAAATTTTATTCCGAATGAGCTTATTAGTTTAATTATTCCGTATCAATGTTTATTCCGGATTGTTAAACATGGATTCACTAAGAACACGGGTAAATGATCCGGAGGTCGGGGAGGATAGAAGTGTTGTTTAGCCATGGTAGAGAGAGAAACAAGAGATACTAGAAAAGTGTGTTTATTTCTAGTGAGAGAAAGGAAAAGAAAGAAATGAAAAGCCTCACCCCTCCATGGAAGTATGGAGGGGTTTATATAGCCCGGGACTTGGACTTTACATATGACAATATTAGTCCCTACAAGTCCCGGCTATGAAACTAATGTAATTCCGTTAGTCGCACACATTTTATGGATAACAATCTTCCCCCAATGTGGTGACATACGGAATTACTTACAATGTTCCTAACAAATGCAAATACAACAAAAATATGACAGTATTAAGTTTGCTTCCAATGCTGAGGGTGACACCGTTGTCTTCAAGTCTTCTAGAAAAACTTATACCCCAGTTTGAATCCTCTTTGTCTTTGCTTGTTGAGGAACCATTGTATCATGTATGAACTGGATTAACTTCCCCCCAATTCATACCACATGTCTTGAAAAGCTTTCTTCATAGACTTCTTTTTGACGAAGCTTCTGAATCAGCTTCCCCCCAAACCAAAATCCTTGTCTTGAGCAGAATCTGTAGCTTGATCAATCTTCTATCTTTGACATTTAAAGTGCACAGCGGAATTTTGTAGAAGAAGAAGTAAACCCCACCAAGTAACTGCTACCTTGACATTTTTAGTCTTAATGATTATGTGTTAGGGGAAACATGTAAGAAATCAGCAAATCTTCTCACGCTTGTAGAATACTTCCCCCTGGAAGTTGAACTAAGTACTCCAGAGTGGGAACTAAGTCTCCAAAGTACACGTTCTTCCCCCATGATGGTGACGAACTCTCGGAAGCATCATCTGACGTGTACGGTCAAAATCGCAATATGTTCTTGTCGAAAGTATGGTGACGAACACTCAGAAGCATCATCTGACGTGTACGCTCAGAATCGCGAGATGTTCTTATCAGGAGTAAGAAGGTTAAGAACACTCGGAAGCATCATCTGTCGTGTACGCACAGAATCGTGAGATGTTCTTGTCAAGAGTATGGTGGTTAAGAACATTCGGGAGCATCATCTGACAAGTACAATCAGAATCGCGAGATGTTCGTGTCTGAAGTAGAAATCTTTGTTGACATTTTGTAGCTCAAGTTGCTCGTGAGAATTGTTTGCTGATCACATCTCTACTCTTGTACTCTCTGGCTAAACTTACCAACCTCGTATTCTTTCGGCTATCTGTAGTGACCACTGGTGAAGTAAACCTGATGTCCTAAACTTGAAACTGAAGTACAATCCCCCAAATTTGTTACTTACGCTTAGCACTTGTGTTGATTGACGAACGGTGCAGAGAAACATCTCTTAGTACCTTATACATAAAAGAAGAGAGTAGTATAAGATGTAAAACACCTCTTGAAGTATCCACAACTACAGGTGAGTGTGACACTGAGCACTACAACGTAACTCCTTAAGTGATAGTTGTCCATGTCGTCGACCATCCACCCCTTGACATTGGAAACTAGATAAATCAAGTCTCAATCATAAATGCTGAAGCGAATCATCAATCGATAGAGGGGGTGAAAGAGGCTCGATGATGAATTGAGTAGACGCCTTCGTGATATTCCACTTCACCTTCAAATAATAAATACCAAATCCACTTCGTAATCACTTGATATTTCTTTGCCCGAATACTAGCCGTTTTTGACAATTTTAGTGAATCTTAAAGGATCGTTTTGGTGTTTGTTTGTTTTTGTCATGATTTTGTCGTGTGTCTGTGTTGTTTGAGTGCCATTAACTAGACATTGACTAAAAGAGATGAGAAGCTGTGTTGTTTGGTGTTTGTTTGTTTTTGTCATGAGTTTGTCGTGTGTCTGTGTTGTTTGGCACAATATACTCGGCCAAGTATCTTTATAGCAACACAGCAGCCCATCAATGCAATTTAGCAAAACCCACACTAATAAGACCATCGATTATAGTAACATTTTAGGCCCACATGAAATTATAGCCGGTCCATTTGGAGAGAATAGGGATTATATAAACCTTACCCTAATTTCTCACACATATAACCTAATCTCATTTTAACCTGACCTAGTCACTTTCTTCTCAAACACATCGCCTCCATCAAATATCTAGATAACTCTGTCTCCTCTTAAACCGTCACCATCTGATAAAAATGAATAAATGATCCATTTTCTCTATTTTGACCATATTCTAGCTCAGCCATTAAACTCCTAATCTTTCCACAACCGCTTTTTCATTCTATTATCATCCATACCAAAACCGAATCTGCTATAATCTCAAGCCAATCTTCTTCCAACAATCTTAATCATATAGTATTGATCCGAACATCAATTAAACAAAGTAATTAGTGAGAGAAAGATTGACTTCAAGATCCAAGCAAGGGTCTCCGGTAGGTTTAATTGAGTTTATGCATGTGTTTGAATAAACGAGTCAAAGACAGATCATAACATCATTGTTACTGATCTTTCTTTTAATTCGGATATTACCAAGGAGGTGTAAACCTTCACATATAGATCAATGATGATACATATTCGATTGTGGTAAAGGTACTTAATGGTCTTTTATGAATGAAACCCACAAAAAGAAATATGTCTGAGATCATATGATTATGATTAATTTCGAGTTTCAATTTTCGAGTCTAGATGGGTTAGGTGTCGATGGGTTAGGACAGATTTTTGGTGTTGATGGTGTTTGTTTGAAGAGTTTGTTTTAATGGAGTTCTAACTGTGTATATTCTTGTCTTGTTGAATCTGACACAGTTGAGTTAATCCGGTTAACTCGGTCAATACTGAGTTGACCCGGTGTGATGAACTCCTGGTTTGGTCAAAAATATTTTCAGAAATAAAACTTATGTCAATGAGTCTCATGTATTTCTAACCAAAATAACCAGTCATCTCAAGTAAGTCTTAACCCATCGCAATGTCATTCAACATAATGCCATCGTAGTCAAGTCAACGGAACCCATCGCATTCAACAAACATAATGCCATCGCAGCATGAGTCCATCGCAATGTATTAGTCATCATTCCATCGCAATGGTCAAAATAAATAAGACCATCGCAATATTTCAAAATCCATCGCAATGTTCAAAATTTTTTGCCAGCATGACGACATGAATTCCATTGCGATGGATCAAGCACCCATCGCAATGAGACCCATCGGAATGAGTCCATCGCAATAGGTACAGCCCTATCCATCGGAATGTTAAAAGAAACCCCATCGGAATATATCCGTATAAGAAGCCATCGCAATTTCCATCTGGAAAAGCATCGTAATATCCATCTGAAAAGGGTTTTGCCCAACTTTGAAGATACCAAAAAAATGGTTCTGTGCCATTTGTATTTGTCCTTTTCCCAAACATATTAGATTTAATAATGGAGGATAGGGACAAAAAACTAAGCAGGTACCAAGAAATTTGACAAAAACTTTGTAACGAGGCATGACAAGAATAATGGACAAGAAACATACTATAACGAGACATTATCAGATTAACAACGATATTAATGAAACACGAACAACAACCTTGAATCAGGATAACACGCGAATCTGATAACTCGTAAAACTGATAACGTGACATTAACACAAACCACACGGATACAAAAACACGAAACACCCCCGGTTAGCTCTGATGCCAATTGTTAAACATGGATTCACTAAGAACACGGGTAAATGATCCGGAGGTCGGGGAGGATAGAAGTGTTGTTTAGCCATTTTAGTGAGAGAAACAAGAGAGAATAAAAGTGTGTTTTATTCTAGAGAGAGAAAGGTAAGACAAGAAATGAAAAGCCTCACCCCTCCATGGAAGTATGGAGGGGTTTATATAGCACGGGACTTGGACTTTACATATGACAATATTAGTCCCTGCAAGTCCCGGCTATGAAACTAATGTAATTCCGTTAGTCGCACACATTTTAAGGCTAACACGGATGAACCGTGTATTCTGGATGATGCCAACATTCCGAATGAATGAATATTCCGGATGAAGCTATTTGTTCCGAATCAACACTTATTCCGGATGAAGGCTACATTCCGAATGAATATTCCGGATGAAGGGTTTATTCCGGATAAAGGGTATATTCCGGATGAACATAATTATTCCGGATGAATGCATTTATTCCGGATGAAGGATTTATTCTGGATGAAGGGTGTATTCCGGATGAGCACTTTTCCTTAGTTTTGTAATTTCAGTTTTAGCTTGTTTTAAGTTTATGTATTTACGTTTTAAACTTCACTTTTCCCGCCTTTTTAATTAGTCGCACTTTTTATTTACTTACCTTTAGTTTAAGTTTAAGCTTGTCTTATTTTATTTTTCAGTCTTTAATTAATTTCGTCTTTTACCTTTATTTTTATTTATGGTTTTGCTTTACCTTTCGTTTTATTATTTGCATTGCTCCTTTATTATTTGTCTTGGTTTATTTTTATTTCGCTTCGCATTTACCTTTTCAATAGAATAGACAACGACAACAATTTTATTTCTTTTCCACCAAGAACAACTGAGTCGCACATTGAACCAGAGATCAATTCGAGAAGAGACCGAGAAACGAACTTTCAACCTAGTAAAACATTAGTTATCAAATGGCGCCGCTGCCGGCTCTTTTCGTGAAGATTAACGGTTTTTTGTGAGAGACGCGTTCGCTTTTGGGATCCGTTCACTCGTGAACGTTATTTTTCGTATCAAAAATTTTCAAAAATCCCAAAAACATTTGAAAAATCATAAAAAGCATCTCTTTTTCAAAGTTTTGCACTGATAGGTGTGTAAACACCCATCCTTTTTACCACTTAATTACAATAATAACCGAGCCAAAACGTGTATTTTATGTCATTTATGTAGGAATTATGCGTGGTTTGTGTTTTTGTTGTGATTTAGGACGAAAAGGTGAAAAGTGGAGAAAACACGGGCATTCGCGGACTTTTATTGAAGAAAAAGATGAAAGACGAAGTCAAGAAGTCAAGAGTGCAAAAAGAACGGAAGTCCAAGACCAATTCTGAAGATTTATCGAAGAAAAAGTCAAAAGACGGAAGTTTACTAAAAGCCGAAGAACTCAAGTCTTATTTAATGAAGAATTAAAAGACGAGTTTAAAGAAATCCCTAGCCAAAAGTCATTTAAGTCCAAGATTAACAAAAGATTAAGAAGGGAAGGACTTAGTGGTGCAATTAAGAAGAAATGAAGGAGGGGAGGAAGCTTCCTAAGCATTCCCTAATCCTCCCCTATATATAGATCATTAGGATAATCATTTCATTTTGTTGGCTAAGGTGACAATTAGTCTTCCACCTTTTAATTACTTGCTCTTTAAATTCATGTCATTTTAAATACTTGTCTTGCACTTTTAATACCTTTTAATTCCAAGTAAGTGTTGTTTAATTTTCTTGTTTTAATCTCTCATCTACCTTTCTTTCCATGCTTTAATCTTATTGTTTATATGCTTATTGTGTTACTTATTTGATTAAAGATTACGTTTTTATGCTTTTGATTGTTTTGGATCATTGATTCGAATAGCTTATTTGTGTTTATCTTTATGTTTCTAAAGTTTTTATAAAAGTTATTTTTATATAAAAGGTTGATTTCGTACATCTTTTTCATTTCGTGTTTTAAAAGTCTTTAAATTTCAGCTTATTAGCTTTTTCTTATACGTGTTCGCTTAGGATTTTAGTCTAGTGCTTATTTGAGTTATAGCTTATTTGTTGTGCTTATTTTACCTTCTTTTTATTGTATTCCGACCATACCAGTCGGAAAAGGGTTTCACATTCCGACCATAGCACTCCTTTGCTTGGTCAGAAAAGGGTTTGACATATTCCGATCTAGGTGAGCTTGGTTATTCCGATCAAGATATGTGACAGTATTCCGATTGGGAGACCACTCCTTATTCCGATCAGGGTTTGGTTCTACACATTCCGATCTAGGTGATTGTTTTTCATTACGATCAAGGGTAAGTTTGGTATTCCGATCAGGTCTAGTGACAGCATTCCGATTGGAAGACCACTCCTTATTCCAATCAGGGTTTGGTTTGTAACATTCCGATCTGGGGGTTTTTGTTTGGTATTCCGATCAGGTCTAGTGATAGCATTCCGACGAGGCCATATTCTGATCAGGAGGTAAGAGTACATTCCGATCATCATTCCGATCGGAATGTATTCTGATGGTAGGTTTATTTTCTATTTTTTTCTTGTTTAATTTTTAAGTTGTCATTTTAATACTTTGTAAAATTTTAATTCTCGTCACGCTTTTAAATTCCAGTCATTTATTTTCTCGTTATTTACTTTTCAAAGTTTTAATTTCTCGTCATTTATCTTAAGATTAGACTTAGATTTATTTTAACGCCATTTATTTTAACGTCCATTTATATTTACGTCTTTGCACATTTTTAATATACTACAACGACACACTTTTGTTTCACCAAAGAACGACTGAGTCGCACACTAAAATCCATTTTTCAATTCGAAGAGACATACTTAAACGAACTAATTTTTATACGGGGTGTCAAAAGCCTTGTATCAAATGGCGCCGATGCCGGCTCTTTTCGTAAAGATTAACGGTTTTCTGTGAGAGACGCGTTGCTTTTTGGGATCCGTTGACTTGTGAGCGTTATTTTTCTTGCTTATAAAATTTAAAAAAAAAACCATAAAAATTAAAAATTGTTAAAAATCCATAAAAAATCAAAAATTTCAAAAATCCAAAAAGATTTTATCTTTATTGTGTATATATATTTTCTTTGTGTTTGGTATTGTTTTCTTTTGCATTTTCAGGTGTATGCGTACTAGATCTTCTAATTATCAAGAGCCCGAGACTCGAGAAGATTTAAGTATGTCAGGTGTTAACAACAACAATAATCCACCGCACCTCAACAATAACAACAATGTTCTTCCACAGCCCGATCTTCGGACAATGGAGGAGCTTTGTCAACCTACCATGTTTGGACGAGGAGGACCGATTGCGCCGATGAAAATCACGGCTCCGTAGTTTTCGTTGAAGCACCACATGATTCAGCAAGTGCAAACTAACCCATTCCGTGGATTGCCTGATGATGATTCCAACAAACACCTCGACAAGTTCATTACAATCACTCAAAGCATGAAGTTTCCCGGTGCCACAATGGATGTTCTTCGCCTACAACTCTTCCCACATACTTTATTACATCATGCCGAGAAATGGTTTGATCGTCTTCCAAAGAATTCAATTCACACTTGGGATGACATGACTCAACGCTTTTTGTCGCGCTACTTTTCACCATCCATGGTCACGAGCCTTCGCAATCAAATCAGCGGTTTCATGCAAGAACCCGATGAATCTCTTTTTGATGCTTGGGAACGATATAATGTCTTGATTGATCGTTGTCCAAACCACAACATGCTCCATGTGACCGTAATTGATACTTTCTACAACGGATTGACTTTTCGTGATCGTGATACGATTAATGCAGCCGTCGGTGGCACTTTTATGAAAAGAAGACCTGAGGAGTGTAGAGAGCTTATTGAGAACATGACTACTCACCACAAAAATTGGGATTCCTCTGATTCTTCAAGGAACAACCCGAGAGTCAATGTTTCTTCTACCTCAGCAAGCCATGATATGACTGAATTCACCCGCATGATGACTGAAATGAACAAAAGTATCTTGCTTCTCGCTTTAAACCAACAACAACAAGTTAAAACGGTTGCTAATCCTTGTGAAACATGCGGCGGTCCTCACCCATACACTGATTGTCCTTCTACACAAGGAAATCCGGAAAATGTGTATGCAGCTTATGGTATTTATTCACCGGAAAATTACCAAGCTCGACCTCAAGGAGATAGAAATTTGCTGAGTTACCGGTCAAACAACTACCTTTCACCCGGTTTTCTCCTCAAAACCAAAACCCCGCCATCAACTACAATAGAAGCAATCAAATCCCACCAAGAGCTTCTAATCCTTATCACCCACCCACTCAACAACCCCACCCATTAACCCCGATGTTGAAGCTTTGATGAGAACCTAAGGTGAGCAAATCAAGAATCTGCAGAGCCAAATTATCAATCTGAAAGGAGATATCACCAAGCAAGGAAATGACATTAGAACCGAGCTTCGAAATGATATTCAATCATCCTTCAGCAATCAAACAAATGATTTGAAGAATATGCTTGCTAGTTTCTTGCCCGCCGCTCAACCCTCTTCTTCGAGTTGTCTACCTTCAAACACCGTCACCAATCCGCGAGCAAATGTGAGTGCTATTACTACCCGTAGTGGAGTTACCATCGTAGGACCACCAATCCCACCCCATCATCTACACCTCCTCCACCACCATTTATCCCTACTCCTCTTACACCTAGTATTAGTGCACCATTACCGTCTCCGCCTCGTCATGACGATGTACATAGGAAGGAACCTTCAACATCTCAAGCTTTACCTGCTACACCTTCACCTTCACCACCCAAACCCAATATCCCTTATCCTTCTCGCTTAGGCAAGACCAACAAGCTCACTAAGAATGACTGTCAAGTGTCGAGCTATGTGAAGATGCTCTCTCAAATGAACATCAACATTAGCCTTGTTGAAGCACTTGTCCACATGCCGAAATTTGTCAAAGCATTCAAGGAATTGCTTAACAAGAAGGAGAAGTTGATTGAGCTCGCCAACACACGCTTAAATGAAAACTGTTCTGCAGTTATTCTTAAACAACTTCCGGAAAAGCTTGGAGATCCCGGTCGTTTTGTGTTGCCTTGCATCTTTAACAAAACTGAAGAATTTACTGCCCTTGCTGATCTCGGGGCCAGCATTAATCTTATGCCTTTGAGTGTTTGGAAAACACTATCATTGCCCGACCTTACTCCAACAAAGATGACTCTCGAACTTGTAAATCGCACTCTCGCTTACCCCGTTCGTATTGCCGAAGACGTGTTCATTAAAGTTAGCACATTTACTTTCCCGGTCGACTTTGTGGTTGTTGATTATGAAATGGACCCTCGTATTCCTTTAATACTTGGTCGGCCATTCTTGAGAACCGGGCGAGCTTTAGTTGATGTTGCCGAAGGTGAGTTAATCTTAAGAGTCGGGAATGATTCACAAGTTTTCAAAATGGGGAAGCTTACAAGCAAATCCTTTGGAAGAGAATCTGTGAATATGATTAATGTGCTCGATGATTTTGTCATCTACAACAATCCTCTATTCGCTTCTTGCATTGATAATCCACTTTTTCAAGATAATGTGGATGATTTTCGCTCCAATTTGGAACCTTCCACCATTTATGATTCTCCACCGATCTTTGATGCTTATGATGATGATTCTAGCTCAGATTCGGATGATTTTGATGATTGTACTTCCGAGTATCCCGACATGCCCATTTTCGATGATTTTGATGAGGCTGATACTCTTTCGAGCGATTCTTCTCACGATGAAGATCCTCCACCATCACTCGATCCTACTTTGGACGATTACTCATTTGAGGAAGACTTCTCTACGTTTCTCAACACTTACTTCCCTCATGAGAGTGATGCTCCTCCTTTAGATTTTGAAGATTATCGTCTTGATCCTAGTTTGGATTTGACGAACATTCTTTCAAAGGAGAAGAAACTGGTCGACACCAATATCCGCAGTACATATGATTTAACACCTCTTTGTCCACCTTCTAAAGAAGAGGTTGTGCATCTTCTTCGCGGATCATCTTCACATTCTGCTGAGCCTGAGTGCTATTTTCCCCTAAAGGAAAAGGTGTTCGACCCCGGTATCGATATTCTGCAGCTATCTCAGTATCCACCTGATGAAATAAAAGGAAATATTTTTGGAACTTATGGAAATCTGCTTGCACCACTTCACCATTGCTTCCACCGTGCTCCATCGCTGCTTAAGGGAACCTTGCCTACTCTTCTTTGGCTTGCCTTGTTCGCCTTAAGATTGTGCTATTTGATGGACGAAAACTATGTCTTTGATCTGGTGGATATGTTTCATGCTTCTTCCTATGGTAATCAAGGTCGAGTCAGGCTCACGACTCGGTAATCAAAAATCAAGCGCTTCTTGGGAGGCAACCCATGCATCTATCTTTTAGCTTTCTTTATCCTAAGTGTAGGGGAGACCCTTTGGTGTTTGCTACTTCCTCTCTTCTACTAATCAGGGATTCGAGCTCAATGATCCACTCTTGATGATTCTTGACGACCCGTGATTCCGTGTTCCATTTTTCCCGGTTCTATCCTAAACTCTTTTCGATTCACTATTTTATATTTTCTCAATATTAAAATAGGAATCTATTTAGTTGTCTTTTCCTTAGCAAAATTTAAACAAAGTGCACAATGTCCTAAGTGTAGGGGAGTTTACTCCCACATGCTTAAACATTGAGGACAATGTTTATGTTAAGTGTAGGGGGGACTTCTATCGAAGTTAAGTGGCATTTTTCCTTGTATTTGTCCTCATTTTAACCGGAAAATCAATTTTTCGACATTTTTCAAAATTTTTGATCTATTTTGGCCTATTAGTTTTCCTTTTGTATAGTTATTTTCTTTCTTTACTAGAATAAATCTGTAATAAAGTGGTTTTAATTTTCAAACGTTGTGAATCTTTTGACTCAACCCGAGTTTACTTATCTAAGTTACTCTAGCTAAGTATCCTTAACGTGTTTAATTCAAGTTTTGCTAGGCTTTTATGTAGGGAGCTATAAAACGCGGAAGTCTTAACTCTCGCGGGTTAAGAACAATAACTTTTCGCAAGTTCCTATAATTGATCCTAGAGAGTCGTTTATCAAGGGAACTTTAAAATGCGATTTCTAAACTTGAAAAAGTCTAAGAATTTGCAAGATCCTATAGGCGACTCGAAAACCGAAAACTTTGATTTAATAGGCTAAGCATCCACGAGTCTCATTCCTTGAGATTTTAAACTGTGGAGAACGAGAGATGATAGAGCCAATTATAAGTTTGGTATTCTTTCAGGAATTTATGTGAGTTAATTATGAGCCTATTCTCCCATCGCTTGCTAATAAATTTATCTGCAATAAATAAGGTTGTACGATTTGAAAAGTTACTTAGCTTCTAGCCCAAGATCGTTTAAAAGTTGCTCGGTATGGATTAGAGTTCATAGCCAAGGCATAACTTATTGAAGCGGGATGCGAAGATTGGCGAGTCCAAAAAGGTCCTAACAAGGCATGAGGGCTACATTTTGTTGCTAAAGATCCAAAAGTGATGTGAAGAATCATTTAACGAAAATCAATATGAAGGATCGAGACACACGACGAAAAGCAAAAACTCCCCAAAAGTCATGGAGAAGTCTATCCGAAAAGACCCTAGCAAGGTATGAGGATAAATAAAGCCAAGTCCAAAAAGGAGGCGGATCGTTGTATATCAAAGTCCAAAATAAAGATTGGAGAAAAATGGAGAATTTGTGGTCCAAGTATGAATCAATCAAAACTTCAAGTGAAGAAATTCCATTATGAAGAGATGACCATAATTTCATGAACGTCTCTCAACGTTTGAAGTAAGAAGTCGCTGCCAAATATCGGTCCAAGATATGAACTTTATGAGGTCCCGAGAAGCAGTTTTAAAAGATTTTGTCCTTTAGCTAATAATTGATTAAATCGTTCACTTTATTTTCGGCCTTAATAACTATCGAAATAAGTCAACAATGCATCTTCGTGATCATTCAAGACAACAATAAAATATAAGAGATAAACCTAGGAATAAGGGAGTCTAAGTGAATAATTAGCCCACATGAGTTCGTGTTAGTTTACTAACTTATAATAACAATGATCTCGTTTTTAAGCTTGGTTTGGAGAAAGTGAAAACTTGAGGATGATGATTATTCATGACATTTCCAAAACCCAAGGTATGTTTTTGATTTCATTACTTTAAATGTTTGTTATTTTCTATCTCTTTAATAAGGCCAAGGTGGATTGATTATGATGAAAAGAGTAAACATGCTTTGTAACTAATGCATTGCATGAGGACATTGCAATGGTCAAGTGTAGGGGATTTGATAGGTGTGTAAACACCAATCCTTTTTACCACTTAATTACAATAATAACCGAGCCAAAACGTGTATTTTATGTCATTTATGTCGGAATTATGCGGGTTTGTGTTTTTGTTGTGATTTAGGACGAAAAGGTGAAAAGTGGAGAAAACACGGGCATTCACGGGCTTTTATTGAAGAAAAAGATGAAAGACGAAGTCAAGAAGTCAAGAGTGCAAAAAGAACGGAAGTCCAAGACCAATTCTGAAGATTTATCGAAGAAAAAGTCAAAAGACGGAAGTTTACTAAAAGCCGAAGAACTCAAGTCATATTTATTGAAGAATTAAAAGACGAGTTTAAAGAAATCCCGAGCCAAAAGTCATTAAAGTCCAAGATTAACAAAAGATTAAGAAGGAAAGGACTTAATGGTGCAATTAAGAAGAAATGAAGGAGGGGAGGAAGCTTCCTAAGCATTCCCTAATCCTCCCCTATATATAGATCATTATGATAATCATTTCATTTTGTTGGCTAAGGTGACACTTAGTCTTCCACCTTTTAATTACTTGCTCTTTAAATTCATGTCATTTTAAATACTTGTCTTGCACTTTTAATACCTTTTAATTCCAAGTAAGTGTTCTTTAATTTTCTTGTTTTAATCTCTCATCTACCTTTGTTTCCATGCTTTAATCTTATTGTTTATATGCTTATTGTGTTACTTATTTGATTAAAGATTACGTTTTTATGCTTTTGATTGTTTTGGATCATTGATTCTTATAGCTTATTTGTGTTTATCTTTATGTTTCTAAAGTTTTTTATAAAAGGTTATTTTTATATAAAAGGTTGATTTCGTACATCTTTTTCATTTCGTGTTTTAAAAGTCTTTAAATTTCAGCTTATTAGCTTTTTCTTATACATGTTCGCTTAGGATTTTAGTCTAGTGCTTATTTGAGTTATAGCTTATTTGTTGTGCTTATTTTACCTTCTTTTTACTGTATTCCGACCATACCAGTCGGAAAAGGGTTTCACATTCTGACCATAGCACTCCTTTGCTTGGTCGGAAAAGGGTTTGACATATTCCGATCTAGGTGAGCTTGGTTATTCCGATCAGGATAGGTGACATTATTCCGATTGTGAGACCACTCCTTATTCCGATCAGGGTTTGGTTCTACACATTCCGATCTAGGTGATTGTTTTGTCATTACGATCAAGGTTAAGTTTGGTATTCCGATCAGGTCTAGTGACAGCATTCCGATTTGGAGACCACTCCTTATTCCGATCAGGGTTTGGTTTGTAACATTCCGATCTGGGGGTTTTTGTTTGGTATTCCGATCAGGTCTAGTGATAGCATTCCGACGAGGCCATATTCCGATCAGGAGGTAAGAGTACATTCCGATCATCATTCCGATCGGAATGTATTCTGATGGTAGGTTTATTTTCTATTTTTTTCTTGTTTAATTTTTAAGTTGTCATTTTAATACTTTGTAAAATTTTAATTCTCGTCACGCTTTTAAATTCCAGTCATTTATTTTCTCGTTATTTACTTTTCAAAGTTTTAATTTCTCGTCATTTATCTTAAGATTAGACTTAGATTTATTTTAACGCCATTTTATTTTAACGTCCATTTATATTTACGTCTTTGCACATTTTTAATATACTACAATGACACACTTTTGTTTCACCAAAGAACGACTGAGTCGCACACTAAAATCCATTTTTCAATTCGAAGAGACATACTTAAACGAACTAATTTTTATACGGGGTGTCAAAAGCCTTGTATCATGCACCAAAAATATTCTTCTTGCTTATCTATTTTTCTTTATGGATTCTTATGTCCATTGCGTCGGGTGTGGGAGACGATTATACGGGAACGACTCATGTCAATGGTGTACATGCGAGCAATGCGGAAACGACCTTCCTCCTATTTCAATCGATTCACAATTAGGATTTTGTCCATCGTGCAACTTGACTAATTCGTCCTTTTCTAATCCACCTCCTATCCCCCCTTGCATATATTGTGGAAGCGATTCTCATTGGCATGTTTCGTGTCCAATTCGATACCCGCCTCATGGCGAGCAAGAACTGGGTTACAATTATGACAATGGTAATAGCTATCTACAAGAAGCACCGGGTTTTTCTCCATACCCATGTTGCCAAAATTGTGGGGGCCCTCACGATACTTCTTATTGTCAGCCAATGAATTATTATGAGCCAGATCCGTGTCCTTATTTTTCTTCACCGATGGATTATTATGAACCACCGTGTTATAATTCTTCTCAACCGATGACTTACTATGAGTTACATCCGTGCTATAATTCTGATTTCATAACTGTGAGCCCCCACACCCCAACCTTAATCATCAATCCTCTCAGAGAATTCGTATTGCCCAACAACTCACTACTCTGAATGAAGAAAGAAAAGCCATTCTTTGGAAACTTCATGACGTCTTAATTCAAGTGACCGAGGCATTGAAGGAACAAAAGCGACAGAAACAAGAGCGACAACAACAAGACCAAGTATCTAATCTTAGTGATTATACCCCTCCTCTTGTGCGTCAATACTATTATTATGATGATGACGAGATGATGTCTACGCTCTCGACCCATCTATTGAAGTAGCTACTCCTACTCTCGATATTCCTAATGCGTCTAAGGATGATGATTTATTGAGTGCGATTAGTGATTTTGGTCTCGAAAAAGTCTTTGATGATGAGGTTTGTGACATCCCGACTACTATGGAGTCTGAGGACGATGTCGCTCTTACGGAAGAGGTTGATCCTACTGATGACGATTTTTCTCCACGATATGAGAATTTCACTTTTGAAATTTCTCAATCTCCACCGGGAGATGCGGGCGATGACGATTTATTCTTTCCGGCTTACGAGAAGTTCACCGATGAACTTGCTCTTGAAGATGAGGTGGAAGACGTGATTCTCCGCGACAGGTTACGGAAAGTGCATCTTCTTATTGCTCAAATCGAAGAGTTGACTTCTCCTCCTCTCTCCGAGTCTTTGCCACCATCTGTTCCTCCCGTTGAAGATAATGACCCATTGCTGGAAGAAATCGACATTCACTCAATACCTCCGGGTATTGATGATGATGACACGGAGGGGGATATTATTTTTGATAATTTGCTGCAGGAAGGTATTGTCCCAAGTCCCCCTCCCGAGCACCTTTCATCCTCCCCTTTAGCCACTATTACGGAGGATGAGTGCTTTGACCCGGGCGGTGACATTCACTATTTCATGATTGATAACATTACGGCTTTGCCAAGTGCTCAACATCCATTTTGTTTGGGGGATGACAATGTGCTTACTTTACCCACCCCACTTCGCGTGGATCTCGATTTCACATACTTTTCGTATGTTGAAAGAACCTTTCTCCCATTCAAGACTTATCCCCCCGCCTCTCCTTTGTTGATGTCAACCGGGAACGAGGACAAGGTCTTTGATCCCGGTATTACATTCGAGGCTTCCCCATGGACCATATAATTCGAGGACGAGTCAGGCTCATGACTCGGTTAATATAAACAAGCGCTTTTTGGGAGGCAACCCAATTATCTATCTATCTTTACCTGTTTTCACCATAGGTGTAGGGGGAGCCCCGTTGGTGTTTCTTGTTTTCTTTCTTATCATGTGCAGGGATTAGAGCTTCAAAGACACACTCTTGATGACTTTTGACGAACCGTGATTCCGTGTTTCCGTCTTCCCGGTTCTATCCTAAACTCTTTTCGATTCACTATTTTATATTTTCCAATATTAAAATAGGAATCTCTTTAGTTGTCTCTTCCTTAGCGAGATTTAAATAACGTGCACAATGTCCTAAGTGTAGGGGAGTTTACTCCCACATGCTTAAACATTGAGGACAATGTTTATATTAAGTGTAGGGGGACTTCTATCGAAGTTAAGTGGTCTTTTCCTTGTATTTGTCCTCATTTTAACCGGAAAATCAATTTTTCGACATTTTTCAAAATTTTTGATCTATTTTGGCCTATTAGTTTTTACCTTTGTATAGTTATTTTCTTTCTTTACTTAGAATAAAATTTTAATAAAGTGGTTTTAATTTTCAAACGTTGTGAATCTTTTGACTCAACCCGAGTTTACTTATCTAAGTTTACTCTAGCTACTATCCTTAACGTGTTTAAGTCAAGTTTTGCTAGACTTTTATATAGGGAGCTATAAAACGCGAAAGTCTTAACTCTCACGGGTTAAGAACATGAACTTTTCGCAAGTTCCTATAATTGATCCTAGAGAGTTGTTTATCAAGGGAACTTTAAAATGCGATTTCTAAACTTGAAAAAGTCTTAGAGTTTGCAAGATCCTATAGGCGACTCAAAAACCCAAAACTTTGATTTAATAGGCTATGCATCCACGAGTCTCATTCCTTGAGATTTTAAACTGTGGAGAACGAGAGATGATAGAGTCAATTATAAGTTTGGTATTCTTTCGTGAATTTATGTGAGTTAATTATGAGCGTATTCTCCCATCGCTTGCTAATAAATTTATCGGCAATAAATAAGGTTGTACGATTTGAAAAGTTACTTAGCTTCTAGCCCAAGATCGTTTAAAAGTTGCTCGGTATGGATTAGAGTTCATAGCCAAGGCATAACTTATTGAAGCGGGATGCGAAGATTGGCGAGTCCAAAAAGGTCCTAACAAGGCATGAGGACTACATTTTGTTGCTAAAGATCCAAAGTGATGTGAAGAATCATTTATCAAATATCAATATGAAGGATCGAGACACACGACGAAAAGCAAATACTCCCGTAAAGATCATGGATAAATCTATCCAAAAAGACCCTAACAAGGTATGAGGATAAATAGATCCAAGTCCTAAAAGGAGGCGGATCGTTGTATATCAAAATCCCAAATAAAGATTGGAGAAAAATGAAGAAGTCGTGGTCCAAGTATGAAGAATCTCTCAAAACTTCAAGTGAAGAAATTCCTATTATGAAGAGAAGACCATTATTTCATGAACGTCTCTCAAGATTTGAAGTATGAAGTCGCTGCCAAATATCGGTCCGAGAAAGGTCTCAAATCGCGAAGCGAGTTATGCCAAGATATGAACTTTATGAGGTCCCGATAAGCAGTTTTAAAAGATTTTGTCCTTTAGCTAACTATTGATTAAATCGTCCCACTTTATTTTCAGCCTAATAAACTATCGAAATAAGTCAACAATGCATCCTCGTGATCATTCAAGACAACAATAAAATATAAGAGATACACCTAGGAATAAGGGAGTCTAAGTGAATAATTGGGCCACATGAGTTCATGTTAGTTTGCTAACTTATAATAACAATGATCTTGTTTTTAAGCTTGGTTTGGAGAATGTGAAAACTTGAGGATGATGATCATTCATGACATTTCCCAAAACCCTAAGGTATATTTTTTGATTTCTTTACTTGTTTTGTTATTTTTTTATCTCTTTAATAAAGGCCAATATGGATTGATTATGATGGAAAATGTAATCGTGCTTTGTAACTAATGCATTGCATGAGGACATTGCAATGTTCAAGTGTATGGGATTTGATAGGTGTGAAAACATCCATCTTTTTACCACTTAATTACAATAATAACCAATCCAAAACGTGTATTTTGTGTCGTAAATGTCGGAATTATGCGTGGTTTGTGTTTTTGTTGTGATTTAGGATCAAAATGTGAAAAGGAAGGAAAACACGGGCATTCACGGGCTTTTATCGAAGAAAAAGACAAAAGACAAAGTCAAGAAATCAAGAGTGCAAAAAGAACGGAAGTCTAAGACCAATTCTGAAGATTTATCGAAGAAAAAGTCAAAAGACGGAAGTTTACTAAAAGCCGAAGAACTCAAGTCTTATTTATGAAGAAATTTCAAGACGAGTTTAAAGAAATCCCGAGTCAAAGTAATTAAAGTCGAAGAACTAAGAAGATTAAGGACTTAATGATGCAACTAAAGAAAGAAGAAAGAGGGGAGGAAGCTTCCTCTAAGCACCTCCCTAATCCTCCTATAAATAGGCCATTAGGATTTCATTTTCATTTGGTTGGCTAGTTTGACAAACTATGCTCTTCCATTTTAATTTTTGCACCTTAATTACTTGCACCTTTAATTACCTTGTCATGCACCTTTAATTCCTTTAATTCCAAGTAAGTTACTTTTATGTTTATTGAATCTTTATCTTTATGGTTAATCTCTCATCTTCATTTCTTGTTTGGATTTAATCTTTGTGTTTGTGTTCTTGAGTTTCCTAGTTTTGATCAAGTGGGTTTTAATTATTTTGATTATGATTGGTAGTTTGGTTGATTTGTTTTGATTGGTTATCATTAGTAGATGTTTGTTAGTTATTTTGGTTTAATCTTTAAGTTGATTTTGGTTATTCTTGATCAGATTCGTATTCCCTTTTCTTTCCCCTGTTCTTCGTTCATGCTTACTGTTGTTGCCCAGATTATTCCGAACCAGCATTACATTCCGAATGAAGGGATTTTAGGCAATGTTCCAGATCAGTCTGTTCATCCAGAATAATCAATATTCCGGATGAAGGATATATTTCGAATCAAAGGTTTTTAGTATTTTATTCATAATCAGAGTTATTCCGGATCAGTTTTATTCCGAATAAGTTTTGTTCCGAATCAGTTTTATTTCGAATCAATTTTATTCCGAATGAGCTTATTAGTTTAATTATTCCGAATCAATGTTTATTCCGGATGAACCGTGTATTCTGGATGAAGCCAACATTCCGAATGAATGAATATTCCGGATGAAGCTATTTGTTCTGAATCAATACTTATTCCGGATGAAGCCTACATTCCGAATGAATATTCCGGATGAAGGGTTTATTCCGGATAAAGGATATATTCCGGATGAACAGAATTATTCCGGATGAATGCATTTATTCCGGATGAAGGATTTATTCCGGATGAAGGGTGTATTCCGGATGAGCACTTTTCCTTAGTTTTGTAATTTCAGTTTCAGCTTGTTTTAAGTTTATGTATTTAAGTTTTAAACTTCACTTTTCCCGCCTTTTTAATTAGTCGCACTTTTTATTTACTTACCTTTAGTTTAAGTTTAAGCTTGTCTTATTTTATTTTTCAGTCTTTAATTAATTTCATCTTTTAGCTTTATTTTTATTTATTGTTTTGCTTTACCTTTCGTTTTATTATTTGCATTGCTCCTTTATTATTTGTCTTGGTTTATTTTTATTTCGCTTCGCATTTACCTTTTCAATAGAATAGACAACGACAACAATTTTATTTCTTTTCCACCAAGAACAACTGAGTCGCACATTGAACCAGAGATCAATTCGAGAAGATACCGAGAAACGAACTTTCAACCTAGTAAAATCTAGTTATCAATCCCTGAGAGAGTCGTTTTTGGATCACATGCTTCTCGTGTTGTTGTAAGAAAGCATAGAGTTGATCTAAATTGGACTTGTGCAAATCGCGAATCATCTTAACATCGGTGACATATTGACTCCATTCTTGGGGTAACGTGTTCAAGAACTTTGTGTTTAGTTGAAACTGTTCAGTCCTTAGATTATACACGTTCATGTCATTCATCAAAGTGGTGAAACGCCAATAGTAATCGTGAAGAGTCTCCCCTGGAAAGTATGTAAACCTATCAAACAAGTCATACAATTGACACTCTCGTTCTTGCTTAGTGAGAGAGGTCCCTTGTAACAAAACAGCTAATCGATACCAAAGATTCTTTGCCACTGTGTGTTCACTTACCATTCTAAAGATATCGGGTGGAAGGGCTTGAAGAATTGTCTGAACGACCCTTTCATCTGCATCGGCAATGATTTTGTTAGCATCGGTTAACTCATGATACTCCCTAGCCCTTGTCACATTATTGACGGTAACTTCTCCCCAATCTAATGGACCTTTTTCAATTGATTGAAGCATAAGTCGACCATTGGTTTGCCCATGATGTACGTTTTCATGCGGCCTTGCCATGCTTCAAATAAATCTTTGATGAGCAAAGGTGGGCGAGTGTCGGTACACGAGATGATTGAGATAACGGTAAGCGAAGTCATGGTTGGCATATATGAATGCGAGTTCATTTTATGATCCCTTGAAAAAAGATTATCAAAAATGATCGAGCAATGAAATAACATTATGTGTTTTAATGTTGTTTAAATAAAGATATTATGATCTTTTGATTGTGTGTTTTTGTTAATGTCTCCAAATAAATGCAAAGGTGAAAAATCCTCTAAGTGTTGCAAATTATATCTAATCGTACTCCTAGATCGGACTCCTGGATCGTATTATGATTGTACTCTCCTATCCTACTCAAGTGATCGTACCCTGATCGAAGCCTAGATCGTACTAAGCTATCGTACTGAAGCGATCGTACCCTGATCGAAGCCTAGATCGTACTAAGCTATCGTACTGAAGCTGTGACAATCCGTCAATTTATGATTGATATTTTATTCTCAAATATTATTTGAAAACATTATTTTAATGTTACAATATGAACTCACTTATTTTTGGGAAGAAATTTGGATTTACGTCTTGAAGTAGCGTCGACTACGTCTAAACCGGAGGATTCAACGTTACGTGCTTACGTTTACATACACCGTCCTTGGTGACAGTCCAACATTTCAGAAAATAAATTTATTCGTGAATATTATTTTGGAGTTTTAAATTTGTGTAAGTTCATAAACTCACAAATTTACGAGAAGATATTAGGACTTACGATTTTATTTTAACGTCCTTTACGACTAAACCGGAAACCCTAGGATTACGTATTTACGTTTTCGAATTCCGTTTTTGATGAGACAATTTTTATTGGATTCGTTTTGTGACGTTGATTCATAATTTATAAAAACGTTTTTCGTAAAAAGATCCGAGGGCACGCAAATCGAGAAAACTAGAATCGAGGAATACCCGTAAATTAGTGGGATGGGACAAACTAATTTATCCCACCCCACTACACATGGGGCGGACAAAACTCACCAACACATCTATGATGTTTCAAAACCTCAACAACTTAGCTAACACATGTCTTAGCTTAATGTGTAAGCTACAACAAACCAAAACCACTAGTAGCTAAACCACTTCCTCAAATTTCCACTCATGCAAACAACACAAATCCTAACATTCCTCTCTTGTTTATGCCGTCTCATATCCACCCCAAAAACACCATCATTGATCAATTTAAACAACAAAATCATGTGTTATTTACACATATGTTGAAGCCCCTTTGAAACCCTATTGATTGGTGGTGCTTATAACATCCAAGGAGGAGTTTCCATGGAGTATTAGGGCTGATTTTCTACAAGGTGTTCATGAAGTATGGTGGTCTTGAAGATGGTCTTGGTGCATCACAAGTTTCTCCATCAAAATCCATGTTTTGATCAACCTACATCAACTTGGTGGTATAAAGATTGTCCTCCTCATCTTCTTGTTATTTTTGATTATGTAATCTTGTATTTATTTTACTTATGTATATGTATATGATGATGAATGATGATTAAAAATATTGTGTGGGGATTTGGTGTTGATAAACATGCTTAAAAAGATGAAAGACTATAAGAAACAAGGCTAAAATCTTGTTTAAATTTGTTGGCTGTATAAAACAATAAAGAAACATGTCATGAACTGATAAAATGATGAAGTAGAATTAATATACAGTAAGCTATGGGTCTTGTACACATGTGATAGTTGGCCATGCAATGGAATCATTGTAATGAGTAAGATATGATCAAAACAAGTTTAAGATACAAATCTGAGTTCACTGTTTTGGACGATTTTTAGAAAATACTTAGAGGACATTTTATAAAAATGGTAACTTGTTAAGTTTTATAAGTTATAAAACTATAAACATGATTTTTACGACTTTTTCGGCTATTACCGTAAAATTAACGTTTTTGCTTAATAAAACTTAGACGGTTGGACCCGTCTAATGTAAACTTTATAAAACTCATTTACTGATATATAAACATATATAACAAGTAAAAACCGATAAAACCCGAACTATAGGACATTAACGAGCTAACTAAGCATATTGGACTAATAATTGGACAAAATGGACTAAAACACTTATAAACTTATTTATTGGGCTTAACCCATTTAGGCCCAACTTGTAAAGTGTAGATACTGATAATATAAGTATAACATGGATTAATACAAGTTAAAGAACTTATAATAAGTTTATTGGACTTAAAACACGTAAATAGGTAAAACTAGTAAACTAGTAAGAAGTTACCAATACGTAAACACTAAAATGAGTAAAAGAGAATATGTAAACCCACTTGATCATCATATATATATAATCATCATATGTATACATAGTTGTTATTTTTATAAAGTCATTGGACATGAGTCTAAGACGAATATTCTTTGTCTAGGTTTCCGTGATTGAAGCACGTACCGTACATCCGAATTGCCGATAACCCGCTTTCCCACATCAACGTGAGTTCATAGCCTCGCACTCTTTTAAATGTTTTTATGAAATTTTTTATAAACCCGCGAGGGAGATAACATGTTAGTTTTTATAAAATAGGACACCATTTGTCCCGATTGTTTGTTTATTGATTTGGACCCGAATGATTGTATGACCCGATTGTATGACCCGATAAATGATTAAAGGACCCGATAGATGAAATTAAATGGATTATTAAAGTTAGTTATGTCACTAAAAGTCCCATTAGCATGAATTGTGAACTACCGGGATTTGGTAGACGCTTATGCATATAATAGTACTATTTGGGGACGATCACCCCAGTTCGCGCCTTGACGGTTGATCCCCGTCGTGCCACATTGATTGGTAAGCGAATTTATGTATGAGAAGATTTCCATAGCGTGACCTTTGTGATGACACGCTAACTTAGATGGGCAAATTTGGTATCGGGTTAGCTACCCGTTGTTGGTTTAGTAAGGTAACAATGTCATGCGGCTTATAATAATCCAAAACTAACGAAATACTACTAGACGCTCCGAATTACGATGTATTGCCTGACTAGCAATACAGGGTCATACTATTGATATTATGTTCGTGTTTTGGTTTTCATAACCATATTCATATAACGGTTTTTATTTAATCTATACAACGTTGTAAAACGTATTGTATGATGTTTTTACGACATTGGCTCGTATAATGATTTTTAAGGCAAATGCCTATATTATGATTTTGATAAAGATTTGTATAAAATGATTTTGGCTATTCTATGGCCTATTATAATGATTTGTACGAAATGATTTTTGGTAATTATTTTATACCAAAGTTATATTGATGGAATTTATTAAACTCTATGAATTCACTCGGCGTTATCGCTGACCTTTTCTTTTAACATGTTTTATCTCAAGTACTTGAAGGTAATTCTCGGGAAGACGACAAGAATTCATGGCCCGCACTTAAATTATAATTTCCATTCAAATGTTTGTAAAACCTGTATGAAATACAATGACTTGGGACCTATGTAACTTTGATATTTATGAATGGAAATGCTTTATTAATAAACGACGCGATTTTTATGCGTTGTCTATGATGTGAGTAATGTGCTATCCCGTAACACCAATGAGTCTTCCGCTGTATTGAGTTGTATAAATTTGGGGGTGTTACAGTTTGGTACCAGAGCACTCGTTATAAAGAACGAAAGATTTTTAAAACCAAGGTTTTGAATAAAACATTTCAAAATCTTTTAACTATAAACATTTTTCAAAAAATGTCTAAAAATCTTTTGACTATAACGGTGCCGAAGAATTCCCGAGTTACCGACAAGGCCAGACTGAGAAGTGTTATTTTAATATATATATATATATATATATATATATATATATATATATATATATATATATATATATATATATATATATATATATATATATATATATATATATATATAACATGGATTATATATATATATATATATATATATATATATATATATATATATATATATATATATATATATATATATATATAACATGGATTATATATATATATATATATGATGTAATTTTATTACATGATTGTTTGATGATTATTTTGATATTTATACGAGGTATTTATACGACGTTGATTGTCACAAGGAACCCTAAATCCCTTAGTAAATTAATCGAAGCTATTCTCGTAGGAATTCTAGCTATCCTAGATCTAAACCAAGTTGTGGATTGATGATTTTAGGAAAAATCAACACTAATGACCCTCAATCACTTAAAAAGAGAGAAAAGATTCGTTTCCCAAGGAGGTATGGTGTTGTGAATTATCTTGTAAGTATTTGAGATTAATATTAAGAAGAATGGGGATGAGAAGATGAAAGACGGAGACGTTAACCCTAAAAATGATTAAAAATGATTTAAACCTAATTAAACTTAAAATAATTATAAAAATAAATCTAAAAGCTAGAAAATTATTCTAAAAATGGAAATAGTCCTAATTAATGACAAAGAACCTAGGAAAAATGAAAAAAGAAAGAAAAATAAAATTTTGAAAATTAATTAATAAAATAATATTAAAATAATGCTAAAAATAAAAAGACTAAAAAGAAGTCTAAAATAATATAAATAAAGAATAAAAATCCAACAAAGATATTTTAAAACCTTTTATTAATTAAATAATTAATTTTAAATGCTAATTAAAGCCCTAAAATTAAATTTAATTAATTCAAATGTCAAAAATATGATTTTATTGAACAATTACTTAACTTATATTATTATAAGACTAAAAAGTAATTTTCTAAAAATTAAAACTCTTTTTGGTATTTTTTAATGATTTAATAAAAACGTATATTAAATAAATTCTAAAAAATAATCTAATAAAAGGAAAATTATGAAACTAATTTTGAAAAATCTATAAACCTATAACTTACCTAGGAAAAATAAGAAATGTAAAATAAGCTTAAAGAATAAGCTAGGAAAAATGAAAAATGATATGGCTTATTTAAAATAAGACAAAAGAAAAATAGGTTAAGTAAAAAACAAAACCACTCCCTAGTAGTCAAAGACCCTAGGGCGCAGTGGTGAGTGTGGTGTGGTGTGAACGTGGTGACCAGGGTTCGAATCCTGAAACCCCCCCTTTTTATCACTTAGTTGCGCCGCAACGCTTGTTTCTTGCGCCGCAACTAGTGAAACGATAGCACCTTTGGTCTGTAGCTCCTTCAGTTGCGCCGCAACTGATAGGTCTTGCGGCGCAACGTGTGAAACGGGAATACCAAGATCTGCAGCTCCTTTAGTTGCGCCGCAACAGGTAGTACTTGCGGCGCAATTTGTATAACGTGCCTGGTTTAGCTACTTGTGTTCAAGCTTTCACAGATTTCAAAAGGACCAAGAGGTGCTTGGTCCTATGGCTTATTTGGAGGATGCTTATTGGACAATAATGGCACTCTTGTGATCCTTTGATCACAAGAAGTCAAGAACAACACAAATTAAACACTTAAGCACACCACAAATAAGCAAATCAAGCACAAAAAAGCAAGAAAATTGGCAAATAAGTGAAGATGCAGATTTTTTAACTTACTCTTTCCTTAAAAACCTAACAAACTTGTTCAAATCTTGTTCCAAACTAGTTAACTACTTACTAATCACCTTAATCAACCATAAACAAGCAATCTAACACCTTTTAATTATCACTAATCAAAACTATGTCCTGCTAAAACGTGTTGCCAAACACCACTTTACTTTCTTAAAACCAAAATTATCAAACCAAAATGCTTACAAAAGCTACCAAATTGATTCCAAGTGCATCTAACATGTAAACATACACACTAGAACACAAATCATGCAATATAAACACACTTAATCACCAAATCACTTAAGATCATATAAACTACTATTTTTGAACTTTCAAAAGGGAAATAAGAAAGATACCTTAGGGCTTTAACATCCAAAGCCCTAGAGGGTGTATAACCCTCCTCCAATCCAACCCGGGTTGGTGCTGAACTAAATCAACAAGCCTTCAACCTGTTTGAACACAAAACAAAGAAAACACAATTCAAGCTTACAATATTCTTTTTTTTTTTCTTTTCTTTTTAAAACTTTACCAAAACTTATCAAACTTCTTAAAAACGTTTCTATTAACACTATAACACCAAATAATCAAAACCTCTTAACATCCAAACCTTTTGAGAAGATTTTACCAAAATCTCTCAAAATCTCAAAACCTTAAACAACTTTGAAAATCAAAGTTGCTTAACCAAATAAAAGTGTGGAACTCAGAATTAAGCTTAACACAACACTCAACTTTTAAAAACAATAAAAAAGGAATTACACTTGAATATTTCAAAAACCAAACTTTTTATTTCTTTAAAAAGGTATTACATGTGCAAGCTTAAAAACTGGAACAAAGGGATCACCACAGCTTGGGTCTCCTTTTATAGAGCCTATAGAACATCCTAGAAGCATAAAAACATAAAACCCTAATACATAGAAAATCCCAAATGTGCCCTTGAATGATTTTGAGTGCATTTTGTCCTTTCTTGATCTTGGCCTTTAAATTTTGCTTTGTGAGCAAGCATAGCATCTTGGACGTCCATTTTGCCACGTCACATAACTTGGGGACAAAGGAATGATGTGATTGGTGGATTGGGGAATTGGGGGTTTGGTGCACATGAGTGGGATGCAGGTTTTTAGGAGTGGGAAAGGTTTGTGAGTGTGTGAATTAAGTGTGTGTGGGTTTAATTGAGAATTACCCAAGTAAAAGTGAGGGTAAAATCTGGGGTGGTAAGAAGGTGAATAGTACTCCCTTTGATCCGAAATTAAGGGAACAGTAAGTGTTAGGCGCACTATTTTTTTAAATGTTTCAGGTTTGGCACTTTTGGTCCTTATGTTTTGTTATTTTTGGCTTTTAAGGTTTCCAGCCCTAAAATGTGACTTTCCTTCACAAATAACTTCCATGACTTGTCACTTTTGGCTCAAATCTTTTTCCAAAGTGTTTTAAAGGATGAATTTTGCCATTTTGAATATTTCAAGGGCTGTTTTTGAACATTGTTGATCTTCCAAGGTCTTCTTTGTATCTTTACTTCATGAGGGACCATAATTGGCAATTTGAATTTGTTGAGGGACCAATCTTGCCATTTCTTCAAAGTTGAAGGACCTTTTTGCAATTTTGACAAACTTAAGGGACCAAACTTGTAATTATTAATATACAAGGGTTTTAAGTGTCATTTCTTCATTCATTGAGGATCAATCTTGTTTTGTCTTCAAGTCTTCAAGGGTATTTGATGAAAATTCCATGATTAGGGCCCGGTTCTTTGTACGGCTTCGTTTCTCGTGTTCGTTTTTCCTTGTATCTTGTGATCTTTTGTCTTTTTCACGATATCCATACCTAAAACACACAAGTAAACAAACACAAGCATATATATGGTATTTTATGACATTTTAGTGCATTTAAAGCCCGAAAAGAACGATGAGATCATGTATAAATGCCATCTCATCACTCCCCCATACTAAGCCATTGCCGTGCCCTCACGCAATGCTAGAATAAAGTATCTAAGCATTACCAAAGTTCAATTTTATTAACCTTTATTGAAGAGTAAAAGACTTGCAACATACTACGATGATGTGTAAAGACATAATGTATGATTTTCATCACCAAAATGTGACTTTTAGGGTCAAAGAATAGAAACAAGTTAATGTCCCTTAGAGTAAATTTCGTCATCCTTGATTGTCATACATTCCATGCTAAGTGTAAAAACAAGATCATTGTTGGTACAAGTCACAATGCTAACACTACTCATACGTTCAAATTGTGTAATACTTTTTCTCCCCGCAATCCTAGTTATTATAAAAGGAAATGGGTTACTAGCATTTTTTATCTATTTGTCATGGATCACAAGTGATTCATATTGACTTATTTAAGTAGTTATTAGTCCGAAAGCAAAGTAGCACGATTTGATCAATAGTTAGCCGAAGGACAAAATCTTTTAAAACGGCTTCTCGTGTATCTCCTTAAGTTCATATCTTGGCATAACTCGTTTCACGATTCGAGACCTTTCTCGGACCGATATTTGGCATGTACTTCATACTTCAAATCTTGGGAAGACGTTCTCGAAATTATGGTCTTCTCTTCATATATTTGGAATTTCTTCACTTGACGTTTTTGAGAGATTCTTCATATAGGACCACGACTTCATCATTTTTCTTCAATCTTTACTTTGGATTTTGATATACAACGATCCGCCTCCTTTTCGGACTTGGATATATTTATCCTCATACCTTGTTAGGGTCTTTTTGGATAGACTTTCTCCATTCTTTAGGGGAGTAATAGCTTCTCGTCGTGTGTCTCGATCCTTCATATTGATTTTGGAACAATGATACTTCACATCATCTTTGGATCTTTAGCAAAAATAGAGCTCCTCATGCCTTGTTAGGGCCTTTTTGGATGATCGCCAATCTTCGCGTCCCGCTTCAATAAGTTATGCCTTGGCTATGAACTCTATTCAACCCCGAGCAACTTTTAAACGATCTTGCGCTAGAGGCTAAGTAACCTTTCAAACCGTACGACCTTACTTATTGCAATTATGATTTATTCCTAATGCATTGATCTTATGGGAAGAAAAAGCCACAATTAAAAACACATGAGTTTTTGAAAGAACATTTTCATGTTCTACGTTTAGCATGATCACTTGTCTAACCCTATCATTTCTCGTTCTTCACTATTTAAAGACCTCTAATTAAAGAGACTCGTGAATACTTAGCCATGCAAGTCAAAATTAAGCCAAATTTGGATTAGCTTTCATTAAGACTATATCAAATCAAAGTTTTGGGTTTTCAAGCCACCTATAGGATCTTGCACTTTCTTGGACTTTTTCAAGTTTAGAGAATGCATTTTATAGTTCCCTTGATAAGTGACTTTCTAGAATCAATTATAGGAACTTGCGAAAAGTTCTTGTTCTTAACCCGAATGAATTAAGACTTTCGCGTTTTAAAGCTCCCTATATAAAAGTCTAGCAAAACTTGAATTGAGCGGGTTAAGGAATGTAAATGGCTCCAAATGCCCATCAAGTCAAAAATTAACTCTTATTCTACCCATCGGAAAATATACATTCGTGTCTTAAAAACACTTATGAAAACTAAGAAAAATTTAAAAATTTGGCTATTTTTAGCCTTATTAGCAAAACATTGAAAATTGGAAAACGTGAGGGCGTAGCAAAGCAAGTACCTATTCACCCCCCATACTAAAAGTAAACATTGTCCTCAATGTTTCGAGTCTAAAGGTGGAGCACCCCCATACTAGAGACGAAGAATCGAATGCTTAGGATCTAGCATGGAAAGGGTGATCAACAATATATCTAAAGCCGTTTATTAATTATGCTAAAAGATAATTGTTAGAACAATAAAGGATATGTCATGGATTCGTGAAAAACTTCTTCAAACGAACGATGGAGGCTCACGTAAACGAACACGAGAGTCTTCAATCGTTGATGATGATCTAGATAACACAATCACAAACAACCACGAGACAACGAGTTGGAAGGGTACAAGTCCCCTTATTAGTGAACAATAAGCATAAAGATAAGCATGGGATCTCCCCCACGAGGCACCTCGTTTTTGATTACCGAGTCATGAGCTCGACTCGATCCCCTCAAAATGTGAACATTTAGGGAAAACATGGTGTGGTCAATTTTTGATGGGGCTTACATGATAAACAAGGCCCAAAAAGCAACCGGTAAAAAGGACTAAGTCCTTAAGTGATGCAAAATACCGGGGTCGAAAATGGCGTTCTCGTTTTCATGGAAAAAACAATTCAACACCACTTCATCATGTGCCATAAACTCAAAGAGTTTGAAGAAAATAGATGAGAAGTAGAAGGGTGGGACATTGGTTGGGTAAAACAATCGAGTTACTCGAGGTAAACTCTCACCGTAAGTGTAGAAAGATTTTCTAGTGACTACTTCGGTGAAAGACCGAGATTTTATCTTAAACGTGATACCGGGGTCAAAAATCTCGTCCTCGGTGGATAAGTGTAAGGAAGCAAATGGGGTTTCCCCCACACTAGGTCCACACAAAACGTCGTCAAAAGGAGTAGACGCGTTTGTAGCAAATTCAATCAATCGAGGTGATGACGGAGTTAGAGTTGGAAAAATTTTCAAATCATTTGTAAAATCTTTTCCTTTGTCAATTTTTAACTCATTATTACGAAAACCCAAGTCGATTAAATTGAAAATTTTTGGTGTTTCTAAAATAGTTCTAGGCACACTTAAACTTTTCACATTTATCTTGAAGGTGGGAGGAAGATTTGAATTTTTAAAACATGAATCGATTAGAAAAATATCCCCCTCCGGGCTAACGTAATGGTCTTCATCAAACTCGAAAATCGAAGGCGGGTCGTCAAGAATACGTTTGATCTCGGAAAAATCTCCATCGGGATCAAAAACGTCTTCTCTTCCTCGTGGAAGAGGTTGAGCAATAAGATCGTCGATAATCGAGTCACTAGCTTCAACCGTCGTGAAACTAGGAATAGAAGGCTCTTCGATTGAAGATTTTGCCTTTGTCGTGTCGACCTCGATATCGAAAAACGTATCAATGTGAGCAAGGCCATCGGCGGACTTCTCACATGATAAATCCAAAATCTCACATGATGTGGGATTAGGAGCAAAAGGCTCGTCTCGTGACGATTTTGCCTTGACGGTTTCAAGTTTGTCCTTCGAAGGGATTGAACGTGGGCTCTCGAACATTTTAGCAAAACTACTAACACGTCCCTTCGGAATTAATTTTCGTTCATCTTGTAAAAACGAGGGTTTCATGATTTCCTTTAAAACCTTTTCACATTTTTCTTTTTCAAAATCATTAATTGGAATTTCTTCATTCAAAATGGGTGTATATTGATTTAGAAAATCCTCAATAATCTCATTCTCATTAGAAAAATTAGGTTTAGTAGGCACAAGATTTAATACTCCCAAATATCCTACGAGTTTTTCCTTAGGTTTATTTTCACAAACTTTTTTCAAAACTTCGTTGGATGACGTTTTTGTGGCCTCAACGTTCTTACTTGATGACGATGGTTGCACGACTCTAAAATTCGAGAGATATGGATCAATACGAGACGTACGAGGCTTAGGAGTCGAAATAACTTGAACCTCTCCTACGGGATTAGGATTGGTGTCTTTAGACAAAGAATTGAATTTTTCCACTAAGCCCTCGAACATTAAAAGAAGTTTATCTCTCTCATTAGCGTGATCATTATTAATTTTATCTATGCATTCTTTCCACATCACTTGATTTTGGTCATACAAACGTTGTTGCTCTTCAAGAAGGGTGTCATAATCGTGTTCCATTTTTTTGTAAGTCTCCCCTTGGGCTTCCAATTTTTCTTTGTAATACTTATCGAGATCGACCACATGTTCTTGAAGTGACTCTATAAGTTTGTTATGACGGCTCATATAATCACAAAAAGATTCATTAAGACTCATTTCTTCATTTTGATTTTCACCACAATTAAAAGACGAATCAAATGACGAATGTGGTTGGTGACCTTGGTCGTTAGATTGAAAATTGTCACCATCACCACGTGGAGGAGAGTTATAGATATAACCCTCACGACCTCCATAAACTTCACAATTAAAACAATTAGCCCCATCGGGTGGGCCTCCACAATATGGACACGAAAAATATCCCTCATCATTAGACATGATGCAACATAAACGGTGTTACGAGAATTAAACGTTTAGAGGGTGAAAGAAGAGAATTATGAAAATAGAGGGAAAGCAAAGAAGATTCTTTTTGGTTGTTTTGTGGATTTTCAATTTTTTTGTGTTTTTGATGATATTTAATTTTTTTGGTTTTTGGTGTATCTTCGTAGACAACAATCTACAAAATCTCTCCTCGAATCAAACTCTTGATTAAAGAAGCCTCAAAGGAATGAAAACGATCATGTGGAGTGAACGCCTTCGAATGACTTTAGAACTTTGGTGAAAACCAAATTGTTCACGAGGGTTTAATCACAAAGAAGCCAAGCAAATATAGTATACGTATTAATACTTTGGGCGGCAAAACCCTCGATTAGCCTTCAATCTCAAAATACTCACAAGCAAGCGGGGAAACGAGGCGGCGCGAAGCACTTAAGAGCCTTTTTCCTTAGGGTATATTTTATAATACCCGCCTTATACCCACCTTATAGTTCGTATCTTTCAAAATCGAGCTTCTCGAAAGTATTTATCTATTTTTGCCTTTTCTTTTTGTTTGAGATTCGAATACAATGATCGAGTGATGAAATCCCGAATCAAGGTTGTGTTTTCACACTTTTGGAGATATTGTATTTTGGTTGTGATACTTAATACAATATATTAATAATATTCACAAAGAAAAACCGAGAAATCCGATAATACGTGTTAAGGGAGTTCCACTTAACACAAATACTATTTTGGATAATATCAAAAACAAAATTTTCCAAATTAAGACACGACACACCTCCCCGGCAGCGGCGCCAAAAATTGATTGTAGTAAAATACAACTCTTGTTTAGGAAAACAAAGAGCGTAAATAGCGGTAAGTATCGAGTGATGATTTTAGGAAAAATCAACACTAATGACCCTCAATCACTTAAAAAGAGAGAAAAGATTCGTTTCCCAAGGAGGTATGGTGTTGTGAATTATCTTGTAAGTATTTGAGATTAATATTAAGAAGAATGGGGATGAGAAGATGAAAGACGGAGACGTTAACCCTAAAAATGATTAAAAATGATTTAAACCTAATTAAACTTAAAATAATTATAAAAATAAATCTAAAAGCTAGAAAATTATTCTAAAAATGGAAATAGTCCTAATTAATGACAAAGAACCTAGGAAAAATGAAAAAAGAAAGAAAAATAAAATTTTGAAAATTAATTAATAAAATAATATTAAAATAATGCTAAAAATAAAAAGACTAAAAAGAAGTCTAAAATAATATAAATAAAGAATAAAAATCCAACAAAGATATTTTAAAACCTTTTATTAATTAAATAATTAATTTTAAATGCTAATTAAAGCCCTAAAATTAAATTTAATTAATTCAAATGTCAAAAATATGATTTTATTGAACAATTACTTAACTTATATTATTATAAGACTAAAAAGTAATTTTCTAAAAATTAAAACTCTTTTTGGTATTTTTTAATGATTTAATAAAAACGTATATTAAATAAATTCTAAAAAATAATCTAATAAAAGGAAAATTATGAAACTAATTTTGAAAAATCTATAAACCTATAACTTACCTAGGAAAAATAAGAAATGTAAAATAAGCTTAAAGAATAAGCTAGGAAAAATGAAAAATGATATGGCTTATTTAAAATAAGACAAAAGAAAAATAGGTTAAGTAAAAAACAAAACCACTCCCTAGTAGTCAAAGACCCTAGGGCGCAGTGGTGAGTGTGGTGTGGTGTGAACGTGGTGACCAGGGTTCGAATCCTGAAACCCCCCCTTTTTATCACTTAGTTGCGCCGCAACGCTTGTTTCTTGCGCCGCAACTAGTGAAACGATAGCACCTTTGGTCTGTAGCTCCTTCAGTTGCGCCGCAACTGATAGGTCTTGCGGCGCAACGTGTGAAACGGGAATACCAAGATCTGCAGCTCCTTTAGTTGCGCCGCAACAGGTAGTACTTGCGGCGCAATTTGTATAACGTGCCTGGTTTAGCTACTTGTGTTCAAGCTTTCACAGATTTCAAAAGGACCAAGAGGTGCTTGGTCCTATGGCTTATTTGGAGGATGCTTATTGGACAATAATGGCACTCTTGTGATCCTTTGATCACAAGAAGTCAAGAACAACACAAATTAAACACTTAAGCACACCACAAATAAGCAAATCAAGCACAAAAAAGCAAGAAAATTGGCAAATAAGTGAAGATGCAGATTTTTTAACTTACTCTTTCCTTAAAAACCTAACAAACTTGTTCAAATCTTGTTCCAAACTAGTTAACTACTTACTAATCACCTTAATCAACCATAAACAAGCAATCTAACACCTTTTAATTATCACTAATCAAAACTATGTCCTGCTAAAACGTGTTGCCAAACACCACTTTACTTTCTTAAAACCAAAATTATCAAACCAAAATGCTTACAAAAGCTACCAAATTGATTCCAAGTGCATCTAACATGTAAACATACACACTAGAACACAAATCATGCAATATAAACACACTTAATCACCAAATCACTTAAGATCATATAAACTACTATTTTTGAACTTTCAAAAGGGAAATAAGAAAGATACCTTAGGGCTTTAACATCCAAAGCCCTAGAGGGTGTATAACCCTCCTCCAATCCAACCCGGGTTGGTGCTGAACTAAATCAACAAGCCTTCAACCTGTTTGAACACAAAACAAAGAAAACACAATTCAAGCTTACAATATTCTTTTTTTTTTCTTTTCTTTTTAAAACTTTACCAAAACTTATCAAACTTCTTAAAAACGTTTCTATTAACACTATAACACCAATTAATCAAAACCTCTTAACATCCAAACCTTTTGAGAAGATTTTACCAAAATCTCTCAAAATCTCAAAACCTTAAACAACTTTGAAAATCAAAGTTGCTTAACCAAATAAAAGTGTGGAACTCAGAATTAAGCTTAACACAACACTCAACTTTTAAAAACAATAAAAAAGGAATTACACTTGAATATTTCAAAAACCAAACTTTTTATTTCTTTAAAAAGGTATTACATGTGCAAGCTTAAAAACTGGAACAAAGGGATCACCACAGCTTGGGTCTCCTTTTATAGAGCCTATAGAACATCCTAGAAGCATAAAAACATAAAACCCTAATACATAGAAAATCCCAAATGTGCCCTTGAATGATTTTGAGTGCATTTTGTCCTTTCTTGATCTTGGCCTTTAAATTTTGCTTTGTGAGCAAGCATAGCATCTTGGACGTCCATTTTGCCACGTCACATAACTTGGGGACAAAGGAATGATGTGATTGGTGGATTGGGGAATTGGGGGTTTGGTGCACATGAGTGGGATGCAGGTTTTTAGGAGTGGGAAAGGTTTGTGAGTGTGTGAATTAAGTGTGTGTGGGTTTAATTGAGAATTACCCAAGTAAAAGTGAGGGTAAAATCTGGGGTGGTAAGAAGGTGAATAGTACTCCCTTTGATCCGAAATTAAGGGAACAGTAAGTGTTAGGCGCACTATTTTTTTAAATGTTTCAGGTTTGGCACTTTTGGTCCTTATGTTTTGTTATTTTTGGCTTTTAAGGTTTCCAGCCCTAAAATGTGACTTTCCTTCACAAATAACTTCCATGACTTGTCACTTTTGGCTCAAATCTTTTTCCAAAGTGTTTTAAAGGATGAATTTTGCCATTTTGAATATTTCAAGGGCTGTTTTTGAACATTGTTGATCTTCCAAGGTCTTCTTTATATCTTTACTTCATGAGGGACCATAATTGGCAATTTGAATTTGTTGAGGGACCAATCTTGCCATTTCTTCAAAGTTGAAGGACCTTTTTGCAATTTTGACAAACTTAAGGGACCAAACTTGTAATTATTAATATACAAGGGTTTTAAGTGTCATTTCTTCATTCATTGAGGATCAATCTTGTTTTGTCTTCAAGTCTTCAAGGGTATTTGATGAAAATTCCATGATTAGGGCCCGGTTCTTTGTACGGCTTCGTTTCTCGTGTTCGTTTTTCCTTGTATCTTGTGATCTTTTGTCTTTTTCACGATATCCATACCTAAAACACACAAGTAAACAAACACAAGCATATATATGGTATTTTATGACATTTTAGTGCATTTAAAGCCCGAAAAGAACGATGAGATCATGTATAAATGCCATCTCATCATGGATATTTATGATCCCAACAAATGGTTGATATTCGTAGAAATGTTGATATTATTTTATTGTGATATTGAAGAAGAATTGGTGAGATTAAAACTGATATCGATGTCATGACGATCTTTCCTTATAGAGTGGAGTTTGACAAAACGTTACCACCTAGAAAGATGTCATCTGATTCGTAGTCATCCATTTCTTAAATTTGAAATCGAAAGGGTGAATGTTGCACTTGAGGCTGTTATTGGAACCAGTACCCAAAAGCCTCATGCCACTAATACCTTTCCGAGAAATCTAGTTGAATGATCAAGTCATTTCATACTAGTGACTCATTTGATAATTGTTGTTGTAAGAGCTATAGGATTGAAATTAAGTGTTGTTCATATTGAGATTGTATTGCCTTTACAAGACGAAAGAATAAGGTTGTAAGTATTGGAGAATAAGGTAGGATATTGAATTGAGTATAAGTTGATTAAAACTTGAATAAAGTAAAATTTAACCCGTATGGAATATGAGATTGATAAGAGGAAGTTGTTGAGTCCTGTGATTGAATTATAAGGTTTTAATTGATTGTTGGTTCGTGTTAAGGGTTGTTCCTAGGCCATTGTCCAATGATGAGGATTCCCAGTGTCCAACAAATAAATTGAAGAAATCTTCTTCTGAATTGGGACCGATGGATCTTCAGGGACACGTGGAACTCCAATGACTCATGTAGATTAGTATTCATTATGGTATCTTTTAAAAATAATCCCTAACTTAACTGAGACATCAGTTGGTAGGATGAGTTCTTGGAATTGTATGACATAGTGACACGTAATGTGTTACGGTACAATTTAGACTTGTTTGTGATTAATGAAAAGACTACCTTTGATTGATAAATCCTACATGTATCGATGTTATCTATCCTTTATTGCTTCATCCTAATGTTCGCATTAGTGATGCAACTATTGAGCAAGTACTCATCTCTGTTTGAGTTACGTTGTTGATTAATCTTTTTTGAGCGCCATCAAGGTCATGAACCTCATGATTATTTGGCTAAGCTCATCTCCTATTATAGTGTAGTTAGTTCTTGGTGAACAACTCTTCATCACTCTTTTGCAGATCACTGATTGTTTTTATAAGATAAAACGGTATCCTTTGAGAAAAATTGAATTTTCATCACTATATGGATTATTTAAAGTGAGATTTATAAGTGATTGTTATCGAAATGAAGTTGTTTATAAAACACCTTGGAAAACTTAATTGTTTTCATAACAAGGAAAATCTTTGTAAATTTATTCTGATTCTTATTTAAGAATTAAGCATGTAAATGTTTTTATTATAAACATGATGATAAAATCTTGACGAACTGAGTATTGCATCGTTAATCTTGAAATTGTATATAGTTGCGCGCCTACATACAATTTGGAATGGACCATGCATGGCTGATTAGTAGTCACCATAAAACTGATTAATAAACACTAAATTTTCTTTGAAGATTGTGAAAGATTAAAATTTATGAGATCTACAAGAAGTGAAAAATAAGGTCATAGTGTTAGGGACACCTACATATCTGCTTGTAGCATCTATTCTTCTAAGTCGAATTTACTCATCTGTGGAAATTGTCTTATTTGACAATTGACAATTCTTTCTTGTCCAATTCTCCCGTAGTGAGATTCTTAAGGAAATTATCTGATTACCGAGTGTTGATACCCGACTGGATGTATTGACGTTCTTATCATTTCTTATGATTTGATTTCATTTGAATGACCTGGGTAACGATCCGAGGAGCTTTCGAATGCGTACTCAAATTATGAAAACATGGAATATATTCATATTCGTTAAATGTTTTCGTCTGTATCTGATTTGAAATTCTCTTACATAGATTATGAGTTGACCTTACTCTCTTAAGGTTAGTTATGTCCCCAGATATCCTTGAATTGTGAAGGATTATGAGTTATTATTAGTCTTTTGAGAAGTTCACATCTTATCGACGGCAATAAAACTGAAAAGTTGATAGTGCCAGTAGAATGGATTGATTGATTATGATATGACGACATAGACTTAATTGATGGGAACTCGAATAGAATTCCCCTAAATGATAAGATGTTGATTATCAAAAGTGATCTAAATAATTCTTGATGGATGACCGTATCCTGCATTTAGACATAAATTATACCGTGAATGGTTGTGAATTAGTCATAGATATTCTAATCTAGAAAGAACCTAATATTAATTTATTAAAAGATGTTTCTGTTATTTGAAACTTTAGTAAGTATCTATTGATGAATTACCTAGACTTTCGCCATTAAGGCATGTTGAAATTGGTATAGGTTATACTCCCGGTGCTGCACATGTGGTGTGTGCACTGTACGTCAGCACCATCTTAATTAAAGGAATTACAGTACAACTGAGAGAGTTGTCGGAGAAAGATTTTATTTTACCAAGCTCGTCATCATGAAGAGCTATGGTGTTATCATTCCTTATATTTATAGATTACTGTGAACTGAGTAAATTGACAATCGAAAACGATATCCATAACTCGAAATGGAAGATTTGTTCGATCATTTACAAGGTTATAGCGTATGTTTTAAAGATTTGATCCATGGCATGGTTATCCTCAACTTTGCATCTGCGAAAGAGATTATATATTCCAATCACTACATCCGGTACTTGTAATGAACATTATGAGTTTCGCGTGATGTCGTTTGGATTGACCAATGCGCATGTAGCATTCATAAATTTGGTGAATCTCGTGTGTAGGCTGTAATTTGATAAATTCATGCTCGTGGTCATTAAGGACCATTTGTTTGTTCATAAGAATAAGAAGAAGTTAATAATTATTTATAGATTGCCCTGAATTGGCCGAACAGTGAAAACCTGTACTTTGAATATATAACATAAGACTTAAGACTTAATCCTTTACATGATTTAACCGTGTGATTAATAGATAATGGAATACAAATTGACTCTTCAAAATTTAGAAGTCATTTAAGACTTTGAGTTATACTAAAAAGAAAGTTCAAATATATTTTGACAACTGTTTTAACAAAGGAATTTTAAGGGATTATTCCCTTATACACAAACCATTTAACTAAACTTCTGTTTAGGGGTAAATATTTGTGTATACCTCAAGACAACTTAAGAAGGATTGAGAAAACCGTTAAACCATGACTTAAAATTTGAAACGACAATTTTTACTTGTCAACTAAGAAAATTTTGGACCAGAGTATAAACAAAGATTTTTCAAATATTTAAAGATCTTACTAATTATTTTTAGTAAACCAACAAAATTTTTGTTAATTAAATTCAAATTTATTTTGAACATTTTTATATAATTGGACAAACTAAGAAAATTTAAAAACTTTTTGTGTTTACGTTTCATAAAAATTAAATATTTATTTAATTAGTTGTAATAATTATCGACGCTTTAAACGTCGGATTGAGCAAAACAGATAAGGATAATAGTAAAGACGAAACTAAAACATAGAAGATATGAAGAAAGAATTTTGAATAGATATGGTTATGATATTTATTTCATCGAGAAAGTAAACGTAATTACTGACACATTATGTATAAAAGATAAAGAACTAATTAGGACATGTTCCTTAATAATGAAGGTGCAAAATAAATTGCCGAACAATTTAAAAATAGCCGATGATTGTAAAAAGGATAATATAGATAATAAAAAGTGGTTCGCGGCCAATGTGAACCATTAGAATTGAGAAGCCGATAGCGTTAAATATTTTAAAGGCCATTGGTGATTGTCTAAATATGGAAGATTTTGAGATGTAGTTATATTGGAAATCTTGTAAGTATAAGTATTATATGTATGTCATTTTTGACTAAAAGTATCTTTGTCTGAAGAAGTTGTACTAATGACAAATTATGAAGGCAAACATCGCCTCATACATTAGTAAACGTCTAGCTATTTCAAAGGTCATCATCTGAATTTGATTCGATTTGGGTCATCGTCGACAGACTGACCAAATCTGCTAATATCATTCCTATTAATGATAGAATCTTGATGAAGAAATAGACTCTTTTGTATTTAAAGGAGTTATGTAAACATGGTGTGCCTGTATCGATCATCTATATCAAGATCCTCGCTTCGCATTGAAATTCTAGAGATTTGCTCGGAAGTCATTGAGAACGAATCTTGATGAGAGTATTGTGTACCATCCCAATCGAAGGGACGAGGTAAAGTAACGATACAAAATACTATAAGCGTTGTTCTATGTTTGAATGATTGACCTTTGGTAATAGACCGTAAAATCGTTTTCCTTTGGAGAGATTATCATTGATAATTATCGTGTTAGGATCAAGATCTAATCTTGTTAGGATCTATATATTAGAGCATCTGTAAGCAATAGTTGAGATGAAGACACCCGACATACTCCCATTGTGAGTTGGACATGTCTTTTAGGTTTAAGGTTTCCTATGATGGCGAACCTAACCTTACAAAATACCCGACCTGCGAGATCTGATATGATTGTTGAAATTAGGATCTGATTATTGACTGCCGATAGTGGGAAAGAGGTTATGTGAATATGAAATGTAGATTTTGAAGTGTCAGATGGGTAGCGAAGTTATGCCAAAAATTTTAACCGTGGAGAAATGAATTAATGATCTGACAAATCATGGGATATAAGTCCCCGTTGTATGGTACCATTGAGATGATGTAAAAGATTTGGTTTGAAAGGCATATAAGTTGGATCTACCCAAGGACTTCAAGAGATGCGTGAATTATGTTTCGTATATCGAACTCGATACAATATCTATCAAGTGAAAATCTGAATTCTTCTTAATAAAGCTTAGATCGGCGAAAAGTTGCATTCATCGAAAACCCGTGAACATCATGGATAGAGAAAGTAAGTCAACATTAAGCCTGATCTTATTCCCGTAGTTATGTTTGATGAAACTCGCGTGTTGTAATGAATTACACTTGTGAGAAAAGACCGAATGTGGAGGAAATACCCACATGGCTTTAACTCTATAAGAAGCGAGTAGTAAGATGATATTTGAGGACAAAGATCCTGTTTAGGGGTAAATGCTGTGACAATCCGTCAATTTATGATTGATATTTTATTCTCAAATATTATTTGAAAAAATTATTTTAATGTTACAATATGAACTCACTTATTTTTGGGAAGAAATTTGGATTTACGTCATGAAGTAGCGTCGACTACGTCTAAACCGGAGGATTCAACGTTACGTGCTTACGTTTACATACACCGTCCTTGGTGACAATCCGACATTTCAGAAAATAAATTTATTCGTGAATATTATTCTGGAGTTTTAAATTTGTGTTAGTTCATAAACTCACAAATTTACGAGAAGAGATTAGGACTTACGATTTTATTTTAACGTCCTTTACGACTAAACCGGAAACCCTAGGATTACGTATTTACGTTTTCGAATTCCGTTTTTGATGAGACAATTTTTATTGGATTCGTTTTGTGACGTTGATTCATAATTTATAAAAATGTTTTTAGTAAAACGACCCGAGGGCACGCAAATCGAGAAAACTAGAATCGAGGAATACTCGTAAATTAGTGGGATGGGACAAACTAATTTATCCCACCCCACTACACATGGGGCGGCCAAAACTCACCAACACATCTATGATGTGTCAAAACCTCAACAACTTAGCTAACACATGTCTTAGCTTAATGTGTAAGCTACAACAAACCAAAGACACTAGTAGCTAAACGACTTCCTCACATTTCCACTCATGCAAACAACACAAATCCTCTCGTTCCTCTCTTGTTTATGTCGTCCCATATCCACCCCAAAAACACCATCATTGATCAATTTAAACCACAAAATCATGTGTTATTTACACATATGTTGAAGCCCCTTTGAAACCCTATTGATTGGTGGTGCTTATAACATCCAAGGAGGAGTTTCCATGGAGTATTAGGGCTGATTTTCTCTCAAGGTGTTCATGAAGCATGGTGGTCTTGAAGATGGTCTTGGTGCATCACAGGTTTCTTCATCAAAATCCATGTTTTAATCAACCTACATCAACTTGGTGGTATAAAGATTGTCCTCCTCATCTTCTTGTTATTTTTGATTATGTAATATTGTATTTATTTTACTTATGTATATGTATATGATGATGAATGATGATTAAAAATATTGTGTGGGAATTTGGTGTTGATAAACATGCTTAAAAAGATGAAAGACTATAAGAAACAAGGATAAAATCTTGTTTAAATTTGTTGGCTGTATAAAACAGTAAAGAAACATGTCATGAACTGATAAAATGATGAAGTAGAATTAATATATAGTAAGCTATGGGTCTTGTACACATGTGAGAGTTGGTCATGCAATGGAATCATTTTAATGAGTAAGATATGATCAAAAAAAGTTTAAGATACAAATCTGAGTTCACTGTTTTGGACGATTAATCCTGTAGTTTATGTGATAAAAATTTGAGCTTCAATCTCCATATAGAACTCTAGATATGGCAGTTTTGGTGAAGATGAAAATAAAAATCAGATTTTGGATAAAATGGATAAAATGTAAAACTAAAACCCACTAACTTATGGATTTTATTTATATAAGTATGTAAAAGGTTAAATAAGTGTAAATTTTATAAAAATGGTAACTTGTTAAGTTTTATAAGTTATAAAACTATAAACATGATTTTTACGACTTTTTCGGCTATTACCGTAAAATTAACGTTTTTGCTAAATAAAACTTAGACGGTTGGACCCGTCTAATGTAAACTTTATAAAACTCATATACTGATATATAAACATATATAACAAGTAAAAACCGATAAAACCCGAACTATAGGACATACGGACGTTAACGAGCTAACTAAGCATATTGGACTAATAATTGGACAAAATGGACTAAAACACTTATAAACTTATTTATTGGGCTTAACCCATTTAGGCCCAACTTGTAAAGTGTAGATACTGATAATATAAGTATAACATGGATTAATACAAGTTAAAGAACTTATAATAAGTTTATTGGACTTAAAACACGTAAATAGGTAAAACTAGTAAACTAGTAAGAAGTTACCAATACGTAAACACTAAAATGAGTAAAAGAGAATATGTAAACCCACTTGATCATCATATATATATAATCATCATATGTATACATAGTTGTTATTTTAATAAAGTCATTGGACATGAGTCTAAGACGAATATTCTTTGTCTAGGTTTCCCTGATTGAAGCACGTACCGTACATCCGAATTGCCGATAACCCGCTTTCCCACATCAACGTGAGTTCATAGCCTCGCACTCTTTTAAATGTTTTTATGACATGTTTTATAAACCCGCGAGGGAGATAACATGTTTGTTTGTATAAAATAGGACACCATTTGTCCCGATTGTTTGTTTATTGATTTGGACCCGAATGATTGTATGACCCGATTGTATGACCCGATAAATGATTAAAGGACCCGATAGATGAAATTAAATGGATTATTAAAGTTAGGTTATGTCACTAAAAGTCCCATTAGCATGAATTGTGAACTACCGGGATTTGGTAGACGCTTATGCATATAATAGTACTATTTGGGGACGATCACCCCAGTTCGCGCCTTGACGGTTGATCCCCGTCGTGCCACATTGATTGGTATGCGAATTTATGTATGAGAAGATTTCCATAGCGTGACCTTTGTGACGACACGCTAACTTAGATGGGCAAATTTGGTATCGGTTTAGCTACCCCTTGTTGGTTTAGTAAGGTAACAATGTCATGCGGCTTATAATAATCCAAAACTAACGAAATACTACTAGACGCTCCGAATTACGATGTATTGCCTGACTAGCAATACAGGGTCATACTATTGATATTATGTTCGTGTTTTGGTTTTCATAACCATATTCATATAACGGTTTTTATTTAATCTATACAACGTTGTAAAACGTATTGTATGATGTTTTTACGACATTGGCTCGTATAATGATTTTTAAGGCAAATGCCTATATTATGATTTTCATAAAGATTTGTATAAAATGATTTTGGCTATTCTATGGCCTATTATAATGATTTGTACGAAATGATTTTTGGTAATAATTTTATACCAAAGTTATATTGATGGAATTTATTAAACTCTATGAATTCACTCGGCGTTATCGCTGACCTTTTCTTTTAACATGTTTTATCTCAGGTACTTGAAGGTAATTCTCGGGAAGACGACAAGAATTCATGGCCCGCACTTAAATTATAATTTCCATTCAAATGTTTGTAAAACCTGTATGAAATACAATGACTTGGGACCTATGTAACTTTGATATTTATGAATCGAAATGCTTTATTAATAAAAGACGCGATTTTTATGCGTTGTCTATGATGTGAGTAATGTGCTATCCCGTAACACCAATGAGTCTTTCGTTGTATTAAGTTGTATAAATTTGGGGGTATTACAGAAGCTATCGTACCTGATCGAAGCCTAGATCGTACTAAGCTATCGTACTGAAGCGATCGTACCCTGATCGAAGCCTAGATCGTACTAAGCTATCGTGCTGAAGCGATCTTACCCTGATCGAAGCCTAGATCGTACTAAGCTATCGTGCTGAAGCGATCGTACCCTGATCATAGCCTGGATCGTACTAAGCAATCGTACTCGTTGATCGAAGCTTGGATCGTAGTGAGCTATCGTAGTCACAGATCGTAACGTGGGTCATACTTGTGATCGCAGTTCGATCGTAGTATTAGATCGTGACTATGGATCGCAAGTAGAAACCCCCAGGTTTTATGCAATCACAAAATCAGATCATACCCCAAAAAATAAGCCGAGACTTAAGAGCGACAAGAAAGAATGGATTTTTACCTTGGAATTCGTGATTCTAACCAAACGAATATCACCAAATCGTTACTAGAACTATTTAGAAGAGATATAGATCACTTGGAATCAAAAAACACGAAAAAAATTTTGTAACTTTTGGAAAAAATCAATCAAAAACACATGAACACACTTAGAAAAGTATGAACAACACAAAACCAATCTTTATTCCATCCCATATCTCTTGATACCAATTGTAGAACAATGATAATCTTTATGATTCAAGAGGGTTGATGTTTTCTAGAGAGAGAAACTTAGAGAGAGAAATGAAATAAACTATGTATTATCAAAGTGAGAAATGAAACAACCAACCCCTCTTTCCATGGTGGAAAGACGCTTATATACCCAAGTCCTTAATGGACTTGGGCCTCCGGCCCATGAACATGCTCATGGGTCGGGCTATTTAATAAATGTTACTAAAACACTACTACGAGCCCATAACTATATTGTTGGAGCGAGACTTTCTTTATACATAAAATGTATTTCCAACATCATATTTGTTAAATGTGTCATCACAATCATACCACTACGGATGCCTAAACTAGTCTTTACCAAGTGTTGCATTTAATCTTATTATTAATCTAATCATTTTACTTGTTATTTGTTTGTCTACAATCGCTACAATCAACGATTATAGTTTAACTTTTGAATGATCATAGGTTTTCCAAATCCCCGTGAACGATCTCGGTATTACCATATAAAAGCTATACACAAGCGAAAGGGTTATGCTTGCCCGTGTGCTTTTAGTTAATCCGGTAATTCGTGTTTATAAATTTAAAACTTGTTCTCCAAATCCATCACATCAGAGACGCATCACAAGTGTAAGTTTATAAGTGATTTAACAAGTATATTTATGAATAAGAACATTTCAAGAAATATAATGATACCCTAAATTCCCTTAGAAACCCTCGAATTCCTATAAATAAATGATGAACTTAAAGATGGAAAAAGTATGAATACATAATACATATGAACAAGTAAACAAGGAATAAGAACAAGGATTATACTATCATATAGAAAGTATAAAGTTATCCAAAGAATAAGTAAGTATAAGCTATAGAAATCTTAAGTACAAATAAGTGTACACAATAGTCTAGATCATCACCTATACCTTTATAAACAATATTTCAAGCAATGTAATTATACAACAATTATTAATCTATAACCAATACAATATATTAGTTCTAATCTACTATATAAAGAAGAGTTAAGCAATCACAAAGTACTAATATTCACTAATCTCAAGCTAATTACAAGAAAATGACCTAAAACCAAGATTAGCATATAAAATCCATTCTAAATGAATTAAAGTCTAATCTTTTACAAATAATTAAACTCAACTAAGTATAATATTAAGGTAATAAATTTGTATCAAGTTAATAAAGCATAATGTACAAGTCATCAAAGCATAGGATCTTAAGCTCCCATAGTAAACCCTAGATTATGATTACCCTATATAAACCCTTAAACTAAGAATGTAGAAACCATAGAAGTCATAAAAATATCATATTAGCCATAAAATAAGTATTTATAAATATGTAAACCCTAATTACCCAAAATAGAAAGTCATTAGGCTTAATGATATATAAACCCTTATATTAAGAAATCTACATGGAATCATTACCTAGTATTTTAAGACAAGTCTACAATCACTTATAGGACTTCATTGAAGTTATAAGATTATGTTAAGACAATTTATAAGTATCTTAATGCACAAGGTACATGATTTCAATGCATGACTTGTAAATTAGGTTAAAATAAGTAGTTTCACTCTTTAGACATGTTTAATTAAACTAAACCATCAAAACAAGTGTAAGAACTCTTTAGACACTTAAAACACAATGTATAGGACCTAACTTAAGTTTACATTAGTAGCTAATTGAAGGATAAAGCCTTTTACTAAGATTTAAACCAAGATCATTAGATAAACCTAATCTACATAAGTATACTTCCCATTTTCACATCAAACCTTTGTTAAACTTCAAACCAAGGACCCAAATCTCTTAAATATAATTTATAAACCCTAATTAAGTCATAATAATTCACTAATCATTTTTCTAAGTCCCTAAGCCAAAATCACAAAACATAGGTTACAAGCCCTAGATTTTAAACCCGGTTTTGTTATTTCCCTCCAAAACTAAATTCAAACACTTTCCCTCCCATTCCAAGTTTAAAAACCATATACTTATATGTTATAAGATATATTAGAAGTGGTGAAAATTAGGTGCATCACCTAATAGGGTTCTACACATCACCATTCTTATCAACATTATGTCGTGACCTATTTAGAACCACAAGTGAAGATTGGAATGAATCTAGGAGCTATAAACTTGTATAGAGCTTCACTAGCTATCCTTAGTCATTTTCCTATCTTCGTTACACGTATAGAACCAATCCTTGGAGCCTAAGTGTTGGAAAACTATAAATAGAGCCGTATGAACTCCATTTGAAACTCACACTCTGTTTTCTCTTAACCTCATACCCAATATTCGTATTCACTTCTATAAATATCCTAGGACATCCCACAGGACCAGAAACCAGGTCTAGAAGGTGTTGGGAATAAAATATAGCCAGTCTACTTGAGCGCAGACAAGAGGAAAACAAGCGTTGATAGGAAGAAAACAAACGCTGACAGATCAAGCGTTGACAAGAAGAAGTCAAGCGTTGATACATTGAAGACAGGCACTGATGGATAGATTTAGTCTATGCGTATATTGTTTCTAGTTTGTTTCTAGTAAAGATAAGTTCAAACTTTGTATTTTCTATAATTATCTTTACCTAGAATAGTTGATACGTAGACTCTTGTACAAGGCTTCTTATGTCTATAAAAGAGGACCTTTAGGTTATTGTTCAATATAAGTTTTCATACGTTAAACACTTCGATTGTAAGCAAGTTTGTTATCATCAATCAAGTGAAAGTTTGTTTACATCTTTGTGTGTTCTTGTTTACGTGTTAATTCCACATAACACTTAGATTACTTTATACATATACAAAGGTTTCTCTACGTGTATTACTTGATCTAATCTCGTATACATAAAGCTAAATCGATCTAAGTTTGGGATCAACAAGTGGTATTAGAGCTTGTTGAGAAACTTTTGATCTTAAAGAACACAAGAACCCTAAAATCATCAAAACCCTAATTTTTCTCAAAACCCTAAAAATATCATGTCCAATCCAGAAGTAAACCCCTCCTCCTCAAACCCTAGCATCAAGATTCCCATGCTTGATGCAAAAAACTTTAAGCTATGGAAGTTCAACTTTGAGCAATATCTGGGAATCTATGACTACACTCTCTGGGAGATTATTGAATATGGAAACACATTCGATAAATCTCAAAAGATTGCTACTGTCATTGCTACAAGAACTGCTATTGCTGGATGTCCAGAAGCATATAAGAAAGAAAAACCTGGTGATGGTAGAGCTGTGTCTGCTGAAGACATAGCAAAGAGAAGGGTTGATATGAAAACCCTAAATATTCTGAAACTCTCTTTGGGACAAGAGAACCAGCATAAATACAGAGGTTATGATTCTGCAAAAGACCTTTGGGCAGCTCTTGAAGTTTCATATGGTGGCAATGATGATACTAAGGAAGAGAAGAAGAAGCAACTCATGCATGAGAAGCTTAGCAGTGTGAGAAGCAGACTGCTTGACATTACAAGCAAGCTGTCCTTCATGGGGACACAACTTGGTGATGTTGACATTAATGCCACTTTTCTTAAAAGCCTTGGTGATGCGTGGAAGATTGAGGCAAGATCTATTCTTGCCAATAACACTCACAAAAGTTCTACTTTCGATGATATCTACAACAAACTGAGGCTGTTGGAGGATGAAAATCTTTTGGAGCATGGAAGAAAGTCTACTAATAGCAACATGGCCTTCTTCTCACATAGTGAAGGCCAATTTGATCAGAATGACTCTTACATGCACCGAGTTACTGGATCAACATGTGTCAACGCTGGAACATATCCTGTCAACGCCTCACATTCAGACGCTGACACATACAAAAGTGATTCTCCAAGAGTTAAGCCTGCTGGTTTGGATCTGGATACTGGGTGTGCATACATTGCTTCTTTGCCCAATGGTTCAGTGATTACATATGAGGACCTTGAGCAAATAAGTGATGAGCACTTGGAGGAGATGGATATTAAGTGGAACATGGCTCTTGCTAGTATAAGAGAAAACATGTGGAATAGGAGGTTTAAGAAGAAGATGACCATCTTTAATAAGGGTGAAATTCGTCAGATAGTCTTCCTTCCCTGTCATGTGCCTTGAGGATCCACTATCCCAATATCCATAATCATTGATCTGTCTTTGAATGCCCTGCACATAAAGAAAACAAAATAGTTTTCTTTGGGAACCCAAGTCTCAAAAGACTTGGATTCATCTGGTTGTTCAATAAGAACAGACTTAGTTCTCACAACAACCCCATGCTCATCCTTTTTAGGATGAAATACCCAGTTAACCCCAAAAGGGTTTTGTAATGACCTTTGAAATGTAATTAAATCTATTGCAAGTCATTGAAATCCCATTATCATTAGGGTTTTGATCTTTCTTGGGTCTCCATGTTAAGCTTGAAGAAGCTTTAGACCCCTTACCTTGTGGCTGCCAATATTTAGGTCTGGTCACGTTTCTGTCAGCGTTAGAATTTGTCCTGTCAACGCTGCAATTACCCTTGTCAGCGTTGAACCTAGGGTTTGCTACAGAAACCCATTGCCTATTTGACCAGGTGTTTGTCTTTTGAAAAGGTCTTTGTCCATGAGTGTTAGACCTTCTAGAAAAGAATGGGGCAGGTCTAATCACTTGTGGACTTTGCTGCACACAAGGTTTGGGTCTGACAACGTTTGACTTCCTAACAACGTTGACTTTGTTCCTGTTAGCGCTGAAATTATTCTTGTCAGCGCTAGCTTTGGGAGCGTTGACACACTTGTATGCCAAGTGTGAAAAGCTACCACAAGTGTAACAAGCTTTTCTAGACACAACCTTAGGTCTAGAAGAGTAGAAGCCTGTTCCATGATTGCTAACTTGACTCTTGGGTGACCTAGTATTCCTATACATCTCTGCATATTTAATGCTAGGTCTTCTAACAGTGTTTGAGCCTAGGTCAACAACTTTACCAGTGATTGGGTTAGTAACCTTAATGGGTGTAGATTCATTTGGACTTTCACATAGCAAACCTCCCTTAACAAATAAAGTAGGGTTAGCTTTCTTCCACTCATTTAGGTCAGTCAGTATTTGTTGATACTCTTCCACTGGAGTGACAACTCTTGGTGGAGGAATGAATTCCTCCTATTGGAGCTCTAGTAAACCAGTCCAAGATAAGTCCCTTTGTTGGACACCATAGAAGTCACCAGCTGGTGGTGGAACCAAAGAGTAATCATTCATCCCAATCCCAGTCATGTCATTAGGATCCGTTTGTTTAGCTACACAGTCTCCTAGGGTTTGGGTGGCTCTATCAAATCTTTGAATTTTGAGGCCAACATTATCTTTATTCTTAATGGCCTCATCTAACTTAGCTTGTAGTTCACCATTAACCCTTTCCATGATGTTTCTAATATCCATACTACCCTCTAACTCATGTTTTAAGATATTGATCTTATCTTTTAAGTCAAATTCCATTTTCTTGTATTCAGAAACGGTTTTCTCAGTTTCAGTAAGAGCTAGTTGGTAATTAGACAATTTACACCTTTCAGTACTCATATCATCTTTTAGTTTTAACACCTCTTTTTTAAGTCTTTCAGTGTTTAACCTACAACCTTTTCTACAAAAAGCATCATCATATACCTCATTATCAGATGAAGAGGAGGAGTGTGCCATGAGAGCATATTCAACATGCTCTTCTTCTTCAATATCAGCAACCAAAGCTTTATCCTCTTCAGCATTCTTAGCCAGATAGCTCCAATCCCATCCTGTACCATCAATTCCTTGAACTGCAACCATGGCTTTGGAATCCTGAGCTTTAACAACCTGACTTGAGGGTTTACCAGCATCAGATCTTCTAGGAGATTTGCATTCCCTCATGAAGTGCCCCATACGATGGCAGTTGTAGCATTCAACTTTGGATTTGTCAAATCCAGCTGTGTCTTTAGCATTGAAGGTCATTTTTTTCTTAAACCTTCTGTTCCACCTATTTGCTCTTATGCTAGCAAGAGCCATGTTCCACTTGATGTCCATCTCTTCCAAGTGCTCATCACTTATCTGCTCAAGATCCTCATATGTAATCACTGAACCATTGGGCAAAGAAGCAATGTAGGCACAAACAGTATCCAAATCCAAACCAGCAGGTTTAACTCTTGAGGAGTCATTCTTGAATGTGTTAGCGTCTGAAAAGGAGACGTTGACAGGACTTGTTCCAGCGCTGACATATGATGATCTAGTAACTGGATGCATATAAGAGTCCTTCTGATTAAATTGACCTTCACTATGAGAGAAGAAGGCCATGTTGCTGGTGGTAGATTTGCTTCCATGCTCTAAAAGAGTTTCATTTTCCAACAGTCTTAGTTTGTTGTAGATGTCATCAAACGAGGAGCTCTTGTAAGTGTTGTTGGCAAGAATAGATCTTGCCTCAATCTTCCATGCTTCACCAAGACTTTTAAGAAAGGTAGCATTGATGTCAACATCACCAACTTGTGTCCCCATGAAGGACAACTTGCTAGTAATGTCAAGCAATCTGCTTCTCACACTACTCAGTTTCTCATTGGGTTGAGCTTTGAAGACAACATAATCATACAGAAGTTGCTTTTTCTTTTCCTCCTTAGTGTCTGCATTGCCACCATATGCAACTTCAAGAGCTTCCCAAAGCTCCTTAGCAGATTCATAGCCTCTATACTTATGCTGGTTTTCTTGTCCCAAGGAGACTTTCAGAATATTTAGGGCTTTCATGTCAACCCTTTTCTTTGCAATGTCATCAGCAGCCATAGCTCTACCATCTCCAGGTTTTTCTTTCTTATCTGCTTCATAACATCCAGCAACAGCTGATCTTTGACTAATGGCATCAAGAATCTTTTGAGCCTTATTGAATGTGTTTCCATATTCAATAATCTCCCAGAGTGTGTAGTCATAGATCCCCAAATATTGTTCAAAGTTGAACTTCCATAAGTCAAAGTTGGTTGCATCAAGCATGGGAATCTTGATGTTTGGTAAGGCTGGGGAGGAGGAGGTTATTGCTTCAGACATGATGTTGTTAGGGTTTATGAGAAAATTAGGGTTTTGGTGTTTTTAGGGTTCTAGTGTCCTTTAAAGATCAAAAGTTCCTCAACAAGCTCTGATACCACTTGTTGATCCCAAACTTAGATCGATTAGCTTTGTGTATACGAGATTAGATCAAGTAATACACGTAGAGAAACCTTTGTATATGCTTTATGAATCTAAGTGTTATGCGGAATTTAACACTTAAACAAGAACACACAAGATGTAAACAAACTTTCACTTTGATTATCAATGTCGAACTTGCTTACAATGAAAGATGTTTACAAACGAAAACTTATATGAAACTTATTATTAAACATTAACCTAAAGGCCTTCTTTTATAGACATAAGAAGCCTTGTACAACAATCTACGTATCAACTATTCTAGGTAAAGATAAATATAGAAAATACATTATTCTTCTTATCCTTACTAGAAATATTCTAGAATATAATACACGCGTAGAATATATCTTCCATCAGTGCTTGTCTTCAATGTGTCAACGCTTGACTTTAACCTGTCAACGCTTGAGCTGTCAGCGCTTGTTTTGTTCTTGTCAACGCTTGTTTTGTTCTTGTCAGCGCTCAAGTGATCTGGCCTTAATTTATTCCCAACAATCCTCCCCTAAACTTGATATCCACTCTTATGATCAAGTTTCTGAATAAGCATTAAGGACTAGGAGGAATCTTACAAACCTTCTCATATAGATAGTGAATAAATCTGATCAAATCTTTTGCCACGTCACTTGAATAATCTATCTCCAGCTGAGTGTCCTTCATCTTTTACAAAATAGCATTGGATATGAAATACTGAGCATCCACAAGTAGATACTCAGCAAACTTTGTAGAACTCAAATGGTATACACCAGCAGCTGAATATAACCTCCATTGAAGACCACTGAGGTCATCTTCAAGATCCTTCCATATTGCAGGATCCTCATCTTTTGGTCCACACATTCTTTTGAATGTGGTCCAAAGTTTTATTCCATTAGCTGAAATTGGTGCTTCAGCCTCATACTTGGTCTCCAGCAACCTCCAAAGGTCCACCAAGTCTTCTCTATCACAACTTGCAAACAAAGATATGAGAGTGGTAAAAGTGTGTACCTCCTTGCCAAATCTGCCAATCTTCCAGAATCCACATTCATCTTCTTCATAGCTCACAATTGGATTCCTAGAATCTAATGGTAACACTTGCACCATATCTGAAGCTTCTAATGGGGAGAGCTTGAGGCTCTTTCTTATAACTGCTTCACTTGGATATAGTGGATCGATATCTTTTGGAAACTCAAATTTAATTCCCTTCTTCACTGGCCTGGGAACCATCATAGCTTTCTTGATTTCCATTTCTTCTGCAAGTTCCTCCTTTCTTTCATCTGAAAGAAGTCTGAGAGTGTTTGCTTCATGCACTCTCACCCAAATGGGATAAGCCCTGTTTTCCAACTCATCAAATGTCAAAGCCTTCAACTTCTGATATGTCCATCCAACTCCATGACATCTGAGCAACATAAAGTAGAGCTCCCTTCTATCCCTTTTAGATTATGAGAGAATGTTACTTGCCTTATGTTTCAAAATTACCTGGCAATCCTTCTGAACTCTAAGAAGAAGCTCCAAACCCCATATTTGATCTGAAATGTTCAAGTCTGGATTATCCATGCATCTTTCTTCCCAAGCATTGTACACTTGAACCACCTCTGGCATGTCAAAGTTAACCTGCAATTTCAATTCTCTCAACTTTTCCCTAGAAAACTCATCACCATACTCAAGCCTTTCTGGTTCTATTATCATCACACTTGAGTCTGAGCTAGCTCCATCACTTTCTTCTTCTGAAGTCACAACAAATGGTGACTTTTCCTTTTCATCTTGTTCCATAATTTGTGCAGCTAACCTTCTATCAAACTCAACTTGAGCTGCATCCTTTGGAACAATCTCTTCTACCATTTTACCCTTACCCTTATCTGATGGTGCAATGGTTGGTAAGGTAGATGGTAATACCTGAGTAGAAACCTCCTTGATGATAGATGATGACTGGGATACATCACCTTCATGTGTAGGTCTGTCAACGCCCAAATTTGTTCTATCAACGCCCAAAATACTTCTATCAGCGTCCAAATTTTCCTTGTCAACGCTAAAATATCTTCCCTCAGCGCCTTGTGTAACCTCTCTCAACATAGCTGTAAATGATAAATTTAAGTTGGTGGGAGAGATTAAGGACGTATCAAAACCTGTTTGTTTCTTCAAAGTTGTAAGGGCCTCAACAACATCCATTGATTGACCATCCTGGCTGCCCTTATCACTCAGATTTATTTGATCTTCCTCCCCTTTGGAAGATTCCTCCATACCCCTTCTAGCACGATCACTTTCCAAAACAACAATCCTCTCTCTCAATTGCTTGAGTTCAAGGCCTTGTGAGCTGACTACTTGTACTAAGTCTGCATTTTGCTTTTGCAAGCTAATGCAGACTGCCGTCAATTCCATAAGAGTCATTGGTTCCAGTCTGCCCTCTTCTAAAATGGGGATTTGACCTCCCAAGTCAGATTCATTGGGCATGGATGAGGACTTAATTATGGTAGGACTGCCTTGGCCAGCATCTAAGCCAGAACCAATAGTCCTAGCCTCATCCATGTCACCAGCCACACTTGTGGTGGTGGTTCTCTCTGCTACATGGCTAGGACCACCAGAGGAGAACACTCCAGTAGTCCTTTGGCGTTTCATCAACCTATATTCAAGGGGTGTGGAAGATGGTGTGGAAGAATGGGTAGATGTGGGTTGGTTAAGGGGTTTTTGGGATTGTGAAGGTTGTGTGCCAGCGTTGGAAATAGGCACATCAACGCCAACATTGAGTGTGTCAGCGTTGAAGGATTCTGAGTCAATTTGCATTTGTTCAGGTGAAGGTAAAGGTTCAGGAATCGGTTCAAGTTGTGGTTGAGGGTCAATTTGAGGTTGGGGGTCTGGTTGGGGTTGTGCTGCTGCAATAACAACAAGCATGGCTTGGGTTAAAGGTAGGTCTCTATGGGGTGGTGAGTCCATCTTCATAAAAATAGCTTTCTTTTGCTCAGGGATCTTATAAAAATCATTGTGATCCCTTGAGCAGTAACCTTGATTATCAGAAACCATTTGCAGAAAACGGGGATAAGCTAAAGTCATTTTTTTCCCCTTGTTTTTACACATCCCCTCAAAAATCATTTTAGAATAGTTATATTTTTGCCCTGTTGCAATGCACACAATAGCACTGGCAATGGATCTATTGATCTCATTGTGTGCAGTACATTTGGGACTCAAACATTGAAGGAGGACATGTATGAGGTACTTCCACGCTGGGGGAAATTCCTGCTTATGATACTTATTAAGAGTACCTTCATCAGGAAAAGGATATCCCAAAGCCCTAAGCCCTTGTTCTATTTCATTTATGGGAAGAGTGGCTATACCATCAGCATCATCAAGATGCAAGGCTTAGCGTACCAAGGCCTCAGTAACCACCCAAGATCTCCCATGAACAATAGAAGTCAATGTGGTCACTCCATTAACTGTTGAGGAACTAACAGTGTTCCAAAACTGCTTAATGTGTGTGACTGGAATGAGTGGTGCATGAGAAAGAGCATACCTTAATGGGGATGCGTTCAAATACGCCACCATTTGTGTGTATTGGGGAAACAGAGCATCATCAGCTTCAAGATAAGCAATCATGTTGTGTTGTGATCGGAACCCCAATTCCAATTCTGTTGGTTTAAACATTGGTGCCATTGAAGAAAGCTGTTAATTTTAAGTGAAGAAGATGAAGTTGATAAGAGAAAATTGTTAGACAAGAATTATAGATACCCTGTTTAAAATAGGAGCCAAATTTATAGGAGAAAAAGAATGCATGTGATTGGCCCAAAAATAGGCAAAGATTTTCAAAAATCAATCATGAAAATATTGAAAAAGTGATAAGTTATCTCATGCATTAAATGAAAGTAACAACTCCTAAAATTACGGCTTGAAAATATGTCAAAAAGTAACAACTGGGTAGGTCCCATTGAGTGTCAACGGTCAAAAATAACCTATCAACGCCCAACGGCTATAATCTTGTCAACGTTTGCCTAAAGCCATGTCAGCGTTCAATATGGTCACAACAACGCTTGGAAAATTCTTATCAGCGTCCAAAAATAAAAATATTTTAAAAAGTGAAAAATGACCTTAACAAGTAATTTATCCTAGAGAAAATAACCAAAAGCTGATAATTATTATAGGGCGGCAAGCACTGTCCAGTTATGCACACTTGCATAAGCAAGATAGACATAACAGTCCTCTAGTGTCCCTTGCTAACCAAAACTCTTAACAACCAAGTTACCTTATAAAATCCTTGTTACTCCCAGGTAAATCCCATATCAAAATCATTCCCAAGTCTCCCAACAGATCACAACCAATTCTAGGACAAAAATGTCTTGGCAGCATGCACAGTATATCAACTTTACATGCTACAGTGCCTCATGATTTAGTAAAACTAACTCATACTCACATGTGGACACAATCTAGAATTGTGATAAGAGTATCATATGGATACCCAAACATCCTAAAGGTTCCTAAAACCTCCTCTTAAACTATGATACAAAAAGTTTGTTAAAATCATGCATGAACATTAAAAATTTATGTCAAGATAGGAATGAAACATTCCAACCATCATCCATAAATAAAAACTTGTCCAAATGCTTCTCCAATGATCCATAAGCAACTCTGTATCCAATGGTATACTGCTAACACCATCTGTACATTTAGATTGAAAACCACAAAACTAACATTGTTGCTGACAACGCCCCGATAACACATGACAGCGTTGAGGGAAGCTTTGTCAGCGTTAGACAATTATATTGCTGACAACGTCACAAAAACACTTATCAGTGTTCAAGCAACCTTTGTCAGTGTTAGAAAAATATAGTGGAAAATCTAAATCATCAATAAGACCAACAATAATAATGCATCATCCTGTACATACTTTTATAAAAAGAATCCAAAACACATATTATGTGAGATTAACCATTCCAATACTTGTTACCAAATATTTAAATCTCCCAGCATCAAAAGGTTTAGTTAATAAATCAGAAACATTTTCCTCAGTGTCAACCCTATCTGGTTGTATTAAACCTTTCTCAAAGCAGTCTCTTATAAAATGGTGTCTAATTTCTATGTGTTTAGTTTTAGAATGATGTACAGGATTCTTAATGATGCATAAAGTACTATTATTGTCAACAAATATCTTAGTATGCATGAAATTGTACCCATAGTCCAACAGTTGGTTCTGAATCCACAACACTTGGCCACAACATGTAGCTGCAGCCACATATTCTGCTTCAGTTGTGGAATTAGCCACCACTGTTTGTTTCTTGCATTGCCAAGATATCAACCTGCTCCCAAGAAACTGACATCCACCAGTTGTGGATCTCCTATCAAATTTATCACCTCCATAATCACTATCTGAATATGCAATCAGCTCCAATGGTGAATCCTTTGGGTACCACAAACCAAGACCAGGATAGCATCTTAGGTACCTAAAAATCCTCTTCACAGCATAAAGGTGACATTCTTTGGGAGTCACTTGATGACGTGCCCAAGCACACACAGCAAACATAATGTCAGGTCTGGAGGCAGTAAGATACATCAAGGATCCAATCATGGATCTATAGTGCCTGACATCAACATCTTTCCCATCTCCAATCTTCCCCCAATGGTGTTCTCTATCCATAGGAGTAGCAGCCCTCTTTTCATGTGGAGAAAAGCCAAACTTCTTCAAGATCTCAGCAACATATTTGTCCTGGGAGATGAAGATACCATCCTCTTTCTGCTGAACTTGTAAACCAAGAAAGAAGTTCATCTCCCCCATAGAACTCATCTTGAATTTGTCTGTCATAAGCTTGGAGAACTCACTCATCTTTGGATCAGTAGACCCAAAAATGATATCATCAACATAGACATGCACAAGCAAAACATCCTTGCCTTTCTTCTTGGTAAATAGTGTCTGATCTATGGTGCCCCTCTTGAATCCATTGTCCACCAAATAGGTAGACAAAGTACCATACCATGCTCTAGGGGCTTGATGAAGGCCATACATAGCCTTTTTGACTCTATACACTTTATCTGGATGCTCTGGATCCTCAAAACCAGGAGGTTGCATTACATATACTTCCTCAACAATGGTGCCATACAGAAAGGCACTCTTGACATCCATTTGATAGACTGTGAAGCCCATGCAGGAGGCATAGGCTAGAAAAATCCTAATAGCTTCAATCCTTGCAACTGGTGCAAAGACCTCCTCATAGTCTATCCCCTCCTCTTGTGTATAACCTTGAGCCACTAACCTTGCCTTGTTTCTGACCACAATACCTCTTTCATCTCTTTTGTTCCTGAGAACCCATCTTGTCCCTATAGGTCTGACATATCTAGGACAATCAACCAGCTCCCAAACATCCTGAATAGCAAATTGGTGAAGCTCATCCGGCATTGCTTCCACCCAACTTGGTTCTTTGAGAGCATCAAATATTTTCTTGGGTTCTTCTTGTGACAGAAAACATGCAAACAAACATGCTTGCACAAGAGGGGTATCAACCTTCTTGTGTATATTGGCAATAAACCCACCAAGACCTTGATGAGACCTTCTAGTCTGAACTGGAGTCATAATATCACCAATGATCTGGGAAGGGGGGTGATTCTTCATTGTAGAAGTGAGAACTCCTCCTTTAAAAAGTCTGGTGTCCTCTACCTCATGCTCCATGTTGCCAATATCTTCTTCATCAGACTCTCTTATATCAACATAAGGATGACCTTCTTCATAAGAATTGGAAGGTTTACCTTGTTCAAAAGTAGAAGAGAAAAGATGTGCAAAGGTGTTGTCAACGTCTGAACCTTGTTTGTCAGCGCTTGGGCTAACAACGCTTGAACTATTGTTGTCAACGTCTGAGCCATCAACTTCTGAATTGGTCTTGTCAGCGCTAGATTTACCTTTGTCAGCGCCTGAAGGACCATGCATGTTTGTATCTGGTGGTACTTGGAAACCACCATTATCTTGTCCAGTAGCAGCAACAGCAGCAAAAGCATCTGTCCAAATGGGAATTGTGACATATTCTAAGGTAGGAGATGCCTTTTCTACTTGTGATCCAACCTTCTCATGAACCTGTGTACCTGAAACATTAACAACTTGTTCCTCCACAACATTTGAAGTTACCTTCACAATGTCTGGATTAGTGACAGGTATATAATTTAAAGTTCTAGATAAGGGTTCCAAATCAAACAACCAATTAGGACCACTTTCAGGATCACTAGGTTTATTCTCTAAGAACCTAACATGTACTCTTTCAACTATACGTTTGTCCTCTTTAAGATAAACCCTATAACCCTTGCTCTGCACTGAATACCCCATGAAGTAACCCTCATCACCTTTTGCACTAAATTTCCCTAAGGCATCACTAGTATCCAAGACTACTACATGACAGCCAAAAGGTCTGAGAAAACCAATATTAGGTTTTCTTCCCCAATGTAACTCATAAGGTGTTTTGTTCTGAATTTTGTTAACCAATGCTTTATTTTGCACATAGCATGCTGTATTAACAGCCTCAGCCCAAAAGGCTATAGGAAAGTGAGCATCAGCCAACATTGTTCTGGCTGCTTCAATTAGGGTCCTATTTTTCCTCTCAGCAACCCCATTTTGTTGTGGGGTTCTAGCAATGCTAAATTGCCTAGTAATTCCTTTCCTGGCACAGAAATCATCTAGCTTCTTGTTCCTAAATTCTCCACCATTATCACTCCTAAGCATTTTAACCTCATTGCCAGACCTTTTCTCAATCTGAGTGATAAAATCAATAAGAACATTAGCTGTGTCACTCTTCATAGCTAGAAAGAATGTCCAAGTAAACCTAGAAAAGTCATATGTGATAACAAAGCAATATGACTTACCATTCAAACTTTCTATATTTGTTGGACCAAAGAGGTCCATGTGAAGCATATGAAGAGGTCTGGAACTAGTATGCACCTGTTTGGACTTGAATGAGACCTTATGCTGCTTGCCTTTAAGACATGCAACACAAGAGTGGTCATTGTGGAAGGCCTTCTCAGGCAAACCATCAACTAAACCAAGCCTCACAAGTCTATTTATATTTTTAAAGTTTATGTGCCCTAGTCTCCTGTGCCACAAATTACTCTCATCTACTGAGGCCTTAGCATAAAAACAAGACATATTGGTATTCATTTTAATCCCATTTAAATTCACATTACATATGTCCTTATGCCTAGGTGTTCTATACTCAATATATTTCTCATCAGGGATCTTAAAATCCTTGCTTAACACCAAACACTCAGTATCAGTAAAAAGAACTTTATTTTTGTTATCACAAACCTGTGATACACTAAACAAGTTATAATCAAGTTCTTTTACCAGGAAGACGTTCTCAAAACGCAGATTATTGGTGAGAAGAGTTCCTTTGCCTATGATAGTTCCATATCCACCTCCAAAGTAAACCTTATCACCATCTTTAATAGGGGTGAAATTCGTTAGATAGTCTTCCTTCCCTGCCATGTGCCTTGAGCATCCACTATCCCAATATCCATAATCATTGATCTGTCTTTGAATGCCCTGCACATAAAGAAAACAAATTAGTTTTCTTTGGGAACCCAAGTCTCAAAAGACTTGGATTCATCTGGTTGTTCAATAAGAACAGACTTAGTTCTCACAACAACCCCATGCTCATCCTTTTTAGGAATGAATACCCAGTTAACCCCAATAGGTTTTTGTAATGACCTTTGAAATGTAATTAAATCTAGTGCAAGTCATTGAAATCCCATTATCATTAGGGTTTTGATCTTTCTTGGGTCTCCATGTTAAGCTTGAAGAAGCTTTAACCCCTTACCTTGTGGCTGCAAATATTTAGGTCTGGTCATGTTTTTGTCAGCGTTAGAATTTGTCCTGTCAACGCTGCAATTACCCTTGTCAGCGTTGAACCTAGGGTTTGCTACAGAAACCCATTGCCTATTTGACCAGGTGTTTGTCTTTTGAAAAGGTCTTTGTCCATGAGTGTTAGACCTTCTAGAAAAGAATGGGGCAGGTCTAATCACTTGTGGACTTTGCTGCACACAAGGTTTGGGTCTGACAACGTTTGACTTCCTAACAACGTTGACTTTGTTCCTGTCAGCGCTGAAATTATTCCTGTCAGCGCTGGCTTTGGGAGCGTTGACACACTTGTATGCCAAGTGTGAAAAGCTACCACAAGTGTAACAAGCTTTTCTAGACACAACCTTAGGTCTAGAAGAGTAGAAGCCTGTTCCATGATTGCTAACTTGACTCTTGGGACCTAGTATTCCTATACATCTCTGCATATTAATGCTAGGTCTTCTAACAGTGTTTGAGCCTAGGTCAACAACTTTACCAGTGATTAGGTTAGTAACCTTAATGGGTGTAGATTCATTTGGACTTTCACATAGCAAACCTCCCTTAACAAATAAAGTAGGGTTAGCTTTCTTCCACTCATTTAGGTCAGTCAGTTTTTGTTGATACTCTTCCACTGGAGTGACAACTCTTGGTGGAGGAATGAATTCCTCCTCTTGGAGCTCTGGTAAACCAGTCCAAGATAAGTCCCTTTGTTGGACACCATAGAAGTCACCAGCTGGTGGTGGAACCAAAGAGTAATCATTCATCCCAATCCCAGTCATGTCCTTAGGATCCCTTTGTTTAGCTACACAGTCTCCTAGGGTTTGGGTGGCTCTATCAAATCTTTGAATTTTGAGGCCAACATTATCTTTATTCTTAATGGCCTCATCTAACTTAGCTTGTAATTCACCATTAACCCTTTCCATGATGTTTCTAATATCCATACTACCCTCTAACTCATGTTTTAAGATATTGATCTTATCTTTTAAGTCAAATTCCATTTTCTTGTATTCAGAAACGGTTTTCTCAGTTTCAGTAAGAGCTAGTTGGTAATTAGACAATTTACACCTTTCAGTACTCATATCATCTTTTAGTTTTAACACCTCTTTGTTAAGTCTTTCAGTGTTTAACCTACAACCTTTGCTACAAAAAGCATCATCATATACCTCATTATCAGATGAAGAGGAGGAGTGTGCCATGAGAGCATATTCAACATGCTCTTCTTCTTCAATATCAACAACCAAAGCTTTATCCTCTTCAGCATTCTTAGCCAGATAGCTCCAATCCCATCCTGTACCATCAATTCCTTGAACTGCAACCATGGCTTTGGAATCCTGATCTTTAACAACCTGACTTGAGGGTTTACCAGCATCAGATCTTCTAGGAGATCTGCATTCCCTCATGAAGTGCCCCATACGATGGCAGTTGTAGCATTCAACTTTGGATTTGTCAAATCCAGCTGTGTCTTTAGCATTGAAGGTCATTTTTTTCTTAAACCTTCTGTTCCACCTATTTGCTCTTATGCTAGCAAGAGCCATGTTCCACTTGATGTCCATCTCTTCCAAGTGCTCATAACTTATCTGCTCAAGGTCCTCATATGTAATCACTGAACCATTGGGCAATGAAGCAATGTAGGCACAAACAGTATCCAAATCCAAACCAGCAGGTTTAACTCTTGGGGAGTCATTCTTGAATGTGTCAGCGTCTGAAAAGGAGACGTTGACAGGACTTGTTCCAGCGCTGACATATGATGATCTAGTAACTGGATGCATATAAGAGTCCTTCTGTTTGAATTGACCTTCACTATGAGAGAAGAAGGCCATGTTGCTGGTGGTAGATTTGCTTCCATGCTCTAAAAGAGTTTCATCTTCCAACAGTCTTAGTTTGTTGTAGATGTCATCAAACGAGGAGCTCTTGTAAGTATTGTTGGCAAGAATAGATCTTGCCTCAATCTTCCATGCTTCACCAAGACTTTTAAGAAAGGTAGCATTGATGTCAACATCACCAACTTGTGTCCCCATGAAGGACAACTGGCTAGTAATGTTAAGCAATCTGCTTCTCACACTACTCAGTTTCTCATTAGGTTGAGCTTTGAAGACAGCATAATCATGCAGAAGTTGCTTTTTCTTTTCCTCCTTAGTGTCTGCATTGCCACCATATGCAACTTCAAGAGCTTCCCAAAGCTCCTTAGCAGATTCATAGCCTCTATACTTATGTTGGTTTTCTTGTCCCAAGGAGACTTTCAGAATATTTAGGGCTTTCATGTCAACCCTTTTCTTTGCAATGTCATCAGCAGCCACAGCTCTACCATCTCCAGGTTTTTCTTTCTTATCTGCTTTAGAACATCCAGCAACAGCTGATCTTTGACTAATGGCATCAAGAATCTTTTGAGCCTTATTGAATGTGTTTCCATATTCAATAATCTCCCAGAGTGTGTAGTCATAGATCCCCAGATATTGTTCAAAGTTGAACTTCCATAAGTCAAAGTTGGTTGCATCAAGCATGGGAATCTTGATGTTTGGTAAGGCTGAGGAGGAGGAGGTTATTGCTTCAGAATTATGTTGTTAGGTTTTCTGAGAAAATTAGGGTTTTGGTGTTTTTAGGGTTCTGGTGTTCTTTAAAGATCAAAAGTTCCTCAACAAGCTCTGATACCACTTGTTGATCCCAAACTTAGATCGATTAGCTTTGTGTATACGAGATTAGATCAAGTAATACACGTAGAGAAACCTTTGTATATGCTTTATGAATCTAAGTGTTATGCGGAATTTAACACTTAAACAAGAACACACAAGATGTAAACAAACTTTCACTTTGATTATCAATGTCGAACTTGCTTACAATGAAAGATGTTTACAAATGAAAACTTATATGAAACTTATTATTAAACATTAACCTAAAGGCCTTCTTTTATAGACATAAGAAGCCTTGTACAATAATCTACGTATCAACTATTCTAGGTAAAGATAAATATAGAAAATACATTATTGTTCTTATCCTTACTAGAAGTATTCTAGAATATAATACACGCGTAGAATATATCTTCCATCAGTGCTTGTCTTCAATGTGTCAACGCTTGACTTTAACCTGTCAACGCTTGAGCTGTCAGCGCTTGTTTTGTTCTTGTCAACGCTTGTTTTGTTCTTGTCAGCGCTCAAGTGATCTGGCCTTAATTTATTCCCAACAAATGGAATTTGACTTAAAAGATAAAATAAATATCTTAAAACATGAGTTAAATGCTAGTAATGATGTTAGGAACATCATGTAAAGGGTTAATGGTGAGTTACAGGCTAAGTTAGATGAGGTCATTAAGAATAAGGATAATGTTAGCCTTAAAATTCAGAGATTTGATAAGGCCACACAAACCCTAGGAGAATGTGTTAATAAACAAAGGGATCCTAAGGACATGACTGGGATTGGGATGAAAGACTATACTGTGGTTCCACCACCAGCTGGGGACTTCTATGGTGTCCAAAGAAAGGACTTATCTTAGACTGGTTTACCAAAACTCCAAGAGGAGGAATTTATTCCTCCACCAAGAGTCATTACCCCAGTTGAAGAGTATAGACAAAAGTTGATTGACTTGAATGAATGGAAGAAGCCAGCCCTACCTTGTTTGGTAAGGGTGGTTTATTATGTGAAAGTCCAAATGAAGTTAAAATGCTTAGAAATGATAATGGTGGTGAGTTTAGAAATAAACTGTTGGATGATTTTTTTGCCAAGAAAGGGATTACTAGGCAGTTTAGTGTTGCCAAAACCCCACAGCAAAATGGGGTTACTGAGAGGAAGAATAGAACCCTAATTGAAGCAGCCAGAACCATGTTGGCTGATGCTCACTTTCCCATAGCTTTTTAGGCTGAGGCTGTGAATACAACATGCTATGTTCAGAATAGAGCATTGGTCAACAAGATACAGAACAAAACACCTTATGAGTAACTTTGGGGAAGGAAACCTAATATTGGTTTTCTTAAACCTTTTGGTTTTCATGTAGTTATACTTGATACTAGTGATGCCTTAGGTAAATTTAGTGCAAAAGGTGATGAAGGCTATTTCATGGGTTATTCTGTGCAGAGAAAGGGATATAGGGTTTACCTTAAGAAGGAAAAATGTATACTTGAAAGAGTACATGTTAGGTTTTTAGAGTGTAAACCTAGTGATCCTGAAAGTGGTCCAAATTGGTTGTTTGACTTGGAACCTCTATCTCGGACTTCAAATTATATGTCTGTTACTAATCCAGACATTGTGAAGGTAACTTCAAATGTTGTGGAAGAACAAGTTGTTGATGTTTCATGTGCACAGGTTAATGAAGAGGTTGGATCAAAAGTAGACAAGTCATCTCCCATACAAGAGTATGTCACTATCCCCATATGGACAGATGCTTTTGCTGCTGCTGCTGCTGGAAAAGAAAATGGTGGTCCCCAAGTACCACCAGTTATCAACATGCATGGTTCTTCAGGCGCTGACAAAGGCAAATCTGGCGCTGACAGGACAAATTCAGGCGTTGATGGCTCAAACGTTGACAACAACATTTCAGGCGTTGATAACCCAAACGCTGACAACCAAGGTTCAGGCGTTGACAACACTTTTGAGCATCTTTTCTCTTCTAATTTTGAACAAGGTGGACCTTCCAATCTTTATGAAGAGGTTCATCCTACTATTGATGAAAGAGAGTCTGAAGAAGAAGATATTGGCAACATAGATAATGAGATTGAAGACAACAGACTTTTTGAAGGAGGAGTTCTCACTTTTACTATGAAGAATCATCCCGCATCACAAATTATTGGGGATGTCATGACTCCTGTTCAGACTAGAAGATCTCATCAGAATCTTGGTGGATTAATTGCCAATATACACAAGAAGGTTGATACCCCTCTTGTTCAATCATGCTTGTTTGCCTGTTTTCTGTCACAACAAGAACCCAAGAAGATATTTGATGCTCTCAAAGAACCAAGTTGGGTGGAAGCAATGCAGGATGAGCTTCACCAATTTGCAATTCAGGATGTTTAGGAGCTGGTTGATTGTCCCAGATATGTCAGACCTATAGGGACAAGATGGGTTCTAAGAGACAAGAGAGATGAAAGAGGTATTGTGGTTAGAAACAAGGCACGTTTGGTGGCTCAAGGATATACACAAGAGGAAGGGATAGACTATGAGGAGGTCTTTGCACCAGTTGCAAGGATTGAAGCTATAAGAATATTTCTAGCCTATGCTTCCTGTATGGGCTTCACTGTCTATCAAATGGATGTGAAGAGTGCCTTCCTCTATGGAACAATTGTTGAGGAGGTGTATGTGATGCAGCCTCCTGGTTTTGAAGATCCAGAGAATCCAGACAAGGTGTATAGAGTCAAGAAGGCTATGTATGGACTTCATCAAACCCCAAGAGCATGGTATGGTACATTGTCCACTTATTTGGTGGAAAATGGATTCAAAAGGGGCACCATAGACCAGACATTGTTTACAAAGAAGGATGGTAAGGATGTTCTACTTGTTCAGGTCTATGTTGATGATATCATCTTTGGATCCACTAATCCAAAGATGAGTGAAGATTTCTCCAAGCTTATGACAGACAAATTCAAGATGAGTGCCATGGTGGAGATGAACTTCTTTCTAGGGTTACAAGTTCAGCAGAAAGAAGATGGTATCTTCATCTCTCAAGATAAGTATGTAGCAGAGATCTTGAAGAAGTTTGGCTTTACTCCACATGAAAAGAGGGCTACTACTCCTATGGATAGACAACACCCTTGGGGAAAGATTCGAGATGAAAAAGATGTGGATGTCAGGCACTATAGATCAATGATTGGTTCATTGATGTATCTCACCGCCTCTAGACCTGACATCATGTTTGTTGTGTGTGCATGTACACGTCATCAAGTGACTCCCAAAGAATGTCATCTTTATGTTGTCAAGAGAATCTTTAGGTACCTTATATGTTTTACCAATCTTGGCTTGTGGTACCCTAAAGATTCACCATTAGAGCTTATTGCATATTCAGACAGTGACTATGGAGGTGATAAGTTTGACAGAAAATCCACAACTGGTGGATGTCAGTTTCTTGGGAGTAGGTCGATATCTTGGCAATGCAAGAAACAAACAGTGGTGGCTAATTCTACAACTGAAGCAGAGTACATTGCTACAGCTGCTTGTTTTGGACAAGTCTTATGGATTCAGAACCAGCTGTTGGATTATGGGTATAATTTCATGCATACCAAGATATTTGTTGACAATAACAGCAATTTATGCATTATTAAGAATCTTGTACATCATTCTAAAACAAAACACATAGAAATTAGACACCATTTTATAAGAGATTGTTTTGAAAAGGGTTTAATACAACCAGATAGGGTGGACACATAAGAAAATGTGTTAGATTTACTAACTAAACCTTTTGATGCTGGAAGGTTTCAATACTTGGTAACAAGTATTGGAATGATCAATCTCACATAATATGTGTTTTAAGGTCTTTTTGTAAAAATATGTACAGTATAATGCATTGTTATTGGTCTTTTTGTGAGTTTAGATTTTCCACTATATTTTTCTAACACTGACAACGGTTGCCTTAACGCTGATAAGTGTTATTGTGACGTTGTCAGCAATATATTTGTCTAAGGCTGACAAAGGTTTCCTCAACGCTGACAAGTGTTATCGGGACGTTGTCAGCAACAATGTTAGTTTTGTGGTTTTCAATCTAAATATGCAGGTGGTGTTAGCAGTATACAATTGGATACAGAGTTGCTTATGGATCCTTGGAGACTCATTGAGCATGTTTTTATTATGGATGATGGTTGGAATTTGTTATTCCTATCTTGACATAAATTTTTTATGTTCATGCATATTTTTGGCAACATATGTATCACAGTTTAAGGGAAGGTTTTAGGAACCTTTAGGACTTTTGGGTATCCTTATGATACTCTTATCACAATTCTAGATTGTGTCTACATGTGAGTATGAGTTAGTTTTACTAAATCATGAGGCACTATAGCATGCAAAGTTGATATACTATGCATGCTGCCAAGACATTTTTGGCCTAGAATTGGTTGTGGTCTGTTGGGAGACTTGGGAATGATTTTATGATGGGTTTTACCTGGGAGTAACAAGGAATTTTATGAGATAACTTAGTTGTTAAGAGTTTTGGTTAGCAAGGGACGCTAGAGGACTTTTATGTCTATCTTACATAAGCAAGTGTGCATAACTGGACAGTACTTGCCGCCCTATAATAATTATCAACTTATAGGTTATCTTCTCTAGGATAAATTACTTTGTTAAATTCTTTTTTCATTTTTAATATTTTTATTTTTGGACGCTGACAAAATTTTTTCCAAGCGTTGTTGTGACCAATTTAGACGCTGACATGGCTTTGGCAAACGTTGACAAGAATATAGCCGTTGGGCGTTGATGGGTTATTTCTGACCGTTGATACTCAATGTGACCTACCCAGTTGTTATTTTTGACGAATTTTTGGGCCGTAATTTGGAGAGCAGATAACTTTCAATTAATGCATGAGATAAACTTATTTCTTTTCAATATTTTCATGATTGTATTTTGAAAATAGTTGCCTAATCTTTTACCAATCACATGCACATTTCTCTCCTATATGTTTGGCTCCTATTTTTAAACAGGGTACCTATCATTCTTTTCTAACAATATTTTCTCCTATACTTCATCTTTATCAATCATTCAAACACCTTTCAACAATGGCACCAAAATTTAAACCAAGTGATTTGGAATTGGGATTCAGGAGTCAACACAACATGATAGCATATTTAGACGCTGATGATACTCTGTTTCCCCAATACACACAGATGGTGGCGTATTTGAATGTATCCCCAATTAGGTATGCTCTTTCTCATGCTCCTCTCATCCCTGTCACACATATTAAACAGTTTTGGAACACTGTAAGTTCCTCAACAGTTAATAATGTGACTACATTATTATCTATTGTTCATGGGCGCACATGGGTGGTTACTGAAGCCTTGGTTCGCCAGGCTTTGCATCTTGATGATGCAGATGGTATAACCACCCTCCCCATTTATGAAATAGAACAAGGACTAAGGGTTTTGGGTTATCCTTTCCCTGATGACGGAACTTTAAACAAATATCATAAACAGGAGCTTCCCCCAGTCTGGAAGTACCTAATACATATCCTCTTGCAATGTTTGAGTCCCAAGTGTATTGCACACAATGAGATTAATAGATCCATTGCTAGTGCTATTGTGTGCATTGCTAATGGGCAAAAGTTTAATTATTCAAAAATGATTTTTGAGGGCATGTGTAAAAACACAAGGAATAAGATGACATTAGCTTATCCCAGATTTTTACAAATGGTTTTTGATGTCCAAAATTACTGCACAAGGGATCATGATGATTTTTATGAGATCCCTGTGCAAAAGAAAGCTATTTTTACAAAGATGAACTAACCCCCTCATTGTGACTTACCCCTCACCCCAGCTATGATTGCTGTCATTGAAGCAGCACAACCTCAACCAGACCCACAACCCCAACTTGACCCAATACCAGAACCTTTACCTTCACCACAACACATGCAAATTGACCAAGAACCCTTTGACGCTGACACATTAAATGTTGGCGTTGACATGCCTAATCCAAATGTTGACACCAATCCTTCACAGACCCAAACATCCCTTAACCAACCCACATTCACCCAATCCACATCATCTTCTACCCCACCACAATATAGGTTGCAAAAACACCAAAGGACTACTGGAGTGTTCTTCTCTAGTGGTCCTAGCCATGTAGTAGAGAGAACGACCAACACTAGTGTGGTTGGTGCTATGGGTGAGGTCGGGACTATTGGTTATGGCTTAGATGCTGGCCAAGAAAGTCCTAACATCTTTAAGACCTCATCCATGCCCCATGAATCTAACTTGGGAGGTCAAATACCCATTTTAGAGGAGAGCAGATTGGAACCAATGACCTTAATGGAATTGACGGCTGTCTGCATTAGCTTACAAAAGCAAAATGCAGACTTGGTACAAACAGTCAGTATACAAGGCCTTGAACTCAAGCAATTGAGGGAGAGGATTGTTATTTTGGAAACAGCTGAGTCAAGGAGAAGTCAGACAAGGGTCCTTTTATTAGAGGAGGATTCTTACAAAGGGGAGGAAGCTGCTATAGAGCCTGTTAATTTGAGTGATAAAGGCTCACATGAAGCTGCTACAGAGCCATTTGTTAAGAGTGGAAAAGGCTCATATGATGAAGAATCTTTGGGTGTTGCTGAAGCCCTTACTGAGTTGAAGAAACAGACAGGTTTTGATACGTCTCTAGTTACTCCTACAAACTTAAACTTGTCCTTTACAGCTATGTTGGAAGAAATTACAAGAGGCGCTGAGACAGGTAATTTGGGCGTTGACATGAGTAACTTGGGCACTGACAAAGCAAATTTGAGCGTTGACAGACCTGCAGATGAGGTTAATGTATTCCAGTCATCATTCATCATCAAAGAAGTTTCTTCACAGGTATTACCATCATCCTTACCCACCATTGATCCATTAGATAAGGGTAAAGGAATCATGGTAGAAGTAGATGTTCCAAAAGATGCAGCACGGGTTGAATTTGATAGAAGGTTGGCTACACAAATTGTGGAACAAGAAAGAAAGAAAGTTGGTGAATCACCTTTTGTTATCACTTCAGAAGAGCAAGAAGGAAGTGATGAAGCTAGTTCAGACTCAAGTGTAATGATAATAGAACAACCAGAAAGACTTGAGTATGGTGATGAGTTGGCAAGAGAGCAGTTGAATGAGTTGAAATTGCAAGTAGATTTTGACATGACAGAAGTTGTTCAGATGTACCATGCTTGGGAAGATAGGTGTATGGAGAATCCACATCTGACTATTTCAGACCAGATATGGGGTTTGGAGATTCTTCTAAGAGTATAAAAGGACTGCAAGGTAATTCTGAAACACAAAGCTAGCAATATTCTCTCAATGTTGAAAAAGGATAGAAGAGAGCTATACTACATGCTACACAGATGCGATGGAACAGGATGGACCTACAAGAAATTGATTGGGTTATCCTTTGAAGAGTTGGAGTTCAAAGCTTATCCCATTTGGGCAAGAGTCCAGGAGGAAAACACTCTAAGACTTCTTCCTGATGAAAGGAAAGAAGAACTTGCAGAAGAGATGGAGCTTAAGAAGGCAATGATTGTTCCCAGACCTTTGAAGAAGGGAGTCCTTCTTGAGTTTCCCAAAGATATGGATAGGTTGAATCCTAGTGAAGCTGTTATAAGAAGGAGCATCAAGCTCTCATAATTGGAAGCTTCAGATATGGTAAAAGTATTACCTCTTGATTCCAGAAACCCTATTATAAGCTATGAAGAAGATGAATGCGGGTTTTGGAAGATTGGCAGGTATGAGAAAGAGTTTCACACTTTTACTACACTTATATCTTTGTTTACAAGTTTTGATAGAGAAGACTTGGTAGTCCTTTGGAGGTTATTAGAGGCCAAGTATGTGACTAAAGCTCCTACTTCAGTCAATGGAATAAAACTGTGGTCAACATTCAAGAGAATGTGTGGACCAAGAGATGAAGATCCTGCTGTTTAGAAGGATCTTGAAGATGACCTCAGTGGTCTTCAATGGCGTTTGTATTCAGCTGCTGGTGTATATTACTTAAGTTCTACAAAGTTTGTTGAGTATCTTCTTGTAGATGCTCAGTATTCCATTTCCAAGGAAGTCTTGGAGAAGATGAAGACAACACAGCTGGAGATTGATTATTCAAGTGATGTGGCCAAAGGTTTGATCAGACATATTTATTACCAACGTGAAAAAGTTTGTAAGATTCCTCCTAGTTCTTAATGTTTATTCAGAAACTTGATTACTAGAGTAGATATCAAGTTTAGGGGAGGATTGTTGGGAATAAATTATAGCCAGTCTACTTGAGCGCAGACAAGAGGAAAACAAGCGTTGATAGGAAGAAAACAAACGCTGACAGATCAAGCGTTGACAAGAAGAAGTCAAGCGTTGATACATTGAAGACAAGCACTGATGGATAGATTTATTCTATGCGTATATTGTTTCTAGTTTGTTTCTAGTAAAGATAAGTTCAAACTTTGTATTTTCTATAATTATCTTTACCTAGAATAGTTGATACGTAGACTCTTGTACAAGGCTTCTTATGTCTATAAAAGAAGACCTTTAGGTTATTGTTCAATATAAGTTTTCATACGTTAAACACTTTCATTGTAAGCAAGTTTGTTATCATCAATCAAGTGAAAGTTTGTTTACATCTTTGTGTGTTCTTGTTTAAGTGTTAATTCCGCATAACAATTAGATTACTTTATACATATACAAAGGTTTCTCTACGTGTATTACTTGATCTAATCTCGTATACATAAAGCTAAATCGATCTAAGTTTGGGATCAACAGAAGGAAGCCATTGAAGCTGTTGAAGCTTTGATAGCAAGTAGTGTTCATAAGAAGTCATAAGGATCCATTTTGGAGCTACCTAGGTAATTATTATGTTAAGTAATCTTTAATCTTATTATAATGAATTATAAGACTTTTTATAATGCCAAAATAATGTTATAAATATAATCTAAAAATAGTTAAGTCATTCATCCATTTAAATGAAGTTATAAGCTAAAGATGTATTAAACCCTAGTTTTTTATTTTACATGAAATAGTGAGCAAAAACCCATTTCAAAAGCTATAATTCTATTGAAATGTTTTTATTATGATTATAAATATGTTTTGAAACTTTGGTTTAAAATCCTAGATCATTTGGTACATTTTTAAAGAAGTTGCATGATTTTTACAAGTATAGGGACTAAAACTGTCATTTTTAAACCTATATTTGGGCCAAAAGTGTCATTTTGTGAAAGTTAAAGCTATAAGAATAAATTTTTAAGAGTTTGAGACCCTAAGATTAAATATTGAGGGTTGAAATTGTAAATATTAAAACTATAGCCTTAAGGGTTTAAAAGTGTAAATATGCTAAACTTATGAAATTAAGTAAAAGGTAATTAATCTAAAATTAGAAACTTAAAGGATTATTTTGGTCATTTATAAAACTATATGGATGAAAACTATATGATGATACATATTTCCTAAATTATTATAAAGTATAAGGACTATTTTTGTCATTTATGAAACTAAAGGACAAAAGACATAAATATAAATGAAATATACCAACTATTCAAGAAATTTCTAAAAATATATTACTATGTATCATGTTAGTAGGGAAATTTGTACAAAGATGTTCCATCTCGATATTACGTTCTGACTGAGTGGTTAGGTTTACGATTTAAAGTGCCCTCGCTCCTCAAACCTTTACAGAATGGCTTCTGAGTATAATGGCCCGAACAATGATGCAATATTATCACAATTAAAGAATAATTAAATAACATAAAATAATGTTGAACTCAAAATCAAAGACTTAATACTATACCAAATATGTTAAAACAGGTTGGTGTAAGATCAAGTTCTTGTTTGTTAGCTCAAGTTATTTTGTGTGATATAAGCCTGACAATATTACTGGACCTAAGGTGAGTTCATAGCCTCATTAAAGTATACTACTTTTAAATGGTTTGAAAACTCGTGAGGGGAATATTTAAAAAGGAATACAAGTGTTTTTGGTATGCTTCTCAGAAATCATTCTTGACACTATGTTTACTTCTGCCTTGAAAGTACTTTTTAATTATGAATCGTTAATCATTTCCTGGAAATTAGTGCTAATATTGTAAATAGTGCTATTTGAAGACTGACATCTCGTGCCTGGGCAAGTCGCACTTGCTAGCACCTCAGTGGTCAAACAGGCATACTTTATTTTGCTAAGCATGATAGTTTGGCAGACTTCCTCGTAAGGGCAATTATGGGTTTCTGATATGTCTAGTCGCGGTATCATAAGCTTAGTGCATTGATTAAATGATTTTACGGGCGAATAATAACATAGCTCAGGAAAAAGGATCTTGTATTCAAATTATTTTAAAATCTATGAATTCACTCAACCTTTGTGTTGACTTTAAGCATATATTTCAGGTTTTGATAATTGATAACATGGAGCAGCATAATGATGACATGGAAAGATGTAGACTTGGGAATTTTTGTCATTCAAACCTATTTTCTAGATCTCGGGAACCTGTGATGTACAGAGTATGTACAACTTCTTTTATTGAAAATCTCTGATTTTGAATGATAATTTATAAAGAATAAATAAAGTTTATTTAAACACTCTTTTGAGTTGTTTTTCTATTACTGTGCTTTCATATCATGAAGTAATACCCCAAAAATATTATTCCACTGTGTCAAGGTAAAAATGGGGGTGTTACAGAGTGGTATCAGAGCTATAGTTATAGAGAACAAGAAATTAAAATCTTAACTGATTTTCTTAAATTAATACCAAGTGAAAATCTCTGTATCAAAACCGTGCTGCTACCAAAGTTGTAAGTAATAATTTCAAAGTTGTGATTGTCTTTACATGATAATATTATGTGATAATATGATAGTATGTGTAAGTAATATACTAAATACTAATATAAATAATTTATTTTACCGACGTCTTTAGAAATCTGTCTTCCTATTTTCATCCCATCGTCATATCAGATTAGGATCCACAAAATATTTACCTTATGGATGTAAAACCCCAATGCTTTTACCATGAATAGTACCCTTAGTAAACATACGTACATATTAAAACTTCCTTTTATAGCATACACGTGTCACGATTAGTAATTTCAAGAGGTTATGTACGTATTATTATTACGACAAGTATTAAGTACGTGTTAATACACGATAATTATTATCAATAATATTTATAATCACGAACATGAAATCATGAACGTAAGAATCACGAACATATAATTATGTATTTACGTATATTATTAATACGATAAATATCGTTACGTACAAGTATTTATAATAACACGAATAATTAATAATAACGTAACACGTAAACACGAACACACGAACACGTAATAAAATAGACACGAGAAAGGCTTCGGGTTTCCCTTGGTGGGCCCTACAAGCTGCGGCACAAGAAGAAGAGAGGGGCTCAGCCCATGTTTTGGTTTTATTAAAAATAATAAAAAGGGAAACTAAACATTTACAGAGTTTTCACAAAATTGCAAAAACCCTAAATCTCTTTGTCTCTCTCTTTGGTCGGTGGCATCACAACACCACAAGGGGTGGTTGTTTGATCTTGATTAATTAATTCAAGGGTGTGTTCGTGTAATCGTTCTCCTTTCATTCCACGTGTTTGGTAATCCGTAAACCCTTTTGTTTTTTTTATTTTATTCAGTTAATTGAAACATGAACTTTAATTAAATAAAAACATGGATAAAAACATGTCATGGGATCAAGGGTTAAGAAAAAGGGTTGTTTCTGGGCTAGTTGTTCTGGCCGACACACAAACCGAGAGCCCCACGGCTCTCAGCGTGTTTTTGTCACGACCACCAACCGAGATCTATGTCTCGGTGGTGTGGGTGTTCGGTCGACAGCAGGTACAAGGCACCTTGACTTGCGTCGAGGGTGTCCTTGTGGTTTATGTGGGTCTCGGAAGCATGCAAACCAACACCACCAGCCCAGCCGGTGGCTAAAATGGTCGAGCAGGGGGAACCGCAGCGCACGCAGGGCGAACCACCGGCTACAGCCGGTGGGAACTTTTGTGTTAGCGGCTAGCCGAGAGAAGCAAGACCACCGGCTTAAGCCGGTGGCAGCTTACCGAAAGTAGGGGAAACCGGCTCAGTCGGTTTGCCACTGTTTTGGGGGGGTTTGGTTTGGACCGGTTCACGGGTTTTCACGGGTCCGGTTCACGACATGTTTTACTTAGATAGCACACGGGTTCGGTTCATAATTATTTTTACAAGTCTAATTAATTTTACAAGTATATTATTTTTACAAGAAAGATAAATTAATTAATACATGACTTATAATTAATTTAATTAAACATGAAACTTAGGTTATTATTATTATTAAATAATACATGTTTTAACCTAAGTATTTATTTATTTATTTTACTCTATAGTATTAATTAATTATTAAACATGACATATAATTAATTAATAATTATGACTTAGGTTATATTAATATAGTATTAATACATGTTTTAACCTAAGTATTTTTATATACTTTAATTTAATTAAATCATGCTTATATTTAATTAAATCGTATAACCTATAGTTTATTTAATTAATAGAATATTATTAATAAACTATACTATAATTGCATGACTCATGATATTAATTCAGCTTAATTCTAAATATTGAAACTTTCTAATTCAGGAAACCTACTATTTTTGGAAACTTTCTATTTTTAGAAACTAATATATTCTAAGCAGTTAATCTATTTTTGGAAACTTTCTATTTTAGGAAACCTGGTATTTTTAGAAAGTTACTTATTATTCCACAACAAGTATAATAATACAAGAAACACAAGTAATACTTAATCAGAATATACGGAATACATGATAAACACAGCTTAACGTTAAAATCAGTAAAACAAGACATGAACATATAAAACAAGCTAAGACATGATATAAAATCAGTTACGTACACAGTAAGCAGAATACTTATACACGTATACTATTTATATAGAATTAGTGTGATCGAAGTAGGACTCTCTTCCGTTCGTCTTCTTCGTTCACTGGACATAACATACGGATTTCTCGTCCTTTCAGTATGGACATTCTTTCCTTATTAGGACTCCCCGTTTGCAGCTAACTGTTTTCCTAGTATTTGTTTTATATGTTTGATACTTATGTTAGATTAAGAGCCTAAGCAATATACATGCATGACCAGTGTCACCTAGTTATGGAGGTACCATAACAATAACACTAGAGGCACCAGTGTATGACTTCCCCACGGCGAAGTGATTGTTCGTGGCGTCCCTTTTCAGTTTTGGCCATTATATTATATTATCATGTGGGGCGTATGGGTGCATCCTAGTTTCATGTTTAGTAGTATTATCAGAGTGAATGTGATATGTTCCTTGCATCCATCACTAGGAGTTGATCCCTCCTACCCAGACTATTTAATTAGAGGCGACCCCTCTAATTGCATGACGAGGTCTCCCCTACAAGTATTCATTCATGGTGGAACCTCATGACCTATATGGGCTATTTGGATAATTAAACAGATTTTCATAGAAACATAAGTCTTTTCAAACTATAAAACCAGTTTTATGAACATGAATCCATATTACTTAGAACTTATGATATTCCGCTGCTATTAATCTTATATGCTTACGTTATTCCATGTCATACTTGTATATCCGTGCACTGAGCGTTATGCTCAGCCGTTACTTTCCTTTCCATGTCCTAAAACGGCAGGTACCCAAGGACGGACTCGAGCATTTGGAGGAAGTGCATAGGATGGAAGCTGCCATAGACTTCTTCTCCTTCTTGCCATATACTTATGCTTGTTTAGTCTTTCCTAGTTCGTATACTTTATTTATGTTTTGGGCTTATGTTTGGGAACCGATGTTTGATTCCGTTTTTCCCTATGGTCATGTATGTTTACTACATATTACCTTCCATGCTTTCATGACACGCCATAATCACGCGTGGCATTCCATTTACCAAAATGGGGTGTTACAATTATGGTATCAGAGCCAAGGCTACTACCTGTAGGCTGTAAAACTCGACATGTGACTAGCGGGTAGGCTGTAAAACTCAACGCTTGTTATTCCACGTATTGATGTTTTCAGCACTTTGTTGTTTTAACCATGATGTTTTCATCGGTATTGTTTTACTAATATGGATGAAAAACCGTCATCCATACTTAGTTACGTGTCATTGTTTCAGGCATGATGTTTCCTTGTGAACTGTGGCCAACGTGGACTGAACCCCAGTAGTTAATAACTGGTCACATAAAAAAAATTTGGTAAGTTTTAACAGCTGAGTTTCACTCATTTGTTCCATGTATCATTGTCGCAGGTTTATGACTAAGTAACGGTTGGTACATGACTGACCCTAGTTAGTCGCATGTGCTTTTATCGAAACTTTTAAATTTGGGACCGACCAATAAGCGTCCCTTCGCCATGTCTTTTGTTTTTGGTAAACTGACCATAGGCGTTTACCCTCGCGCATATAAAAGTTTTCATAAACTACATCATGCATTCACACACTGTTTTCATGCATAAAAATTTTCTCATGATTTGTTGGCATAATTTTTTTTTCATGTCCCCTCATAAGTTACTATGTCTTTATGTCAAGTATGTTTTCATACGATCATGGTTAACTTAATTTTCATGCTGATTATGTTATTTTTCCTTCATGTTAAGTTTTTTCATGTTTCTTCATGATGATTTCGTCTTCATGTTGATTACGTCTTACGTCTCTTTTGTTGTCTATGCTTTCATGCAAGGCATTGTTGGATTCCAGTTAATCCTGCTGTCATGATAGTCATGGTTGGTTTTCACTAATCATGCTTTCAGGCAAATCATCTTTGAATTTTGTTTAACCACAGTTTTCGCGTTTCTCTATGCAACCAGAATGATGTCTATACTGGCATTGCCAGGTTGTCATGATGGTTTCGAACCGTTCAACCGATTATTTTTCCTTACAAATCATGTCAGATGATCGACCCCATACCGATCATTTCATCAGCATTCCACGGGTACTCCATGTACCGTATGCCATGTGTATTATACATACCGTAATCCATGTGTATTTCACTTGCAATACTTCACGAGTATTCGCTGGTCGAATATAAATCATCTTAGGTGTACTCCACTCGCTGATACTCTACAAGATTGCTGATGCCGCTCATAACTTGGAGAGGTTACGAAAGTTGATGCTGCTGATCATTTTAGAGACGCTACGAGATGCTGATGCTGATCACAAACCTGGAGACCTTACAAGACGGAGACAAAGGCGTTAGATCAAGGCGATCGGACGAGAAGATGCTTCACCACCAGATTGTTGGGAATAAAATGTAGCCAAGACACTTGGACGCAGACAAGAGGAAATTGGACGTTGATAGGAAGAAATCAAGCGTTGTCAAGACAAACGTTGACAGGAAGAAGTCAAGTGTTGATAAGAAGAAGTCAAGCACAGACATGATACTTAATCTACACGTTTAATGTTTTTAGTATGTTTCTAGTAAAGATATGTTCGACAATGTATTTCTTATGTTTATCTTTACCTAAAATAGCTGATACGTATACTCTTGTACAAGGTTCCTTAATCTATAAAAGAGGCCTTTAGGTTTTAGTTTAATATATGTTTTACACTTTCATTGTACGCAAGTTCGATTAATCAATCAAAGTGAAAGTTTGGTTTATCTTGTTTGTGTGTTCTTGTTTAAGTATTAATTCCGCATAATACTTTAATTGTTTCATATACAGCAAAGTTTCTGTACGTGTTTAACTTGATTTAATCTCGTTTACACAAGCTAAATCGATCTAAGTTTGGGATCAACAAGTGGTATCAGAGCTTGTTGAGAAATTTTAATCTAAAGAACACAAAAACCCTAAATCGCCAAAAACCCTAATTTTCAAGAAACCCTAAAATTCAAACAACATGTCTACTCCAGAGTTAACCTCCTCCTCCTCAAGCCATAACATCAAGATTCCCATGCTAGACACAGACAACTTTGAGCTATGGAAGTTCAATTTTGAGCAGTATCTTCAAATCCATGACCACACCCTATGGGAAATTATTGAATATGGAAACACATTCAATAAGGTTGCCAAGATCCTAGCCGCTATAACTCTAAGATCAACTCCAGGCTCAAGTGCTGAGGATCGAAAAGAAAAACCTGAAGATGGAAGAGCTGTCTCAGCTGAGGACGTTGCAAAGAGAAGGAATGATATGAAAACCCTAAGCATCCTCAAACTTTCCTTGGGACAAGAAAATCAGCACAAGTATAGAGGCTATGATTCTGAAAAAGATCTTTGTACACCCCTTCAAGTTGCTTATGGTGGTAATGATGATACTGCCTTAGAGAAAAAGAAGCAACTCTTGCATGAGCATGCTGTATTTAAAGCCCTTCCCAATGAAAAGCTAAGTGGAGTGAGAAGAAGACTTCTTGACATTATAAGCAAGTTGTCATTTATGGGAACAGTGCATGATGATGCTGATATCATCACCACTTTCCTTAAAAGTCTTGGTGATGCATGGAAGATTAAAGCAAGGTCAATGATTGCTAATAATACTCACAAAAGTTCCACCTTTGATGATGTTTACAATAAACTGAGGCTTGTAGAGAGTGAAATCCTTTTGGATCAAGGAAGCAAGTCTACCAATGCAAATATGGCCTTCTTCTCACATAGTGAAGGTCAATTTGATCAAAGGGAGTCATACATGCACCCGTTACTGGATCACCTTGTGTCAACGTTGGATCAAGCTTTGTCAGCGCCTCACATTCAGACGCTGACACATACAATGTTGACTCACCAAGAGTTAAGCCTGCTGGTATTGATCTAGATACAATGTGTGCATACACTGCTTCATTGCCCAATGGTTGAGTGATTACATATGAGGACCTTGAGCAAATTAGTGATGAGCACTTGGAAGAGATGGACATAAAGTGGAATATGGCACTTGCTAGCATAAGGGCCAATAGATGGAATAGAATATTCCGGAAGAAGATGACTTTTAATGCTAAAGACACTACTGGGTATGATAAATCCAAGGTTGAGTGTTACAATTGCCATAGAATGGGTCACTTTATGAGAGAGTGTAGATCTCCTAGAAGATTTGATGCTGGAAAGCCTTCAAGCCAAATCGTCAAGGTTTAATATACAAAAGCTATGGTTGCCATGCAAGACATGGATGGTGTTGGCTGGGATTGGAGCTTTTTGGCCAAGGATGTGGAAGAGAACAAGGCCTTGGTTACAGGAAAGGAGGAAGAGGAGCATGTTCACTAATACAAGATTTTGAATAGTCGTTCACGAATCTTATCGAATTGATCACGGTTTAAAGTAGAGAAGTCGTTCTTGGTGAATAAAAGAAGATTTGGTTATCTATTTCTACTTAAAAGGTAAGAGCGAAACGTAATAAAAATAAACCAAAAAAATAACTAATAATAAAGGAGCAAAACGGAAATTAAAGCAAAACAATTAATAAAAATAAAACTAAAAGAAGAAATTAACTTTCGACTGAAAAATAAAATAAACCTAATGAAAAAGGAGAAAATAAAACTAAGGGGGTACTTTAAAGCTAAACGGGGTAAAAGATAAGGCGGATACTAAATAAAAGATAAAACTTAAACTTTACGAGAAAATACTAATATTAAAATTTGACGAAAAATATAACTAAAAATACGTGACTTTTAGAATTAAAATCGGAACAACTTTCAGATTAAACTAAACGATTACGGAACGAATAATAATTAAGCAAGCACACACCCAGGCTCCTTAAAATGGCGCAAAAAATCTAAGCTAGCAAGGAGGCTAGCATGTCAATATTATTGATTCGGGGTTTATGGTTCATTCGGGAAATTTTTTACAAGTCCACTCATTCGGAATAATTTTTCAAATCCACTCAGTCGGAATGTTTTTTTTTCAAAACACTCATTCGGTATTTTTTTTCAAAACATTCGTTCGGAAAGTTTTTTCAAAACCTTAGTTCGGGATATTTAGTTCATTCGGGAAAATAAACTCATTCGAGAAAATCTGCTGGTTCGGTAAAATTGACTCATTCGGGAAAAATTGCTCATTCGGTAAAATCTGGAAAAACTAAACAGTTACGAAAACTATAAGATCCTATTTTCTAGGGAACACGAATTTAATCAAAATCAACCAAATTAAATCTAAAGATTCAACCAAACTAACCACTAATCATCAACTAATAATAATCAATCAAACCAAATCAACAAAACTAACAACTTAAGCTAAATCAATCAAAACCCACTTAATAAAACTATCAAAAACTCAAGAACACAACCAAATCAATCAAGCTAGATCTATCAAATCAAAAACAAGAAAAGAAGGATGAGATTAATGAAAGGATTGATTAAAGAAAACTTTTATTAAATGATTAAGATTCAAAAACATAAAATTAAAGATCAAACTTACATGAAACTTGATGAGGAAGAAAAGAAAAAGAAGGTGCCAAACATCCTTAGTAGGTGTCGGCCTAAAAAGAAAGAACAAAAAATAAAAATGAAGACTAGCCAAAAAAATGTGAAGGAGTTTGCTATTTATAGGTGTAATGAGTGGTTGGTGAGTGGGCCTTATTCCTTTCTTTTTGTCTTCTCGTCTCTTTAATAAATTTGACGTTTTCGACTTTTATTCGGGATTTGTCGATGAATAAATTCAACTCGTCTTTTAATTTCTTCATTTAATAGACTTGAGTTCTTCGACATATAAATCTTTCGTCTTTGGTCCTTATCTTCGATAAATCTTCAAAATAGGCCCTTTGACTTCCAATCTTTTGCACTCTTGGTCTTTTGACTTCGTCTTTTCTCGTTTTCTTCGATAAAAGCCCGTGATAGCCCGTGTTTTCTTCTTTTTTCATATTTTTTATCCTGAAACACAATAAAAACACAAACCACGCATAATTTTGACTTTTACGACATAAAATACATGTTTTGGCCTTGTTATTATTGGAAATAAGTGGTAAAAGGATAAGTGTTTTCACACTTATTAAATTCCCTACACTTGACCATTGCAATGCCCTCATGCAATGCATTAATTTCAAAGCACAGTTTACATTTTTCATCATAAATAACCACCTTGGCCTTTATTAAATATTAAACACTAAGGAAACTAAAAAGATATAAATATATACAAAACAAGTAAAGAAATCAAAGACTTACATTGGGGTTTTGGTTGCCATGAATGTTTATCATCCTCAAGTTTCACGTTCCCCACACCAAGCTTATAAACAAGATCATTGTTATTATAAGTTAGCAAACTATCACAAACTCGTGTGGCCCAATTATTCACATAGACTCCCTTATTCCTAGGTGTTTTAATGTAAGGAATTTTGTTAATATTGCATGAATGTTCGTTTTTCCTCGACTCACTCGAAATTGATTTCCGATTAAACATAAAAATTAATTTGTTCTTGGTAACTATATTTTTGGTATTTTTAGACTAAAATCTATTTAATATTAAAAACTATTAAAACAATTTAAATAAAACTGATTTTAAAATAAAACTTAAATCTAAATTGAAATCTAATTAATTTTAAACTAAATACTTTTAAAAACTTTAAAAGAAATCTATTTTAAAATAAGACTTAATTAATTGAAATAAACTAATTTAAATAAAACATTTTTTTAACTTTTTATTTTTTTATTAAAACTGACTTAAAACGAAATTTAAATAAAATAATTAATTAAAATCTAATTTAACCTAAACTTGTATTTAATTAAAATAAACTGCCAGTTAAGTACTCAACCTATATTAATTTAATGAAGAAGAGAAATACACAAAAAAAGTGCTAGCTCAATCGGTTATGGTGTATGGGTCCTGGACAGGAGGTCCAGGGTTCGAATCCTAGGAGGGACTATTTTTTTTGCTAATTAATATTTTTGGATTTTTTTGGAATTTTCAAACACACAGATCAATTGAATCTGTGTAATATCAGCAAATGTATAACCCCAAAAGCTAAACAATTAAGTAGAAAATAAGCAGATAAGCAGAATCTAATAAGCACTAAGAAAAACTGAAAATCAGAAAAGAAGAATAAGCAAAAAGCTAATAAGGCAGATAAGCTAAAACGTAATAAGCTAAGAAACTAAACAAGCAAATAAGCCTAAATCGCGAGTAAGAAGAAATAAGCAATCCTAAACAACTATAAAACAAAAGCACAAACACATATCAGAATAAGTAAATCCGAACGAACAACAAAAATAAGCATAAGCAGATTCAGAAACTATACCAGCAACTATTTGAATCAATCCACCAAACTGTTAAATCAAAACTTAAAGAAACTTCAACTAATAACTAACTAAGCGGGTTCAAACGACTCAAACCAAACAGATTAAACAATTATCCAAACAGTAATTAAAACCTAAATACTAGTATAAGCGAAATAAAATAAGTAGATCCTAATAACTCGAAAATTGATTTAAAATCAAACTTAAAAGCAGATAAAAATAACACAACCCGATTCCAAAGCAGATTAATATTCAAAACCCAAACAAGCAGTTCTAAAACAACATTGAAACTTAAACAGGTAAACTAAACAAAAACCAAAAATTAAACTTAAACAAGAAAATTAAGAAGATAGAGATTGAAACCTTTTGTATAAAACCGTTGGGCAGTAGGGTGGGCGCTGAACCCCCTATGGATCGAAACAACCACCGTATTTAACCACCAAACATCATCATCATATATATATATATATATATATATATATATATATATATATATATATATATATATATATATATATATATATATATATATATATATATATATATATATATATATATATATATATATTTTATATTTTTTTATCTTTCCAGTGGGGAAAGAGTTCTTACCTTTTTATTTTACTTTAAAATATATTTAATCAAAAATAAGCTGAAGATAATAAGGCAATAATTTTAAACGAGACACCATATTAAACAGAAACTTCAATTTTCATTAATAAAATTCAGATTACAATACTTCATAAAAGAAATTACATTAAAACCTAAAACTATTTTTTCAGAAATAAAAATTAAAATAAAGGAAAAGGCATCTAAAATTACAGATATGTGGGGGTTTTTATAGGCAAACCCCTTGGAAACCCTCTTCTTAGCTTCAATCGTAAGCATCAAATCCGAACCGTTAAATCCATCATTCTTCTTCTCTCTCTTCATTTTCTTCAATCTTGCGGTGTAAAATAACTTGCATCACTTGGATTGCCAACATGGCAAAAGTTGTGTTTGTTGTGCTAGTTTGATGGATGAGGTGGACTTCTCTGATTGGGGGATTTGGTGGTGGAGAGGTGTGTGAGCCAATCAAAACACAAGGATTGGCCACGTCAGTGAGAGGAGAGGACCACTCCTTTGGTGGATCATCCGAAAACTATGGGGATTTAATTCCTCATGGTATGAATTAACCAATGAGGTAAAACCCTCATTTTTGGGTGAGTAATTTTGGTGATAGTAAAAATTAGGGTTAGGGTGTTGGCTGTGTTTTTAGGAGATGAAGGAGAAAAACAGTAAAAGGAACTTTGGTTGTAACGTCCAGATAAATGGGTAAGGTAAATATTTTATTTATTCGTGAGTTGGGGTGAGGAGTAAATGATACGTGTGTGGGTTAAACACGTGTGAGGTGGGAGGATGTGGGTTGACCGAGACCTTTGACCAAGTGAAAACATCATTCGTCCCTTGTTTATTCATCAATTGGTCTTTAGCCCAATACACTTTTAATCCGTCCCTTGTTTATTCATCAATTGGGTTTTAATTTGGGCTTTTGTCAAAAAGTTAAGAAACCTTTTTCCTTAAATGGGCTTTTGAGCCCATTTATCCAATGTGGGACCCACTTGGCTCGAATATCTTCAAAAATGATTAAATCCACAAAAACGAGCTCGATCTTGGCTTCCTTAATTATTTCTTCAAAACCGTGTTGAATTGGCTGGTTTTTGTGAACTTGGGCACACTTTTGGTCTTTGACTTGTCTTTGTCTCTTTCTTGGACTTTTCTTCAATATTTGACCGTGAAATCCCGTGTTTTCTTTCCTTTTGATCATTTATACCTATTTTAACACAAAACCACGCGTAATTCCGACTTTTATGATATTAAACACATGATTAGGTCTTGTTTTTCCTTGATTTTAGTGGCAAAAGGATAAGTGTTTACACACTTATTAAATCCCCTACACTTGACCATTGCAATGACCCCATGCAATGCATAGTTTTAAAGCATAAGTTACATTTTTCTCATAATTAATCCATCTCTGCCTTTATTACTATTACTACTACTATTACTATGACAAAGATAAAAACTTAAAAGGAAACAAAAGTTATAACAATTTATTAACTTGGAAATTATTTGATGGAAGAAACTTGTAGAGAAATCTAAGACTTAGATTAGGGATTTTAGTGTTATAAATATTAATCACCCTCAAGTTTCACGTTCCTCATACCAAGCTTAAAAACGAGATCATTGTTTACCATAAGTCCTCAAGTTAAATCTCACTCATATAAGATAATTTGTGTAATACTCTTTCTCCAATTCCTACTTTGTATCTATAGATTTTATTGATTGTCATTCACCCGTAGGCTCATTTGACTTATTTGATAATTATTATTCCAAAAATGAAGGCCAAACAGTGCAAACCCGACACTCAAAACCTAACCTCGTCCTCAAAAACGTTGTCACTAAAGTAAGCCCACATCAAGGATGATTTAACATGATTTGGGGAATAAATTCCCGGACCCAAAATTTGGCCAAATAGTACTACTTATTAGTTATTCCTCCAAAGTCATGTAGACTTTATATGGAGTTTAGCAATTTCACATCATATACCCTTAGGCTCTTTAAGATGTAAAAATGCTCCCCGTCTATTGTCCACACCCTAAGGCTCCTTGAACGATAAACGAGGGAATTGATTTTTTTGATCAATTTTTATTCAAAACTTACCATGCCATACACCCTAAGGCTCTAATGACAAGGTTCGTGCTACATGCCCCACACCCTAAGGCTCCTTGAGGTCATGTTTTAATCTTATTCTTTATTTATGATATAGATAGTAGGCCAAATTCCGCGGTCCCATGGTCTGAATACCTCCTACTTAGTGGTCAGGAGCCATCTTAGTCGGAAGTCCACAACGCTGGCACCCTCAATGTGTTCATGCTTTAATTACAAGGAGAATAAAGATTTGGCTAAGAGTTAAGATATCGAATCTACACCGCAAGAATCCTCATTTATTAAGCAATTAAATATACAAGCGGGAAGAAAGAGCCACAAAAACATATAAGCAAAACTTAACCCTTAAACTTATTATCAACTCTATCATCTCTCGTTCTCCACAATTTAAAATCTCAAGGAATGAGACTCATGGATGCTTAGCCTAATAAACCAATTAAGGTCCATATGGTTAAAGATACTAGCTAGAGTAAACTTGGATAAGTAAACTCGGGTTGAGTCAAAATATTCACGACGGGCCTAATATATCAAAGATATCTAAACTTGTTAAAACCATTTTATTCATTTATTTATTTTTTTGACTTTCTTCGTGAAATGGAAATTATTACGATGCGATGACAAAAGGAAAGAAAATAAATGAAAACGCTACTAGGCCAAAATAGATCAAAAATTTGAAAAACGTTGAAATTTTTTTAAAATTTTCCGGTTAAATGGGGTCAAATTCATGGAAAAGCCCACTAAAATTCGATAGAAGTCCCCTCTACACTTAATGTAAACATTGTCCTCAATGTTTAAGCATGTGGGAGAATAAACTCCCCTACACTTAGGACATTGAGTACGTTATTTAAAATCGAGCTAAGGAAGGGACAACTAAAGTGATTACATTTATTCGTTTTATTTATATACATGTATGAATCACAATAGTTTTGATAGAACCGGGTACACGGGAACACGGGATCACGGGCCGCGTCAAAAGTACCAAAAGTGGATCATCAAAGAACATGTCCCTTCACAACATCACAACACACAAACAACCTACTTGGCTCCCCCTTACACTTATTGGTGGAAATGGATGAAGGTGAAAAAGGGTGGAAAGGATGGTAAAGGTAAAAATCTAACCTAGTTATACGATGCTTGATTTATTTATCACGAGTCTCTAGCTCGACTCGATTTCCCGAATTAATTCAAGGGAAATGTGGAGAGGGATGGAATCATCTCATGAGAGATGTCCTCTCCATAGTACAACTTAACCCGTTGGCCATTCACCTTAAAGTTGGGCCCATTTGGTTGGGATAACTCAATGGTTCCATAAGGGAAAACTTGGGCCACGGTGAATGGACTGGACCAACGGCTCTTAAGTTTACCCGAAAAGATTTTCAACCGAGAGTTAAAGAGTAAAACTTGGTCACCAACATGGAACTCTCGGTTTTTAATCTTGGAATCATGAATGAGCTTAGTCTTCTCCTTGTAGATTAATGAATTTTCATAAGCCTCATTTCTAAGTTCATTGAGTTGGATTTTCCTATGATCACCGGCTTTGTTTATGTCAAAATTAGCCCATTTCAAGGCCCAATAAGCCTTATGCTCCAACTCAATGGGGAGGTGGCACACCTTTCCGTACACAAGGCGATAAGGGGTACAACCTATAGGTGTCTTATAAGCAGTACGGAAAGCCCACAAAACATCGTCTAATTTATCGGCCCATGAGGCACGATGCTCTCCCACGGTTCGCTCTAAGATTCTCTTAAGACCACGGTTAGAAACCTCGGCTTGTCCATTAGTTTGAGGATGATACGCGGCGGAAAGTCTGTGATTGACATCATACTTAGCCATGACTCGTGCGAATTGATCATTGAAAAAATGAGTCCCGTGATCACTAATAATAGCACGAGGCACATCGAATCGAGCAAACAATTGTTTCAAGAAGTTAACAACCACCCTCGCATCGTTATTAGGTAAAGCCTTTGCTTCAACCCATTTTTATACGTAGTCAACGGCTACGAGGATGTACTTGTTGCCTTTGGATGATGGAAATGTCCCCGTAAAGTTGATACCCCATACGTCAAAGATTTCACACTCTTGGATGAAATTTTGAGGCATCTCATCTTTATGTGTGATCTTGCCTTGTCTTTGGCAAGCATCACAATGCTTAACCATTTCATGTGCATCATGATAAATGGAGGGCCAATAGAATCCGGAGTCGAAAACTTTTTTAGCGGTGTAATTAGGACCAACGTGACCACCGGTGGGTCCTTTATGGCAAGCTTCAAGTATTTGTAAAGCCGCCGGCCCATCAACACATCTACGAATGATTAAATCCACACATTTCTAGAAAAGATAAGGGTCGTCCCAATAGTACATTTTAACGTCCTTGAAGAATTTTTTCTTTTGTTGGGACGATAACCCTTCGATAAGAACATCACCCGCCAAATAGTTTGCAATGTCCGCAAACCATGGGGTATCATCAAGATTGGAATTAATAGACATTAAGGTCTCAAGGGGAAAGGATTCATTAATCTCTTGATTTGGAGATTCCCCTTGATAGGGATCCTCAAGTCTACTAAGATGATCCGCGGCTAGGTTTTCCGCTCCCTTTTTATCACGAATTTTGATTTTAAATTCTTGTAGGAGCAAAACCCAACGAAGGAGTCTCGGTTTAGCATCTTGCTTGGTCAAAAAGTATTTCAAGGTGGAATGGTCAGTGTAAACGATGGTGGTGGAAAGCACAAGATAGGGGCGGAATTTCTCAAAAGCATACACTACGGCTAAAAGCTCTTTTTCGGTAGTGGTATAATACAATTGAGCCCCCGTCATTGTCTTACTAGCATAATGAATGGGTTGTAAATGTTTGTTAACTCGTTGACCTAACACCGCTCCTACCGCGAAATCACTAGCATCGCACATGAGCTCGAAAGGTAACTCCCAATTTGGAGAGACTAAGACCGGTGCCTTAGTTAATTTACCTTTAAGAAGTTCAAAAGAGTCGAGACATTCTTAAGAGAAGATGAAAGGAGCATCCTTTTCTAAGAGATGAGTCATTGGACGAGCTATTTTCGAGAAATCTTGGATGAAACGTCGATAAAATCCCGCATGGCCTAAAAAACTTCTAACTCCTTTGACGGTGGTAGGTGGAGGTAACTTAGCAATAACATCAACTTTAGCACGGTCGACTTCGATACCGGCTTTGGAAATTTTATGACCGAGGACGATGCCTTCTTTTACCATGAAATGGCATTTTTCCCAATTAAGAACGAGACGAGTGTCTTCACACCGTTTAAGCATACGTTCTAAATTAGCAAGGCAAGAAGAGAAAGAATCACCATAGACCAAGAAATCGTCCATAAATACTTCCATAGTTTCTTCAACCATGTCATGAAATATCGCCATCATACACCTTTGGAAAGTCCCGAGAGCATTGCATAAGCCGAAAGGCATTCTTTTGTAAGCAAATGTTCCATAGGGACAAGTGAATGTGGTTCTCTTGGTCGTTTGGATCGATAGGGATTTGAAAATATCCGGAAAAACCATCTAAGAAACAATAGAAATCATTACCCGCTAAACGCTCGAGCATTTGATCCATGAAAGGAAGAGGGAAATGATCCTTACGAGTGGCATCATTGAGCTTACGATAGTCGATGCAAACTCGCCAACCCGTTACGAGTCGAGTAGGAATCGACTCGTTGTTTTCATTGGGAACAACGGTGATTCCGCCTTTCTTAGGCACACAATGGACGGGACTAACCCATGGCGAATCCGAGATAGGGTAAATCATTCCGGCATCGAGAAGTTTGATAACTTCTTTCTTAATGACTTCATGAAATTTTGGATTAACCCTTCTTTGATTTTGGATTGCGGGTTTAAAGTCATCTTCCATGAGAATTTTATGAGTACAAAAATTAGGATCAATTCCGCGGATGTCGGAGATTTTCCAAGCAATTGCCTTCTTATGATTCTTAAGCACATCGATAAGTCGGGATTTTTCATCTTCTTTTAAGTCCTTAGCAATAATGGCGGGTAACTTATTATCCTCCTCTAAGAAAACGTACTTAAAATGAGACGGTAAATCCTTAAGCTCTAAATCCGGTGGATTGTCGATGGAAGGTTTAGTCAAATTAGGATCATCATTTGTAACTTCCTTAGGAGTAGGTGGAGAAATATGGTCCTCATTGAGAAGTCTCTCAATGGTACGAATGTCTTCTTCCCAATCGGTGGGAGAATCGTCATATTTTAAATCCACATCCCCTAAACTCGCTTCAAATTATTGTAAGAGAAAGTCACTTTCTCCAAATGGAGTCAATGAAGGAGCAATAGAAGCTACGGTCTCAACTTGAAGTAAAGGAGAAATCCCGCTCGTACAAGCCTCGTGAAAATGTTCTTCGCATGATTTGTCGAGCACATCGATGTAATTCACGGATTCGGGCTCATCGGGAAGTTTGGAAAGTTTACCCATGTTAAAGACGATTTTATCGTCCCCGACCCTCATGATAAGTTCACCCGCGGCTACATCAATTAATGTACTCCCGGTTCTCAAGAAGGGTCGTCCCACAATTAAGGGAACACGGGGATCCATCTCATAGTCGACTACGACGAAATCGGCGGGAAAAGTGAATTTGTCGACTCCTACAAAAACATCCTCGGCTATCCCCACCGGATAAGCAACCGTACGGTTAGCTAATTCCAATGTCATACGAGTGGGGACTAGCTCGGGTAAATATAATTGTTTCCACACGGACAATGGCATAATATTGATACTTGCTCCGAGATCCGCCAAGGCCATACAAATCTCAACACCCGGAAAATTACAAGGAATAAGGAATCGACCGGGATCTCCTAACTTAACCGGTAATTTTCTTAAAAGAACCGCGAAACAATTCTCATTCAATTGGGTATTGGCAATATCAAGCAACTTTTCCTTATCACTTAAAAGGTCCTTAAACATCTTAGCGTACTTAGGCATGTGAGCGAGCGCCTCGGTAAAGGTGATATTAAAATTCATTTGTTTGAACATTTTTAGGAAGTTCGAAACTTGAATATCATCCTTATTCTTCAATTTCTCTTTCCGCAACCTTGAGGGATAAGGTATATTGGATTGAGATGAAGGCTTTGGAGTGGATTGCTCACTCACATCCTTTGGTGGAGGAGGAGGAATAGAAATGGAAGGTGAAGGAACCGGTTTGGGAACCGAAGGTGTGGTAGAAAATTTAGGTATCGGTGGAACATAAGGTGTAGATGAATGCATAACGGGTGGTATGTCACAAGTGGAAGAAGAAGGAGGTTGTGTAGAAGAAGAAGGTATCTCGGGTCCTTGGTTAGGTGGGGGATAGGAAGGTTCTACGGTGGTCTTACCGCTCCTAGTAGTGTTAGCATTAACATTAGCCCTAGGATTGGTCACGGTGTTCGAAGGGAGGGCACCTTGGGGACGAAGGTTTTGAATCATAGTCAATAATTTCTTATCGGTCGATTCTTGCATCTCTCTCATAATTCGTTCATGGTCGGTCAATTTTTGTAGAACCAAGTCCATTTGAGGATTATGCCTGTTCGTTTGATTATACCCTTGATTGTTAAAACCTTGATTGTTAAAACCTTGATTGTTAAAACCTTGATTAGGAAAACCTTGGTTTTGATATTGATTATAACCTTGATTAAATCCTTGATTTTGAAAACCTTGGTTATTAAATCCTTGATTTTGGTTATTGAACCCTTGGTTTTGCCCTTGAAAATTCCCTTGATTTTGATTAAAACCTCGTTGATTAGAATTTCCTTGAAAATTACCTCGTTGAGGACCTTGGTTCCTATTTTGGGCGGGTGGGGGTGGTCTTTGTGGTGCTACAAAACCCGGGGGAGCCAAATAGTTATTAGACTTGTAAGACAAATGGTTAACATCAACATTTGGTTTGAAATGAACCCGCTTATTTTCATTGTTGTTATAAGCATAAACTTCTTGTTGATTATTGTAAACCTTGTCATAATTATAGTATGAATGCGGTCCACCACAAGTCTCACACGTTTCACAAGTTTCTTTCATGGCATTAACTTGACCATTTAGGGCATCGGTTTTTAGAGCAAGTGATTCAACAAGCGAAGTGAGTTTATCAAGTCTCTTATCATTCTCAATAGAACTAACACTTGCCATAGTGGCACTAACACTCTTGGTTTGCACTTTAGCCTTGTTTTCAATTATGGCCCAAGCCTCGTTCATCGATTTCACAGGAATATTGCCCCCCGCGGCACTAATAAGTGAGTCTTGGTCATTTAGAGTTAAACCATTGTAAAACGTATTAATTTGACGCACTTTAGTGAAACCGTGTTGTGGACATTTTCTCAAAAGTTCTTTAAATCGATCCCAAGACTCACTAAACGTTTCCCCATATTTTTGTTTAAAAGTGATGATCTCATTCCCTAAAGAAGTGGTTCGTGATGGTGGGAAAAAGTAGTTTATGAACTTGGTCTCTAAGTCAATCCATGTGGTAATACTTTGGGGTGGTTCCTTATCAAGCCAAATTCGGGCTTGTCCCTCGAGGGAAAAAGGAAAGAGTTGCAAGCGAGTAGCCTCTTGTGGCACCCCATTGTATTTGACGGTGTTGGCTAATTGTATGAAACGTTTGATATGATCGTGTGGGTCATCATTAGTACGACCTAAAAATGGTGTAGCGGAAACCATTTGAATAAAACCCGTTTTAAGTTCAAAGTTATTAGCTCCAATATCCGGCACCACAATCGCGTCATCGTTTCCTTCAACGTGAGATTGTAGAATCTCAATCATTGGTCGATTATCCGTTGCCATCGTGTTGTCGAAAGCTCGATTCTCGGGATCGGCTTTAATGATGGTCTTTTTGTTTTTCTTCTTCTTCTTCTTTTTGGAAGAATTGGAAGAGTTTGGTACACCAATCGGTATGTATGTATGCGCGCGAGTGAGCATACAATTAAAACTTTGGAATGAGGTAGGTGACCTCGGTCGACTTTGAGAGGAATAGGATTTTCCCACTCGAGGAGCAATATGAAAAAGCTACAAAATATATACTTAAGTACTACTTGAGTTGGCAAACCAATAATCGGTCGTCCCTCATAATATACGCACAAGCAAGCGGGGAAACGAGGTGGCACAAAGCACTTAAAAACCTTTTTCCTTAGACGACCTTTTATAGCGCGTCGCCTTATACCCACCTTATAGTTTGTATATTTCGAGTTCAAACATCTTACTAGTATTTATCTATTTTGCCCTTTTTCCTTGTTGTGGATTCGAATACAATAGTTAGGTGATGAAATCCCAACTAAGGCTTATTTGAAAAGTAGGTAAATTAATGTTCTACGTAATATACTATAGTAAAAAAAAATCTTTTTGTATTTTTTAAGAAAAATATATATTCACAATAAAAACGAAAGAAATCGAACTAAAAATTAACACTAATACGTAATATTTTTGGTGTAATACTTTTAGGAAAAAGTATTACTTTTGGATTTTTTAATTTTTTTGTTGCAAATCTAAGGAAAGAATTTGCTTTTGTGATTTGTTTTTTTTGTATTTTTAAGTTTTTGATTTTTTTGTATTTTTAATTTTGTTAACAAGAAACGTAACGTTCAAAAAGAACGGATCCCAAAATCCAAACGTCTTCACGAAAAATCGTCAATCGTACGAGCGAAGCGGCAGCGGCGCCATTTTAATGTAAGGAATTTTGTTAATATTGCATGAATGTTCGTTTTTCCTCAACTCACTCAAAATTGATTTCCGATTAAACGTAAAAATTAATTTGTTCTTGGTAACTATATTTTTGGTATTTTTAGACTAAAATCTATTTAATATTAAAAACTATTAAAACAATTTAAATAAAACTGATTTTAAAATAAAACTTAAATCTAAATTGAAATATAATTAATTTTAAACAAAAGACTTTTAAAAACTTTAAAGAAATCTATTTTAAAATAAGACTTAATTAATTGAAATAAACTAATTTAAATAAAATATTTTTTTAACTTTTTATTTTTTTATAAAAACTGACTTAACGAAATTTAAATAAAATAATTAATTAAAATCTAATTTAAACTAAACTTGTATTTAATTAAAATAAACTGCCAGTTAAGTACTCAACCTATATTAATTTAATGAAGAAGAGAAATACACAAAAAAAAGTGCTAGCTCAATTGGTTATGGTGTATGGGTCCTGGACAGGAGGTCCAGGGTTCGAATCCCAGGAGGGACTATTTTTTTTGCTAATTAATATTTTTGGATTTTTTTGGAATTTTCATACACACAGATCAATTGAATCTGTGTAATATCAACAAATGTATAACCCCAAAAGCTAAACGATTAAGCAGAAAATAAGCAGATAAGCAGAATCTAATAAGCACTAAGAAAAACTGAAAATCAGAAAAGAAGAATAAGCAAAAAGCTAATAAGGCAGATAATCTAAAACGTAATAAGCTAAGAAACTAAACAAGCAAATAAGCCTAAACCGCGAGTAAGAAGAAATAAGAAATCCTAAACAACTATAAAACAAAAGCACAAACACATATCAGAATAAGCAAATCCGAACGAACAACAAAAATAAGCATAAGCAGATTCAGAAACTATACCAGCAACTATTTGAATCAATCCACCAAAATGTTAAATCAAAACTTAAACAAACTTCAACTGATAACTAACTAAGCGGGTTCGAACGACTCAAACCAAACAGATTAAACAATTATCCAAACAGTAATTAAAACCTAAATACTAGTATAAGCGAAATAAAATAAGCAGATCCTAAAACAAACTTCAACTGATAACTAACTAAGCGGGTTCGAACCACCGTATTTAACCACCAAACATCATCATCTCCATCTTTCTCAACAGTAACAGTAACGAACCATATATATATATATATATATATATATATATATATATATATATATATATATATATATATATATATATATATATATATATATATATATATATATATATATATATATATATATATATATATATATATATATATATATATATATATATATATATATATATATATATATATATATATATATATATATATATATATATATATATATATATATATATATATTATATTTTTTTTATCTTTCCAGTGGGGAAAGAGTTCTTACCTTTTTATTTTACTTTAAAATTTATTTAATCAAAAATAAGCTGAAGATAATAAGGCAATAATTTTAAACGAGACACCATATTAAACAGAAACTTCAATTTTCATTAATAAAATTCAGATTACAATACTTCATAAAAGAAATTACATTAAAACCTAAAACTATTTTTTCAGAAATAAAAATTAAAATAAAGGAAAAGGCATCTAAAATTACAGATATGAGGGGTTTTTATAGGCAAACCCCTTGGAAACACTCTTCTTAGCTTCAATCGTAAGCATCAAATCCGAACCGTTAAATCCATCATTCTTCTTCTCTCTCTTCATTTTCTTCAATCTTGCGGTGGAAAATAACTTGCATCACTTGGATTGCCAGCATGGCAAAAGTTGTGTTTGTTGTGCTAGTTTGATGGATGAGGTGGACTTCTCTGATTGGGGAATTTGGTGGTGGAGAGGTGTGTGAGCCAATCAAAACACAAGGATTGGCCACGTCAGTGAGAGGAGAGGACCACTCCTTTGGTGGATCATCCGAAAACTATGGGGATTTAATTCCTCATGGTATGAATTAACCAATGAGGGTAAAACCCCCATTTTTGGGTGAGTAATTTTGGTGATAGTAAAAATTAGGGTTAGGGTGTTGACTGTGTTTTTAGGAGATGAAGGAGAAGAACAGTAAAAGGAACTTTGGTTGTAACGTCCAAATAAATGGGTGAGGTAAATATTTTATTTATTCGTGGGTTGGGGTGAGGAGCAAATGATACGTGTGTGGGTTAAACACGTGTGAGGTGGGAGGATGTGGGTTGACCGAGACATTTGACCAAGTGAAAACATCATTCGTCCCTTGTTTATTCATCAATTGGGCTTTAGCCCAATACACTTTTAATCCGTCCCTTGTTTATTCATCAATTGGGTTTTAATTTGGGCTTTTGGTAAAAAGTTAAGAAACCTTTTTCCTTAAATGGGCTTTTGAGCCCATTTATCTAATGTGGGACCCACTTGGCTCGAATATCTTCAAAAATGATTAAATCCACTAAAACGAGCTCGATCTTGGCTTCCTTGATTATTTCTTCAAAACCGTGTTGAATTGGCCGGTTTTTGTGAACTTGGGCACACTTTTGGTCTTTGACTTGTCTTTGTCTCTTTCTTGGACTTTTCTTCAACATTTGACCGTGAAATCCCGTGTTTTCTTTCCTTTTGATCATTTGTACCTATATTAACACAAAAACACAAAACCACGCGTAATTCCAACTTTTACGATATTAAACACATGATTAGGTCTTGTTTTTCCTTGATTTTAGTGGCAAAAGGATAAGTGTTTACACACTTATTATGTATCTCTTGTATTTTATGATTGTCTTGAATGATCACGAGGATGCATTGTTTGACTTATTTCGATAGGTTATTAGGCTGAAAATAAAGTGGGACGATTTAATCAATAGTTAGCTAAAGGACAAAATCTTTTAAAACTACTTCTCGGGACCTCTTAAAGTTCATATATTGGCATAACTTGCTTCACGATTTGAGACCTTTCTCGGACTGATATTTGGAAGCGACTTCATACTTCGAATCTTGAGAGACATTCTTGAAATTATGGTCTTCTCTTCATAATAGGAATTTCTTCACTTGAAGTTTTTGAGAGATTCTTCATACTTGGACCACGACTTCTTCATTTTTCTCCAATCTTTATTTTGGATTTTGATATACAACGATCCGCCTCCTTTTAGGACTTGGATCTATTTATCCTCATACCTTGCTAGGGTCTTTTCGGATAGACTTCTACATGATCTTTACGGGAGTATTTGCTTTTCTTCGTGTGTCTTGATCCTTCATATTGATTTTTGATAAATGATTCTTCACATCACTTGGGATCTTTAGCAACAAATGGTAGCCCTCATGCCTTGTTAGGGCCTTTTTGGACTCGCCAATCTTCGCATCCCGCTTCAATTAGTTATGCCTTGGCTATGAACTCTAATTAATACCGAGCAACTTTTAAACGATCTTGGGCTAGAAGCTAAGTAACTTTTCAAGTCGTACAACCTTATTTATTGCAAATATATGTATTAACAAGCGATGGGAGAAAAAGCTTATAATCAACTCACATAAATTCATGAAAGAATACCAAAGTTATAATTGACTCTGTCATCTCTCGTTCTCCACAATTTAAAATCTCAAGGAATGACACTCGTGGATGCTAAGCCAATTAAATCAAAGTTTTGGGTTTTCAAGTCATCTATAGGATCTTGCAAATTCTTAGACTCTTTCAAGTTTAGAAATCGCATTTTAAAGTTCCCTTGATAAACGACTTTCTAAGATCATTTATAGGAACTTGCGAAAAGTTCTTGTTCTTAACCCGTGAGAGTTAAGACTTTCGCGTTTTAAAGTTCCCTGTATAAAAGCCTAGCAAAACTTGACTTAAACACGTTAAGGATACTAGCTAGAGTAAACCTGGATAAGTAAACTCGGGTTAAGTCAAAAGATTCACAACGTTGAAAAATTAAAACCACTTTATTCAAAATTTATTCTAGCAAAGAAAGTAAATAATGATAACAAATGAAAATACTACTAGGCCAAAATAGATTAACAATTTTGAAAAATATCGAAAAATCAAATTTTCCTGTTAAAATGAGGACAAATTCATGGAAAATACCACTTACTTCGATAGAAGTCCCCCCTACACTTGATATAAAAATTGTCCTCAATGTTTAAGCATGTGGGAGTAAACTCCCCTACACTTAGGACATTGTGCACGTTGGTTAAATCTTGCTAAGGAAAGGAAAACTATAGTGATTTCAGTGTGAACATATAAGATATGAAATATTGAATCATGACAGTTTAGGATAGAACCGGGTAGACGGGTACACGGGATCACAGTCGTTAAATGTCATCAAAAGTGGATATTTGAAGCTTTAATCCCTGCACATCAGAAGAAACAAGACAACAAACACCTATGGGGCTCCCCCTACACTTATTATGAAAACGGTAAAGGATAGATCAACGAGTTGCCTCCCGAGAAGCGCTTTTTTTTATAACCGAGTCACGAGCCTGACTCAACCCAGAACTAATTCAAGGGAAACGTGGTGAGGGATGGAATCATCTCATGAGAGATGTCCTCACCAAAGTACAGCTTCAGACGCTGGCCATTCACTTTAAAATTCGGTCCATTTGGTTGAGAAAGTTCAACGGTGCCGTAAGGGGAGACTTTGGCGACGGTGAATGGACCAGACCAATGGCTCTTCAGCTTGCCCGAGAAGATCTTTAACCGAGAGTTAAAGAGTAAAACTTGATCACCAACGTGAAACTCTCGGTTCTTAATCCTTGCATCATGGATGATATTGGTTTTCTCCGATCAATGAATTCTCATAAGCTTCATTCCTTAGATCATTTAGCTCGTTGAGTTGAATCTTCCGAAGATCACCGGCTTTGTTGATGTCAAAATTAGCCCACTTCAAGGCCCAATACGCCTTATGCTCCAATTCAATAGGGAGGTGGCATGCCTTCCCGTACACAAGAAGATATGAAGTGTAACCAATCGGCGTCTTATATGCGGTACGGAAAGCCCACAAAGCATCATCTAACTTATCGGCCCACGAGGCACGATGCTCTCCCACAGTACGCTATAATATTCTCTTCAATCCACGGTTAGAAATCTCGGGTTGACTATTTGTTTGGGGATGATAAGCGGTGGAAAGACGATGATTGACACCATACTTAGCCATGACTCGAGCAAATTGATCATTGCAAAAATGAGTCCCGCGGTCACTGATGATAGCACGAGGAACACCGAATCGAGCGAAAAAGTTGTTTCAAAAAGTTCACAACCACCCTCGCATCATTCGTAGGGAGAGCCTTTGCTTCAACCCATTAGATATGTAGTCAATGGCTACGAGGATGTACTTGTTCCCTTTGGATGATGGAAATGGCCCCATAAAGTCGATACCCCATACGTCAAATATTTCACATTCTTGTGTGAAATTTTGAGGCATCTCATCTTTGTGTGTGATCTTGCCTTGGCGTTGGCAAGCATCACAATGTTTAACCATTTCATGAGCGTCATGATAAATGGAGGGCCAATAGAATCCAGAGTCGAATACTTTCTTTGCGGTATAGTTAGGACAAAAGTGACCACCAGTGGGTCCTTTGTGGCAAGCTTCTAGGATTAGTAATGCTGCCGGCCCATCAACACACTTACGAATGACAAGATCCGCACATTTTTTGAAAAGGTAAGGGTCGTCCCAAAAATAGTGCTTAATGTCTTTAAAGAACTTTTTCTTTTGTTGGGACGTTAACCCTTCCTTGAGAATTCTACCCGCTAAATAGTTTGCAATGTCCGCAAACCATGGGGTTTCAATAATATTGGAGTCAATAGACATCAAGGCCTCAAGGGGAAAAGAGTCATTAATCTCTTGATTTGGTAGGTCCCCTTGATAAGGATCCTCGAGTCTACTAAGATGATCCGCGGCTAGGTTTTCCGCTTCCTTTTTGTCACGAATTTCAATTTGAAATTCTTGTAGGAGCAAAACCCAACGAAGAAGTCTTGGCTTGGAATCTTGTTTAGTTAACAAGTACTTCAACGCAGAATGGTTGGTATAGACAATGTTGGTGGAAAGAACAATATAGGGGTGGAACTTCTCAAAAGCATACACTACAGCTAAAAGCTCTTTTTCGGTAGTGGTATAATGCAATTGAGCCCCCGTCATTGTCTTGCTAGCATAATGGATTGGTTGGAAGTGTTTGTTCACTCTTTGTCCCAAAACCGCTCCAATAGCAAAATCGCTAGCATCACACATCAATTCAAAAGGTAAATCCCAGTTAGGTGTAACCAAGACCGGTGCCTTAGTTAATTTATCCTTTAGATGATTGAAAGAATCAATACACTCTTTAGAAAAGGTAAAAGAAGTATCTTTTTCCAAGAGGTGGGTCATCGGGCGAGCGATCTTCAAAAATCTTGAATGAAACGACGATAGAAGCCCGCATGACCAAGGAAACTTCTCACCCCTTCACGGTTGAAGGTGGAGGTAATTTAGCAATCACTTCAACTTTAGCACGGTCGACTTCAAGACCGGCTTTGGAGATTTTATGAACAAGAATAATACCTTCTTTTACCATGAAATGGCATTTTTCCCAATTAAGAACGAGACGAGTGTCTTCACACCATTTGAGCATACATTCTAAATTGGCAAGGCAAGTAGAGAAAGAATCATCATAGACCGAGAAATCATCCATAAAGACTTCCATAGTTTCTTCAACCATGTCATGGAATATAGCCATCATACACCTTTGGAAAGTCCCAGGAGCATTGCATAAGCCGAAAGGCATTCTTTTGTATGCAAATGTTCCATAAGGACAAGTGAATGTGGTTTTCTCTTGGTCTTTAGGATCGATGGGAATTTGAAAATACCCGGAGAAACCGTCTAAGAAGCAATAATAATCATTACCCGCTAAACGCTCGAGCATTTGATCCATGAAAGGGATAGGAAAATGATCCTTGTGAGTGGCATCATTGAGCTTGCGATAGTCTATGCAAACTCGCCAACCCGTGACAAGTCGAGTAGGAATCAACTCATTGTTTTCATTGGGAACAACGGTTATTCCACCTTTCTTAGGCACACAATGGATGGGACTAACCCATGGCAAATCCGAAATAGGGTAAATCATTCTGGCATCTAGAAGTTTTATAACCTCTTTCTTGATGACGTCATGAATCCTAGGATTAACCCTTCTTTGGCTTTGGATTGTGGGTTTAAGGTCATCTCCATGAGAATTTTATGAGTACAAAAGTTCGGATCAATTCCGCGGATATCGGAAATTTTACAAGCAATTACCTTCTTATGATTCTTCAGCACGTGGATAAGTCGAGATTTTTCTTCTTTTTTCAAGTCCTTTGCGATGATGACGGGTAACTTCTTATTGTCTTTAAGGAACACGTATTCGAGATGAGACGGTAGATCCTTAAGCTCTAAATTCGGAGTATTTTCGACGGAGGGCGTAGTCAAATTCGGATCATCGATAGAGATTTCCTTAGGATATGGTGGAGAAATATGGTCCTCATTGAGAAGTTTCTCAATGGTACGAATGTCTTCATCCCAATTGGAGGGATAATCGTCATATTGTAAGTCCACATCCCCCAAAGTTGCTTCAAATTCTTTCAAAAGGAAATTACTTTCTCCAAATAGAGTCAGTGAGGGAGTAATAGAAGCAACGGTCTCAACAATGGGTAGAGAAGAAGAACCACTTTTACAAGCATCTTTGAAATGCTCTTCACAAGCCTCATCAAGTACGTCAATGAAATTAACGCTCTCGTTTTCATAAGGTTGCTTAGAAAGTTTACCCATGTTGAAGACAATTTTATCGTCACCAACTCTCATGATTAATTCGCCCGCGGCTACATCAATGAGAGTGCGACCGGTCCTCAAGAATGGACGTCCAATGATTAATGGAACATTGGGATCCATCTCGTAGTCAACGATAACAAAATCCGCCGGAAAGGTGAATTTGTCGACACCGACGAAGACATCTTCGGCAATCCCCACCGGATAAGCAACCGTACGGTTAGCTAATTCCAATGTCATTCGAGTGGGGACTAGCTCGGTTAGAGATAATTGTTTCCAAACACTTAATGGCATTAAGTTTATACTAGCACCTAGATCGGCTAGGGCCATACAATTCTCTACCCGGGGAAGTTTCAAGGAATGAGAAAACGACCCAGATCACCAAGTTTGGTCGGTAATTTCCTTAAGAGCACTGCGGAGCAATTCTCATTAAGTTGGGTCTGAGCGATATCAAGGAGTTTTTCTTTGTCACTGAGAAGATCTTTAAACATCTTAGCATATTTCGGCATGTGAGCGAGAGCCTCAGCAAAGGAGATGTTGAAATTCAATTGTTTAAACATTTTAAGAAAGTTCGAAACCTGAATATCATCCTTGTTCTTCAACTTCTCTTTCCTCAACCTTGAGGGATAAGGTATATTGGGTTGAGATGAAGGCTTTGGAATGGAATTCTCACTCACATCCTTGTGTGGTGGAGGGGTGGAAGTATAAGGTGGAGGAATTAGAGAAGGGAACTCGTTTTCCTTTGTCACAATCACCAGTGTAGGTGTAGGAATATCGGGTTCCTTTAAACCTTTGCCACTTCGGGTTGTGATTGCTTTCATCTCCCCTCTTGGATTAGCAACGGTGTTACTCGGAAGAGAACCCGAACTAGAGGCTTGATTACTTTGGAAGAAACTAGCCATCATATCCCTTAAGTCATTCGTTTGACTGCTCAAAGAGTTTCGCATATCGGCTCGAAGATCATTCCCTTGTTTCGCCATATATCCTTTCAAGTTGATGATTTGTCGCTGAATATTCTACACCAGCGCATCATTAGTCCTCATGTAAGTTTCAACCTCGTGATTAAATGCGGTGGGTTGGTTGGGAGGAGGAGCATGGTAGGCAGGTGGTTGATAAGCGGGTTGTTGGTAAACCCGGTTGTTTCCTTGAGGTGGATATGGGTTTCTTTGGGTTTGATATTGATTGGGAGCTCGAGCTTGGTTTTGATTGTTGCGATTGAGGTTGTTTTGGTTTTGAGGAGGAAAACCGGGTGGTGAAAGGAAGTTGTTTGAACGATAACTGAGCAAATTGCGGTCACCTTGTGGACGTGCTTGATAGCCTCCCGTAGAAAAGTTACCGTTGGCGGCATACACATTTCCCGGATTGTCGTGAGTCGAAGGATAATCGGTGTATGAATGAGATCCCCCGCATATTTCACATGACTGACTCAAAGCATTAACTTGCGCATTGCTGCTTTTGGAATTGTTGGCGGTTTGTAAAGCAAGTGCTTCAACAATCGAAGTAAGCTTAGTAATTCTCTTGTCGGCATCACTAGTACTAGCACTAGCCACATTAGCCCGAACCCTCTTAGTTTGCACTCTAAACTTATTCTCAATAATGTCCCACCCGGCATTAGAAGACTTAACTAAAATTTTAGCCCCCGAGGCACTATTTAGTGAATCTTGGTCATTCATGCTTAAACAATTGTAAAAAGTATTAATTTGATGCACTTTTTTAAAACCATGTTGCGAAGACTTTCTTAAAAGTTCTTTAAAACGGTCCCAAGATTCACTAAATGTCTCACCGTACTTTTGTTCAAAGTTAATGATTTCATTACGCAAAGCAGTAGTACGTGAGGGTAGGAAAAAGTAGTTGATGAATTTGGTCTTTAAATCCGACCACGTAAGAATACTTTGTGGCGGTTCCTTATCAAGCCAATGCCGGGCTTGTCCCTCTAAGGAGAAAGGAAAAAGTTGCAAGCGAATTACCTTTTGTGAAACCCCATTATACTTGACCGTATTAGTGAGTTGTAGGAACCTTTTGATATGGTCATGAGGATCATCAAGTGTACGCCCCAAGAATGGTTGAGCAGAGACCATTTGAATGAAGCCGGATTTGAGCTCAAAGTTGTTGGCTCCAATCTCGGGTATGACAATAGCATCGGTCTTGCCCTCTACTTGCGATTGCAAAAGCTCGATCATTTGTCGATTGTCCATGGCGACAATAGGTTGAGTTTCGGCTTCGGATTGAGTTGCTTTCTTCTTACGAGCACGGGTACGCATACACACCTACAAAAGGAAAAGAAAGATAGACAAGAAATATTTTTGGTTTTTTATGTTTTTCTATTTTTATTTTTTTTTGGATTTTTGAAAAAAAATTTGACACGAAAAATAACGTTCAAAAGTGAACGGATCCCAAAATCCAACGCGTGTCTCACTGAAAACCGTTAATCTTCACGAAAAGAGCCGGCAACGGCCCCATTTAATACAAGATTTTAAATAGTCGTTCACGAATCTTATCGAATTGATCACGGTTTGAAATGGAGAAGTCGTTCTTGGTGAATAAAAGAAGATTTGGTTATCTATTTCTACATAAAAGGTAAGAGCAAAACGTAATAAAAATAAACCAAAAACAAATAACTAATAATAAAGGAGCAAAACGAAAATTAAAGCAAAACAGTTAATAAAAATAAAACTAAAAGAAGAAATTAACTTTCGAGTGAAAAATAAAATTAACCTAATGAAAAAGGAGAAAATAAAACTAAGGAGGTACTTTAAAACTAAACGAGGTAAAAGCTAAAGCGGGTACTAAATAAAAGATAAAACTTAAACTTTACGAGAAAATACTAATATTCAAATTTGACGAAAAATATAACTAAAAATACGTGACTTTCAGAATTAAAATCGGAACAACTCTAAGATTAAACTAAACGATTACGGAACGAATAATAAATAAGCAAGCAGACACCCAGGCTCCTTAAAAATGGCGCCAAAAATCTAAGCTAGCAAGGAGGCTAGCATGTCAATGTTATTTATTCGGGGTTTATGGTTCATTCGGGAAATTTTTTACAAGTCCACTCATTCGGAATAATTTTTTAAATCCACTCATTCGGAGTGTGTTTTTTCAAAACATTCATTCGGTATTTTTTTTTCAAAACCTTCGTTCGGAATTTTTTTTTCAAAACCTTCATTGGGGATATTTAGTTCATTCGGTAAAATAAACTCATTCTAGAAAATATGTTGGTTCGGTAAAATTGACTCATTCGGGAAAAATTGTTGGTTCGGTAAAATTGACTCAGTCGGGAAAAATTGCTCATTCGGTAAAATCTGGAAAAAATAAACAATTACGAAAATTATAAGATCCTATTTTCTAGGGAACACGAATTTAATCAAAATCAACCAAATTAAATCTAAAGATTCAACAAAACTAACCACTAATCATCAACTAATAATAATCAATCAAACCAAATCAACAAAACTATTAAGCTAAATCAATCAAAACCCACTTAATAAAACTATCAAAAACTCAAGAACACAACCAAATCAATCAAGCTAGATCTATCAAATCAAAAATAAGAAAAGAAGGATGACATTAATGAAAGGATTTATTAAAGAAAACTTTTAATAAATGATTAAGATTCAAAAACATAGAATTAAAGATCAAACACACATGAAACTTGAAGAGGAAGAAAAGAAAATGAAGGTGTCAAACACCCTTAGTAGGTGTCGGCCTAAAAAGAAAGAACAAAAAATAAAAATGAAGACTAGCCAAAAAATGTGAAGGAGTTTGCTATTTAGAGGTGTAATGAGTGGTTGGTGAGTGGGCCTTATTCCTTTCTTTCTGTCTTCTCGTCTCTTTAATAAATTTGACGTTTTCGACTTTTATTCGGGATTTGTCGATGAATAAATTCAACTCGTCTTTTAATTTCTTTATTTAATAGACTTGAGTTCTTCGACATATAAATCTTCCGTCTTTGGTCCTTATCTTCAATAAATCTTCAAAATAGGCCCTTTGACTTCCAATATTTTGCACTCTTGGTCTTTTGACTTCGTCTTTTCTCGTTTTCTTCGATAAAAGCCCGTGATAGCCCGTGTTTTATTCCTTTTTCATATTTTTATCCTGAAACACAATAAAAACACAAACCACGCATAATTCCGGCTTTTACGACATAAAATACACGTTTTGGCCTTGTTATTATTGGAAATAAGTGGTAAAAGGATAAGTGTTTTCACACTTATTATTCACTATGCTCTCATGGCACATTCTTCATCTTCATCAGACAATGAGGTATATGATGATGCATTTTGTAGTAAGGGTTGTCGTCTAAACACTGAAAAGCTTACAAAGAAGTTTTAAAATTAACATCAGATGTTTTTGATGAAAAATGCAAGTTATCTAATTATCAACTTGCTCTTACTCAAAATGAAAAGACTGTGGCTGAATATAAGAAAATGGAGTTTGACCTAAAAGATCAAATCAATGTTTTAACTCATGATCTAAATGCTAGCGTTGAGGTTAGGAACATCTTAGAGAGATCCAATGGTGTTTTACAAGCTAAGTTAGATGAGGCTATCAAAAGCAAAGATAATGTAGATCTTAAAATTCAAAAATTTGATAAAGCTTCTCAAACCCTAGAAAAAAGTGTTAGTGAACAAAGGGATTCTAGGGATAGGAGTAGGATTGGGATGAAAGAGTATGATGGTGTTCCACCACCTGCTGGGAACTTTTATAGTGTCCTTAGAAAGGATCTTTCTTGGACTGGTATTCAAGAACTCCAAGAAGAGGAATTTATTCCTCCACCTAGAGTTCTTACCCCAGTAGAGGAATATAAGCAGAAATTAACAGATTTAGACCAATGGAAGAAAGCTAACCCTACTTTGTTTGTTAGGGGTGGCATGCTTAGTGAAAGCACAAATGAGTGTACACCCATAAAAGTGACCAATCCTACTACTGGAAAGACTAGTAAACTTGGCTTAAACGTTGATAGAAAACCTAGTATTAAATATACAGAAATGTATAGAAAACCTAGGTCACCAAAAAGTCAAGTTAGTGATAATGGAACAGGTTTCTTCTCATCTAGACCTAGAGTTATGTCTAGAAAACCCTGTTATACTTGTGGAAGCTTTTCACATTTGGCTTATAAATGTGTCAATGCTTCAAAGGTCAACGCTGATAGAAAGTCAACCATGGTCAAACCCAAACCTTTTGTCCAGTAAAGTCCACAAGTCATTAGACCAACCCTATTCTTTACTAAAGGGTCTAATACTTATAGACAAAGGCCTTTTCAAAAGACCAATACATGGTCTAACAGACAATGGGTTCCTGTATCAAACCCTAGCTTTGACGCTGATAAGGGTAACTTCAGCGTTGACAAGAACAAATTCAACACTGACAGAAATTTTTTCAACGCTGTTAGACCAAGAAATGCCAAATACATGCAACCAAAGGGGAAGGGTCTAAAGCTTCTTGTAGCTTATTTTGGAGACCTAAACAATACCAAAACCCTAATTCAGCTGGGATTTCTATGACCTGTAACATATTTCAGTATATTTCAAAGGTCATATCTAAACCAATTGGGGTTAACTAGGTGTTTAATCCAAAAAGGGATGAACAAGGGGTTGTCATAAGGACTAAGTTTGTTCTTGTTGAACAACCAAATGAATCCAAGTCTGCTCAGGCTTGGGTTCCCAAAGAAAACTAATTTGTTTTCTTTATGTGTGGGGCATTCAAAAGCAGGTTAATGATTATGGCTATTGGGATAGTGGATGCTCTAGGCACATGACGGGGAAGGAAGATTACTTGACAAACTTTACACCCATTAAAGATGGTGACAAAGTGTACTTTGGAGGCGGATATGGGACTATCACTGGCAAAGGCACTCTTATCACCAACAATATGCGTTTTGAGAATGTGTTTTTGGTAAAAGAACTTGACTATAATCTGTTTAGTGTATCACAGGTGTGTGATAACAAAAATAAGGTTCTTTTTACTGATACTGAATGCTTGTTGTTGAGCAAAGATTTTAAAATACTATATGAGAAATTCATTGATTATAGAACACCTAGGCATAAGGACATTTATAATGTGAATCTTAATGGAATTAGGATAAATAATAATTTGTCATGTCTATATGCTAAGGCTTTAGTTGATGAGAGTAATCTTTGGCACAGAAGGTTAGGGCACATTAATTTTAAGAATATAAATAGACTTGTGAGACATGGTTTAGTTGATGGTTTGCCTGAAAAGGCTTTCAAAAAAGACAACTCTTGTGTTGCATGTCTTAAAGGCAAACAACACAAAGTCTCCTTTAAGTCTAAACCTGTGCATTCTAGTTCTAAACCACTTCACTTGCTGCATATGGACTTGTTTAGTCCAACTAATATAGAAAGCATAAATGGTAAATCCTACTGTTTTGTCATCACTGATGATTTTTTAGATTTACTTGGACTTTCTTTTTAGCTTTGCAAAGTGAAACTGCATATATTTTGATTAACTTTATTACCCAGTTAGAGAAAAAGACTGGGAATGAGGTTAAGATACTTAGAAGTGATAATGGTGGTGAGTTTAGAAATAAGTTGTTATATGACATTTTTGCCAAGAAAGGGATTACTAGACAATTTAGAATAGCTAGAACCCCATAACAAAATGGGATGGCTGAGAGGAAAAACAGAACACTCATAGAAGCAGCTAGGACTATGTTTGTTGATGCTCACTTCCCCATAGCATGTTAGGCTGAGGCTGTGAATACAGCTTGTTATGTTCAGAATAGGGCATTAATCAACAAGATTCACAACAAGACACCTTATGAGCTATTTTGGAGTAGGAAACCTAATATTGGTTTTCTTAAACCCTTTGGCTGTCATGTAGTTGTTTTAGACACTAGTGATGCCTTAGGAAAGTTTAGTGCTAAAGGTGATGAAGGCTACTTTATGGGTTATTCAGTGCAGAGTAGAGGATATAGAGTTTACATTAAGAAAGAAAAACGCATACTTTAAAAGGTACATGTTAGGTTTTTAGAGAGTAAACCTAGTGATCCTGAGAGTGGACCAAATTGGTTATTTGACTTGTAACCTCTATCTAGAACTTTGAATTATATTCCTATTACTAATCCAGACATTGTGAAGGTAACTTCAATTGTTATGGAAGAACCAGTTGTTGAAATTTCAGGTATACTGGTTGATAAGGAGGTTGGATCACAAGCAGACCAATCAGATACTTGAGTATGTTACCATTCCTATATGGACAGATGCATTTGCTGATGCTGCTGGAAAAGAGAAAGGTGGTCCACAAGTATCACCAGTTGAAATCATGCATGATTCTTCAGGCGCTGACAAAGGAAAATCTGACGCTGACAAGACAAATTCAGGCGTTGATGGATCAAACGTTGACAGCCCTCCTTCAAGCATTGACAACTCGTTTGACCATTTATAGTCTTCCAGTGTTTTGGAACAAGGTGAACCTTCAAACAGAAATGGATAGGTTCATTCAGATGATGATAGAAGAGAATTTGAAGAAGATATTGGCAACCTGGAGACTGAAATTGATGATAACACAATAATTGTAGGGGGAGTACTTACATCTACCATGAAGAATCATCCTTCTTCTTTAATCATAGGTGATGTGATGACTCCTGTACAAACTAGAAGGTCTCATCAGAATCATGGAGGATTTATTGCCAATATTCAAAAGAAGGTTGATACCCCTCTTGTTCAAGCATGTTTGTTTGCCTGGTTTCTGTCACAGCAGGAACCCAAGAAGATTTTTGATGCTCTCAAAGAACCAAGTTGGGTGGAAGCAATGCAAGATGAGCTTCACCAATTTACTATTCAGGATGTTTGAGAGTTAGTTGATTGTCCCAGACGTGTCAGGCCTATTGGGACAAGATGGGTTCTTAGAAACAAAAAGGATGAGAGAGGAATTGTGGTCAGAAACGAGGCCCATTTAGTTGCTCAAGGATATACATAAGAGGAAGGGATAGACTATGAGGAGGTCTTTGCACCTGTTGCAAGGATTGAGGCAATAAGGATTTTTCTAGCCTATGCTTCCTGCATGGGATTTACAGTTTATCAAATGGATGTGAAGAGTGCTTTTCTTTATGGCACAATTGCAAAGGAGGTTTATGTAATGCAGCCTCTTGGTTTTGAAGATTCGGAACATCCAGACAAGGTGTATAGAGTGAAGAAAGTTATGTATGGACTTCATCAAGCCCCAATAGCATGGTATGGCACATTGTCCACCTATCTGGTGGAAAATGGATTCAAAAGGGGCACCATAGATCAGACTTTGTTAACAAAGAAGACTGGTAAGGATTTCTTACTTGTTCAGGTTTATGTGGATGATATCATCTTTGGCTCTTCTAGTCCAAAGATGAGTGAAGACTTTTCCAAACTCATGACAGACAATTTCAAGATGAGTGCAATAGGAGAGATGAACTTCTTTGTAGGGTTACAAGTTCAGCAGAAAGAAGATGGTATCTTCATCTCTCAAGACAAATATGTAGCAGAAATCTTGAAGAAATTTGGTTTTTCTCCACATGAGAAACGGGCTAACACATCCATGGATAGGGAACACCCTTGGGGAAAGGTTGGAGATGGAAAAGAGGTGGATGTCAGGCATTATAGGTCAATGATTGGATCATTGATGTATCTTACAGCTTCAAGACCTGACATTATGTTTGTTGTGTCTGCATGTGCACGCCATCAAGTGACTCCCATAGAGTGTCATCTTCATGCTGTCAAGAGGATTTTTAGGTATCTTAGGTGATATCCCACATTGGGATTATGGTATCCAAAAGATTCTTCATTAGAGCTTATTGCATATTCAGACAGTGATTATGGGGGTGACAAGTTTGATAGAAAATCCACAACTGGTGGATGCCAATTTCTTGGGAGTAGGTTGATATCTTGGCAATGCAAGAAACAGACAGTGGTGGCCAATTCTACAACTGAAGCAGAATATGTAGCTGCAGCTGCTTGTTGTGGACAAGTCTTATGGATTCAGAACCAGCTGTTGGATTATGGGTATAATTTCATGCATACCAAGATTTTTATAGACAATAACAGTACTTTATGCATTATTAAAAATCTTGTACATCACTCTAAAACAAAAAACATAGAAATTAGACATCATTTTATAATAGATTGTTTTGAAAAAGGTTTAATACAACCAGATAGGGTTGACACAGAGGAAAATGTGGCTGATTTATTAACTAAACCTTTTAATACTAGGAGATTTCAATACTTGGTAACAAGTATTGGAATGATCAATCTCACTTAATATGTGTTTTGGGGGATTATTGTAAAAGTATGTACAGGATATGCATTGTTATTGGTCTTTTTTTACAAAATTAGATTTTCCACTTTATTTGTCTAACATAGACAAAGGTTATTTTAACGCTGACAAGTGATAAATTGATGTTGTCAGCAACATGTTAGTTTTGTGGTTTTTGATCTAATTATGCAGGCGTTGTTAGCATTGTACAAATGGATACAGAGTTGCTTATGGATTCTTGGAGCATTATTGGAGCATGTTCAAGTTTATGGATGATGGTTGGAATATTTATATTCCTATCTTGACATAAATTTTTAATACATGCATTTTATTTGGCAACTTATGTATTATAGTTTAAGGGGAGGTTTAGGAAACCTTTAGGAATTTTTGGGTATTCATATAATACTCTTATCACAATTCTAGATTGTGTCCACTAGTGAGTACGAATTAGTTTACTAAATCGTGAGGCACTGTAGCATGTAAAGTTGACATACTATGTAACACCCCCAAATTTACACAATTCAAAACAGCGGAAGACTCGTTGGTGTTACGGGATAGCACATTACTCACATCATAGACAACGCTTAAAAATCGCGTCGTTTAATAATAAAGCATTTCCATTCATAAATATCAAATTTACATAGGTCCCAAGTCATTGTATTTCATACAGGTTTTACAAGGCATTTGAATGGAAATTATTATTTAAATGCGGGCCATGAATTCTTGTTGTCTTCCCGAGAATTACCTTCAAGTACCTGAGACAAAACATGTTAAAAGAAAAGGTAAGCGATAACGCCAAGTGAATTCATAGATTTTAATAAAACCATCAATATATCACCAGTATATAATTATCACCGAAAATCAATTTGTATAAATCTTTGTAATAGGCCATAAAATAGCCAAAGTCATTTTATACAAATCCTTATTAAAAATAATAATATAGGCATTTGCCTTCAAAATCATTATACGAACCATTATCGTTAAAAACATCATAGAATATGTTTTATAACGTTGTATAGATTAAATAAAAACCGTTATATGAATATGGTTATGTAAAACCAAAACACAAACGTAAAATCAATAATAAGACCCCGTATTGCTAGTCAGACAATTCATCGTAATTCAGTGCGTATAGCAGTATTTCGTTAATTGGATTATTATAAGCCGCATGACATTGTTACCTTACTACAACAAACAACGGGTAGATAGCCCGAAACTCAATTTGCCCATCTAAATTAGCGTGTCGTCACAATAATCACGGTTGTGTAAATCTTCTCATACATAAATTCGCTTACCAATCAATGTGGCACGACGGGGATCAACCGTCAAGGCGCGAACTGGGGTGATCGTCCCAAATAGTACTATTATATGCATAAGCGTCTACCAAATCCCTGTAGTTCACAATTCATGCTAATGGGACTTTTTGTGACATAACCTAACTTTAATAATCCATTTCGTTTCATTATCGGGTCATATATTCATTCATCGGGTCATACATACATTCGGGTCCAAATCAATAAACAAACAATCAGGACAAGTGGTGTCCTATTTTAGTAAAAATAACATGTTATCTCCCTCGCAGGTTTATAAAACATTTCATAAAAACATTTGAAAGAGTGCAAGGCTATGAACTCACGTTGATGGGTGAAGGCGGGTTATCGGCAATTCGGATGTACGGTACGTGCTTCAATCACGGAAACCTAGACAAATAATACTCGTCTTAGACTTTTGTCCAATGACTTTATCAAAATAATAATTATGTATACATATGATGATTTTATATATATGATGATGATCAAGTGGGTTTATACATTCTTATTCACTCATTTTAGTGTTATGTATTGGTAACTTTTATACTAGTTTACTAGTTTTACTTATTTACATGTTTTAGGCCCAATAAGCCTATTATAAGTTCATTAACTTGTATTAATCCACTTTATACTTGTATTATCAGTATTTATACTTTACATGTTGGGCCAAAATGGGTTAAGCCCAATAAGTAATTTTTATAGGTGTTTAACTTATTTAGTTAAATTATTAGTCCAATATGCTAACTTAGCTCGTTAATGTCCGTATATCTTATAGTTCGGGTTTTATCGGTTTTTACTTGTATTAGGTACTTATACATCAGTATATGACTTTTAAAAAGTTTACATTAGACGGGTCCGACCGTCTAAGTTTTAATTGACGAAAAACGTTAATTTTACGGTATTAGCCAAAAAGACGTAAAAATCATGTTTATAGTTTTATAACTTATAAAACTTATCAAACTACCATTATTATATAATGTCTTTATTTATATCATAATATATGAAATTATTATTTATAATTACTATTAATTTTTAGTGGGTTTTCATGTGTATATATTTTATAAATATATAAGTGAGTGCTTATTTTATATAGGTTTTTATTATACAAATCTGATTTTAAAGTTCATGTTAACCAAAATAGCCATATCTAGAGTTCTATATGGAGATAGAAGCCCAAATTTTTATGGCATAAACTACATTATATGTGCTCCATTTAACTCTACTATGGATACTGTTGAATCAGCCTCTAAGTATTTTATAAAAATCGTCCAAAACAGTCTATGCAGATTTGCACTCTAAACTTGTTTTGATCATATCTCACTCATTATAATGATTCCATTGTATGCCCAACTCTCACATGTGTACAAGACTCATAGCTTACTGTATATCAATTCATCTATACCATTTTATCAGTTCATAATATGATTATTTACTGTTTTTATACAGCCTACCAATTTAAGCAAGATTAACCACTTTTACATATAGTTTTTCATCTTTTTACCCATGTTTATCAATACCAAATCCCCACATAATATTTTTATCATCATATATCATCATACATATATACATTAAGAAGAAAATACATGATTAAATAATCAAAATAACAAGAGGATGGGGAGAACAATCTTTATACCACCAAGGTTGTGTAGTTTTTCATCAAGGCTTAGATTTTGATGGCAAGACTTGTGATAAACCAATATCATCTTCAAGATCACCTATCTTCATGAACATCTTGTAGAAAATCATCCCCAAGACACCAACAAAACTTCTCCTTGGATGTTAAAATGACCACCAATCAATAGAGCTTCAAGAGTCCTTCATCATGTGTATGAATAACACATGATATTGTGGTAAAAAATGATCAAATAGGGGTGTTTGATGATGGTGGTGGACGGCATATAGGGAGAGAAAGGGAGAGAGTGAGTTGTTTTGCATGAGAGGAATAAGTGTTAATGGTTTGTTAGATGGTTTTGTGGTGTTGGTAGCTTACTTTGTAAGCTTTAGGACAAGTGATGATAAACTTGTTACAAGTTTGACACATATGGTGTGTTGGTTGCTTATACTTGCCGTCCATATAGTGGGGTGGGGCAAGATTTATCTTGTCTCATCCCACTAATTTACGGGTACTCCTCGATTCTAGTTTCCTTGATTTGCGTGCCCTCGGGTCGTTTTACGAAAAAACATTTTTATAAATTATGAATCAACGGCACAAAACGAATCTAATAAAAATTGTCTCATCAAAAACGGAGTTCAAAAACGTAAATACGTAATCCTAAGGTTTCCGCTTTAATCGTAAAGGACGTTAAATTAAAATCGTAAGTCCTAATCTCTTCTCGTAAATTTGTGAGTTTATGAACCAACACAAATTTAAAATCTCAAAATAATATTCACGGACAAATTTATTTTCTGAAATGTCGGACTGTCACCAAAACGGTGTATGTAAACGTAAGCACGTAACGTAGAATCCTCCGGTTTAGACGTAGTCGATGCTACTTCAATACGTAAATCCAAATTTCTTCCCAAAATAAGTGAGTTCTTATTATAACATTAAAATAATGTTTTTAAATAAATATTGAGAATAAAATATCAACCATAAATTGACGGATTGTCACAACATTTACCCCTAAACATGATCTTTGTCCTCAAAGATCATCTTATCTTACTACTCGCTTCTTATAGAGTTAAAGCCATGTGGGTATCTCCTCCACATTCGGTCTTTCCTCACAAGTGTAATTCATTACAATACGCGAGTTTCATCAAACATAACTACGGGAATAAGATCGGGCTTAATGTTGACTTACTTTCTCTATCCATGATGTTCACGGGTTTTTGATGAATGCAACTTTTCGCCGATCTAAACTTCATTAAGGAATAGTCAGATTTTCACTTGATAGGCATTTTATCAAGTTAGATATACGAAACATAATTCACGTAGTCCTTGAAGTCATAGGGTAGATCCAGCTTATATGCCTTTCAAACCAACTTTTTCATCATCTCAATGGTCCCATACAACGAGGACTTATATCCCATGATCTTTCAGATCATCAATTCATTTTTCCATAGTTAAAACATTTGGCATAACTTCGCTACCCATCTGGCACTTCAAGATCTACATTTCATATTCACATAACCTCCTGCCCACTATCGGCAGTCAATAATCAGATCCTAATTTCAACAATCATTCCAGGCCTCGCGGGTCGAGTATTTTGTAAGGTTAGGTTCGCCATCATAGGAAACCTTAAACCTAAAAGACATGTCCAACTCACGGTGGGTGTATGTCGGGTGTCTTCGTCCCAAATCCTGCTTACAGATGCTCTAATATATCCTCATGATGAGACTGCTTTTATACATAGTCTCATCGTCCAAATCTGGCTTAAATTGCATAAAATATCATTAAAACTGCCAAATATATGCTCGTGTTTGTTGCTTGTGTATTTTAGGTACGGATATTGAGGAAATGACAAAAAGATCACAAGAATCAATCAAAAACGAACACGGGAAACGAAGCCGCACAATGAACCGGACCCGAATCATGATTTTCCAAAATGGTGCTTGAAGAATTGAAGAAATACAAGATTGGTCCCTGAAAGATTGAAGACTTGTCAATTTATACCCTTGCAAATCTCATTTATTGCATTTGGGTCCCTAAATTATCAAGAATGTACAAATTCAGTCCTTGAAGAATGAAGATATTACAAAAGATATCCTTGTTTAAAGTTTACAAAGTTGATTGTGCCAAAAGTGACAAGTGGATGAAACTTATTTACAAAGGATATGGGATTTATTGATGTTTATTACAAAGTGAAGGAATCAAGAGAATTGAGGGGCCATATCTGTCAAACCATCAAACCCACCCTAGCCAATCAATCCTCCACATCACCTCCATCCTCCAATCACCTCCCACCACATCATCTAATCCACCACGTCACACATCCACTACCAATTATTTAAACTGATTATTAATCAGTTAATAAATACGTGGGAAACATGTTTTTTAAAAACGCAATTAACATTAATCCCATCAAACCACCACCTGCTTCCCCCTTAATCACAAAGAACCCTAAATCCTAATTACCCAAATTCAAAGGGTTTTTTCCCCATAATTTCCAGAATAGTAATTCATCCCCTCCTAACCAATTCCCACTCCCCAAAAGCAAGTCACCCTCACTCCTATGGCCTACCCACATGCTCCCTGCTCAAGTTTTTGCAACAGTCCAAGAGTGTACAACAAAATCAACATCCCACAATGGTTTCGTGCTCCCAAAGGACTCCTTTAACAACCAAGATCACTCCAAGCCAGCTTGCACATCACAATCATTACGTGAAGAACAAATTTGACCAAAATTCAAATTCAGTCCAAGGGTAGTTTTGGACTTTCATGTATTAGGGTTTTAATAACTAGAATCTTCTATCCACTTATATAAATAGGGTGTCATGTACCCTATTTTAGTTGTTCCAGATTTTCTTCAAAGCTTTGTAATTCCTTTTTAGAAGTAATAAAAGTTGGTATTTTTGTTTTAAAAAAGTAATTCCTTTTTATAAGGTTTAAAAGTTGGTGATTGTCTTGAATAATTTCTGAATTCCATTTATATTGTGTAACACTTTGTGTTTTGAGTCTTCAAAATAGGTTTTGAAAAGGTTTGATATTTTCATAAACCCATGAATTTTGAGAAGTGAAAGTGGATTGGTATTCCTGGATTTTTGAATTTGTACTTGGTTTAAAACGTGTTCAAGGATTTCAAGGTCATTGTTTTCAAAGTTCTCAAAAGATTTTTGGTAAAATCAGTTTGTTATATTTTCTTTTTGGTTGAGAAATTCAGTTGGTCATATTTTCTTTTTGTTAACCATTACTGTTATACAAGCTCACCATAAGCTGCTGACAATAGCTTATGGCTAAGCTCATATAACTTGAAGGTTGTTTCCCTTGGTTGTCTGTTTTGTGTAGGATCAAAGCAAGAACAAGAAAACATCATCATCACTTGGAGTTGTTGACTGTTCATCCTAGAGGATCAGCACAAGCCCCAGCTTGTAGGAGATGGCTATGCAGCCATTGTGGGACCTGGATGTGGGTCCCACAAGGTAAATCCCTTGTATCTCAGTTTGAGTCTTCAAAAAGTTGTGATTTATGTGTTTTTATATGAAGCTTGTTCTTATGTGTTGAATCGGGTTGGTTTATGCATGTTTGATGTTTGAATGCATGTTAGAGGTGATTAGGATCAGATTTGTGTAGTTTAGATTAGCTTTGCTTTGTTAAAAATCAATTTCAGAAAATTAAGGAGTGTTTGGGAATAGGGGATAAGCTGGTATAAGCTTCTGTTTTTAGCTTGAAAACCACTCACACTCACTCTCTTAGTTTTACTTGGTATAAGTGTATTATTCTTGTTGGTTTGGTGAAGTTTAAATCTAGTTTGCATGTTCATGTTTGGATAAAACTAGCTAAAAAACAGTCAATCCAGTTTACTGCCTGATTTGTGATTTTTGTGCCATCAAATCTTGGTAAATGCTAGATATAAGGTCCATTAAGGATTGTGTATAGCTTGTATGCTATTTGGTATCTGTGTGTGCAAGTTTGGAGCCTTAAAAATACGTTTTTGTGCAAGTAATTTAAGCAACTGTTCATCAGACCCATAAGAGCCTTAATCAGTAACTTCTAGTGTAATTTTTGTGTGATTTCTGTGAAAGACTTGTGATTTTTCTTGTTTGATTGACTTCCCACAAACCAACTGGTTGTGGGAGTGCCCTTGTTTCCAAGCAAAACTCAAGCAAAAGCTTTCCTAAGCTTAAACAGTTACCAGACCATATTTTTACACTAGCAGTGGGAAAAAAGTTACCCCTACTAGTGTATTGGTTAGTACTGCTCAGCTAAAAGACAAACACAAGTCACATGTCCCTTTCAGCTTATTAGTTTTTTTGTCTTTAGTGACTAAAAATTGGAATTAGGACCTGATTTTTGTTTCATAATTTTTCTAATTTAATTTTTGATTTTTCTGTTTAATTAGATTTTTTATTACTGTTCATTTAGTATTTTTTACATTAATTAGCTATTTTTAATACTTTTTAAATTTCTGTTTTTGGCATTTAGTGTAAAAAATTAATATTTTTAGATTTCAAAAATTTTGTTAGACTTAGAAAAATAATTTAAGATTTTTAGTTTAAAAAGTTTTTACTGTTCACTTTTTAATTATTTTTTATAATTAAATTAGCTTAATTAAGGTTTTAATTGTTAACTGTTTTGTCTTTTAGTGAAAAATTTTATATTTTTCAAACTTTTTTCATTTTTCTACTGTTCATTAGAGTAATTTAGGATTTTTAAAATTGTCAAATTATTTTTGGCATTATTTTATTCTTTTTTATAATTATTTTAGTTTAAAAATAGTTTTTAGTGATTTAAAAATAGAAAAATAGTTTTAAAAATTTAGGAAAAAAACTTTTTAGTCTTTAAATAATATAAGTAACTTATTAGTTCAATAAAATAATATTTTGGACATTTTGATTAATTATATTTAATTTTAGGGCTTTAATTAGCATTTAAAATTGAATATTTAATTAATAAAAGGTTTTAAAATATTTTTATTGGATTTTTATTCTTATTTATATTATTTTAGACTTAGTTTTAACTTTTAATTAATTCTTAGGTTCAAAAGTTTTAATTTTGTAGTTTTTACGATTTTACGTGAACGATCTTTTCGTCTTAGCTCGATCCGTCCTCGTAACCGTCATTCTCTTCTCACCCCATTTCTATTTTCTTTTTCTCAATATAATCGCAAATCAGAATCAATTCATCACACAACGCACTAGCCTCCTTGGGAAACGAACTTGAACTTATTTGGTCATTAGTGCTCGGTTTTCCTAAACCGACACTTAATACTTGCCACTTTTGCTCTCTTTTCCTAAAGAGTAGTAAAAACACTACATCAATTTTGGCGCCGCTGCCGGGGAGGCGTGTTGTGTTTTGATTGCAATTGTTGTTTTTATAAACTAACCATAATTAGTATTTGTATTAGTAGCACTCTACTAATACGTATTATCGGATTTCGGTTTTTGTGTGAATACTATTACTATATTGTATACGTAGAACAATAAATTCACAAGTACTCCAAATACGTGAGAAATCACAACCTTGACTTGGGAGGTCATTACCCAATCATTGTATTAGAATCTCAAACCAAAGAAAAAGGCAAAAATAGATAAATACTTTCGTGAAGCTTGATTTTGAAAAATACAAACTATAAGGTGGGTATAAGGCGGTTGTATTTCACGACCTAAATGAAAAAGGCTATTAATACGCGCCGCCTCGTTTCCTCCGCTTACTTATGAGTATTTGATTTTGAGAGCTAATCGAGGGTTTTGCCGCCCAAAGTATTACTAAGTATCATATATATTTTTTTGGTTTCATTGATTAAACCCTCTGGAACGTTTTGGTGTTCCACCAACGTTCTAAAGTCATCGAAGGCGTTCACTTCACGTGATCGTTTTCATTCCTTGAGGCTTCTTTAATCGAGAGATTTGATTAAGGAGGAGATTTGTAGATTTGTGTCTACTTAATACATTCACCAAGATCCAAAAAGGTTAATACAATCAAAAACCACAAAAAAATTGAAAAATACAAAACACCAAAAAGAATCTTCTTTGCTCGTCCCCTCGTTGTACGTGACGTTTATGCTAACTCGTAATCAAGCAAGACGTGCACGTAAACGAAAGAACAAAACTCCCACTCCAAATCATTCTAGCGAGGAGTCTCCTATTGACGAACCCATTGTAAGAGAAGCACCAACCATGGCGAATCGAACTATGATGGAGTTACTTCAAGCACCCACCGAGGGTTATGGAGAGGCTATTGTGATTCCCGCTATCCTTGCGGAGAATTTTGAGGTGAAAACGGGTTTGTTGTCGATGATCCAAAACAACAAATTCGGAGGTGATGAGAAGGACAATCCACACAACCATATCCGCCAATTTAATCGTCTTACCGCCACTTGCAAATTTAAGGATGTCTTGAATGACTCGATTAAGATGATGCTTTTTCCGTATTCCTTAGCGGGGCCCGCTAAAATTTGGTTAGAGAAAGAGCCACCCAATTCTATATTGACGTGGAAGGATCTCGTTTCAAAATTCGTGAACCAATTTTTTCCGCCCTCTAAGACTACGCATTTGAAAAACGAGATTTCAAAGTTTTCACAAGAATCAAATGAAAGTTTTTCAACGGCTTGGAATAGGTTTAAGGAGATGTTACATGAATGTCCTCATCACGGTTTTTCCGACTTGCATCAAATTGACACGTTTTACAATGGACTTAATGATCATGAAAGGGATTATTTAAATGCCGCCGCGGGTGGTAATTTTTTGTGTAAAACGGTTGAGGAATCTTTGGTGATAATTAAAAATAGGTCTAAGGTTTATAGCCCTCGTAACATACCGAGTGTTACGAAATTGGGTTCATCATCGTCACCATCGACTCTTATGTCCCATTGGAAAGCTCAAGAAGCTTCGAATTCCGCTTCGGTTAAAGCGGTTGCTAAGAGTTGTTTGTCGTGTGGTGGAGCTCATGATCTTTTCGAGTGCATTACCGCGGATGGTAACACTTCGAGTGCTTATATAGCCACGGGAATGATGTAGTTTTTTTACTACCCTTTAGGAAAAGGATGGCAAAAGTGGCAAGTATAAGTGTCGGTTTAGGAAAACCAAGCACTAATGACCAATTAAGTTCGTTCTCAAGGAGGCTAGTGTGTTATGTGTGTAATGATATGGATTAATTTGTGATTATATTTGAGAAAGAAAAATAGAAAAGGATTAGAAGAGAATGACGGTTATGAAGACGGATTAAACTAAGTCTAAAAAGGCGTACACGTAAAGTCGTAAAAAGTGCAAAAATTAAAATTTTAACCTAAAAATTTCTAAAAATTACCAAAAATCCCTAATAATATTCTAAGAGTTTACAAAAAATCAAAACTTGCAAAAACCTTTTAATTAATTAGATAATGACTTTTTAATGCTAATTAAAGCCCTAAAAATCAAAATTAATTATTAAAAAGCCCTAAACAAGATTTTAAAGTTTGTAAACCTCAAAAATACTCTAATTAAGCTAAAAACTATTTTTAAATATTTTAAAACCAATTAAAACTATTTTTAAGCAATTAAAAACTCCTAAAATCAATTAAAAGTTAAATTAATTATAGAAAATAATTAAAACACCTAGAAAATATTTGGAAAGTTGCAAAAATCCTAATTAAGTGTTTAGAACCTAGGAAAAATATAAAAACCTAGAAAATCAGACTTATAATTTTTAATAATAAAATAATCTTAAAATAATATTTAAAATCCAAAAATTATAAAAAAATTCTAAAAACTTGCAAACTAGCTTAATTTAACCTAAATAACTCAGAAATGAAAGTGAAATTACCTAAATACCCCTATTAGGCCTAGAAAATGGGCCAAACCCAAAACAGTCCCTTATTGGGCTTAATTAAGTCCCAATAAGAAAAAGTGTTCAAAATAAGCCCAAAAAGCACAGGTTGACTCAAAATTTGATTTTAAACAACTTTTTCCAAAGGCCCAAAAGCTGAAAATGTGAAATACGCTAACTTACAATAAGCAGCTTATTCTTAATGGGCTTTTAAGCCCATTAAGCTATAAGCTGATGCCATAAGCTAAAATTTGACACACAAGCTTCTTTTGACCTAACAAAGACTTCTGCAAAAATAAATTTCAAATAAGCCCACTTAATAAGCCAGAAACAGTTCACAAACTTATTCACAAAACGACAAAATAGTCGTTTTTATGATCTAGACCACCTCAGAAGCTGATTCAAGTTGCAAAATGTTTCTTATGACAAAACTAAGCTTAATAATCAAAACCTACTCAATAAGCACACTCAATAAGATGGAAAGTCAAATAAGCACTTATGTTAAAAGTCAAATAAGTTGGTTTCCTAGTAAAAAGTCAAAGTCAAAGTCCAATAAGCTCCAGTTTACTCAAATGGGTCAAATAATGAAGACCTATTACAAAATATAAGTAGTTGTAAGTCAGAATAAGCTAGAATAGCTTATTGATAAGCTGATGACAAAATTGCACTAGCAGGGGCTAGTTTTGGATGTTAAGCAGTGGAAACTTTTTCCACTGCTTGACTATTTTGACTTTTTGTCTTTAGCGACTTTTTGGAGATTCAGATTTCACAAAGGCACCCAAATGATCTTTGGATCAAAAGGATTCAATCACAATCAAAATAACACAATCACTAACACCCAATTGATACAGTTTAATCAATTAATCATCAGACATGATACAAACATGAACAATAAGCAGTTAAGCACTTATGAGCAGTTTTAGCACAAATCAGCCAGCCAAATTCAACCAAATGCATACACAAGCTATTATAAACTCCAATAAGCAAGTCTAAACAGGTTTCATGCACTGGTTCAAAGAATTAAGCAAGATTCAAGCAATGAAGGTTACTGATGAACACTAACACATGCAGTTTTTACTTTTGCTGATGTATTTGACACACAAGCCAATTTCAACACTCCAAATCTTTCAAACAGGTTATATAAATGATGTTTTAACAGCTTTTATCCCTAAACATGCATAAACTCTAGGTTTTCCCAAAATTTTAGGTCAAAAATCAGTCAACTCAACAAGATATAGCAATTTGTTTGATTCAAGGTTTCAAACTCAGAAACTTGCAGCAAAACACTCTCAAACAAAGGTATAGCAGATACAAAGCATAAACAACAAAAACTAACAACTCAATAACAAGATGCAAGCACAAACCAGTAGACCCAAACACCCCTTTAACTTTTCCAAATCACAATTTTCAAAGGCAAAGTGAGATTTCAGGCCAACCAAGCATCAATTAACACTAAAACAAGTATGACAAACAGATTCAAGCTAGAACAAGCCACAAAATTCACAAGAACACAAGTTTCATACAAATATCACCAAAAATCACAATTTAGGCAGATTTTGAGATTAAGTATGCAAACCTCATGGATGTACATCCACACCCACGAATTTTGAGCTTATGTGCTAACAAGAACAAGCACAAGCTTCCACAATAAGCCTGCTAAGATTGAACAAGGGTTAAGCACAATATCATAAAAATCAGAAACTTTGAAAAACTTGATTGATGCAAACTTGTTACCCCACGCTTGATTATCCCCAAGTTATAAGCCTCACCACACCTTAACCAACTCAGTTAGTATGCTATGATCAGCCCTATAGCCCAAGAATTCCAAGATTGGAACATGACTTAGCAAAATATCAAGAAAATGAGAAAATGTGCAAACTTTTGCACACTCCTCTTTGGAAAACAGGTTTTGAACTTCAAGAACTAACAAGCATATAACAATAGAAAGCAATAAATAAGATTGGCCAATGACTTTTCTTCAAGGTTTCAAACTCAATTTCATTAACTTTGAAAATAGGATTTATAGAAACTTGAACAAGGAAAAATCAAAAGCAAACGTCTCAATGAGACCTAAGGGATTTATATATAGCCTTACATGTGACCTAAGAAAGCTGAAAAATACATAAACCCTAGTTGTGAAGTCCCAAAATTGCCCTTGTGGATTTGAACTCATTAGCTTCATGTGACTGATTTCTTGGCTGTTTGTGGAGCTGGCAAGAGTGGCTTTTGCATCTAAAGGCTCACATTAAGCTTAGAAAGTAAGCATCAATCTCATACGTTGGATGGCTGGTTGGTTTTTGTTTGGACATGAAAAGTGGGGCAGGGGAGGGTTGGCGTTATCACATGCATGAGAGTGATGGGAGTTTAGGGGTTGGGTTATGATTCGAGGGCCATTAATCAACATTCTGGAAATTATTAGGGCTTAATTACAAGAAATTAAGAAACCCCTAATTGTGTTCTTGAGGTGAATAGTGCCTGGTTTAATCCGTTTTGGGTTTGGATTATGTTTAGATACTTGTTAATGGCGCCAAGATTAATTTAATCTTAAACCTGGTGAGTGGGATTGTGAGGTGGAGGAAGGAAGGCTTGTGATTGGTGGAGAGTGTGAGTGGGACAGGTGTCACCCACTCACTGGTCTAGGTAAGAATGGATGTCTGCCAGAAATAGTCCCTTAACTCCTTTCTTCTTTTCACTTTGTAAATAACCAGCCCAAAATTCGTTTCCTTTGTTAATGAAGTTTCAAACTTCACACTTTTGCCCCAAAAAGTTTCATAAAGTAAATTCAGGGGTATTTCTTGCCATTTTTGCATTCTTGAAGGACTGGTTTGGTATTTTCTTCAATGATAATGGTCTAGACTTGTTCAATTGACATTTTGGAGGACTGAAATTGCCAAGTCTTGATGATTGAGGGACCATTTTTGCCAAATGTTGAAAGTTGAGGGTCCTTCTTGTAATTTTGAGATTTTCAAAGGACCAAACTTGTCATTTCTTGTACTTTGAAGGACTTCATGATGTTTTTGACTTTATGGATGATATTTGGTTGACAATTTAGCTTTGTTGAGGGGCTAAACTTGCCAAATCTTCAAAGTGGAGGGCCCTTTTTGTAATTTTGACAAACTTTAGGGACCAAACTTGTAATTATGAAGATACAAGGGTATAAAGTGTCATTTCTTCTATATTGGAGGACCCTTCTTCATAATTCTTCAAATCTTCAAGGGTTGATCTTGGGAAAGTCTTCACAAGGGCTTGGTTCATTGTGCGGCTTCGTTTCCCGTGTTCGTTTTTGCATGATTCTTGTGATCTTTTGTCATTTTCTCAATATCCATACCTAAAATACACAAGTAGCAAACACAAGCATATATATGGGTATTTTGATGATATTTAATGCATTTTAAGCCCTATTTGGAAGATGAGACTATGTATAAAAGCAGTCTCATCACTCCCCCATACTAAACCATTGATGTGCCCTCACGCAATGCTAGAATAAAGTATCAAAGCATCTCCAAAATTCATTTTATTCACTTTATTGAATGATAAACTAGCTATACTACTACTATTACTACTACTTGTGTTTTAGACATAATGTATGATTTTCATCGCAAAATGGGACGTTTAGGTTCATAGAACAAGAACACGTGAATGCTTCGTTAGAAATAATTTCATCGTCCTCGATTTTCACCCCAATTCCATGCCAAGCGTGCAACGAGATCATTGTCATTATAAGTTAGTAATGCTAACACTTCTCATATGCCCTAATCACGTACTTATCCTCCCATTATTCCTAAGTTGTATCTCTTATATTTTATTTTGTCTTGAATGTTTCACGAGGATACATTGTTTGACTTATGCGATAATAGAGATTTAGGTCAAAAAATAGAGTCCTAACGGTGTAACTAAGACCATCAAATCAATAACCCCTCTTAATAGACAACGATGTTAAAAAATTAAGTTGACAAGAAGAATCGATAAACACGGTTTTATAACGGTTTTGAACATGAGACTTATTACCAAGGCTTTTATACGCCCCCTAACGGAAGGGCCTTATAATCTTTGGTTTTCCTCCATCTTTTATTCAACTTCGCCATGAAGCTTTTATTATGACTTCGGTCTTGCCTTGCCTTTTATTATCCGCCTCATCGGTGGTTTTATTAGCCAAAGACGTATATCCTCACGCTAAGGCGAATTTTGGATCTTTAAAGCTTCGAAGATTAAGCCTTGATTCACTTTCAATTTTGCATAGATTTTTCGGCCTTGTGGGGCTTCAAATTGTTTGCTAGATTTAGGTGAGCACTTGAAATCTTATTATTGGGTGAAGCTTTCGATTATTCGGGTGCCAATACTTCAAAACCGTGACGCTGGCGATACCTTAATGTCTTCCCAATTTGATCACACGGAAGCTACTAGAAAAGACTAGAAACCCAACAATCCTAACTAAACCGCTAAGTCAATATTTATTAAGCAAAAAATATTTACATGCGAAGGGAGAATAAGCAAACAACGAGAACACATGAGTTTTTGAAAGAATACGAGTACTCTACGTTTAGCATAGTAACTTATAATTAACTCTATCATTGCTCGTCCTCATTTAAGAGACTTAGCCTAATGTGTAGTTAAGGAACCCAAGCTAAGTGCTCAACACGCACGGTCGAGTCAAAAATTACTCTTATTCTCGCCATCGGAAAACCTACATTCGTGTCTTCAAACACTTATAAAACATGAGAAAAAATTAAAATTTGGCCATTTTTAGCCTTATTTCGCAACAAAACGATAAACAAAAGGATAAACTTTGGAAAGCGTGAAGGTTTGGCAAGGCAAGTATCTATTCACCCCCCCCCCCCCCCCCCATACTAAAGTTAAACATTGTCCTCAATGTTTCGAGTCTAGGGGTGCAAATACCCCCATACTAGAGACGTAGTCGAATGCCTAATCTAGCATGGAAAGGGTGTAACCAATAAATTTAAAGCCGTTTATGAAGTGTGCTAAAAACCTATGGTTAGAACATCAAAAGGATATATCATGGATATTGAGAAATGTCTCCAAAGTAGACGACCGAGTGCTCCCATAAAACGAACACGAGAGGCTCCAATCGTGAAGATCATGATCTAAAAGTCACAATTCACAAACAACCACGGAACAAAGGTTGGAAGGGCACAAATCCCCACACGTGAGCTACATTAGAAAGCGATAATATGTACATAGGATAAACATGGGACTCCCCCACGAGGCACCTCGTTTTTGATTACCGGGTCATGAGCTCGACTCGATCCCCTCAATACTAATTATCATTGGGGAAGGTGACTTGGTCGAGGTAGTTCAAGGATGGAACTTCCCCGCCAAAGTAGTGCTTCAACCTATGTCCATTCACCTTGAAGTTAGGACCATCATCTTGAGCTAGCTCGATGGTCCCATACGGAAACACTTGAGTCACGGTGAATGGACCGGACCAACGGGATTTCAATTTACCGGAAAAGATTTTTAATCTTGAATTAAAAAGCAAAACTTGATCCCCAATGTTAAAACCCCGGTTTTTAATTTTAGAATCATGCAACTTCTTAGTTTTCTCTTTATAAATCAATGAATTTTCCTAAGCAATGTCCCTTAATTCATCCAATTCATTTAATTGCATTTTCCGGTGTTTTCCCGCGGTCTCCATATCATCATTACAATGCTTTAGGGCCTAATAAGCCTTGTGTTCTAATTCGATAGGCAAATGACAATTCTTTCCATACACAAGCTTATAGGGAGTGCACCCAATGGGTGTCTTATGAGCGGTCCTAAAGGCCCATAAAGCATCGTCCAACTTATCCGACCAAGTTTGTCGGTTTTCTCCAACGGATCTCTCCAAGATCCTCTTCAAAGCTCGGTTTGAAACCTCGACTTGCCCACTCGTTTGTGGGTGATAAGCCGTAGAAAGCCGATGTGTAACCCTATATTTCCTTAGAACCCTTTCAAATTGGTCGTTACAAAAATGGGTTCCACGATCGCTTATGATAGCACGAGGGGTTCCAAACCGAGAAAACAATTGCTTCAAAAACTTGACTACCACACGAGCATCATTGGTGGGCAAGGCCTTTGTCTCTACCCACTTAGATAGGTAGTCAACCGTAACAAGGATGTACTTATTACCACGAGATGATGGGAACGGCCCCATAAAGTCTATACCCCAAACGTCAAAGATCTCACACACTTGGATGATATTTTGTGGCATTTCATCTTTTTGTGAGGTTTTTCCTTGTCGTTGGCATGCATCACACGACTTCACAAGATCTTGTGCATCTCGGTAAATAGTAGGCCAAAAGAAGCCGGCATCAAACACCTTCTTAGCCGTGATATTAGCACCATGGTGACCACCCGTGGGTCCCTCATGACAAGCTCAAAGGATGTTAGAAGCTTCGGTGCCAAATACACAACGTCGGATGATTTGATCCACACAAGTTTGAAACAAGTAAGGGTCGTTCCAAAAGTAGAACTTGACGTCACGAAAGAATTTTCGTTTTTCTTGAGTCGTCATACCCTTAATGATGAAGTTACCCGCATGGTAATTTGCAAAATCCGCAAACTATGGGGTGGAAGAATCAAGCTTAGAATTCACTACACCAAGTGTTTCGAGCGGAAATGTTTCGGTGATTTCCTTGGGCTCGTAAACACTTTGGTGAGGATCTTCCAAACGAGAAAGATGATCGGCCGCTAGATTCTCGGGTCCTTTTTTGTCAACGATTTTGTGATCAAATTCTTGAAGGAGGAGAATCCAACGAAGTAATCTAGGCTTAGCATCTTGCTTTGCCATGAGATACTTGATAGCCGAATGGTCCGTATACACTATGCATTTCGTCAAGACGAGGTAAGGCCGGAACTTCTCAAATGCATACACCACGGAAAGGAACTCCTTTTCCGTTGTAGTGTACTTAAGTTGAGCCTCGGTCATCGTCTTGCTAGCATAGTGAATAGACAAGAAGTGCTTATCATGACGTTGCCCCAAAACGGCCCCTATAGCGTAATCACTAGCATCACACATGAGCTCAAAGGGGAGGTTCCAATTGGGAGCAACAATAATGGGAGCTTCGGTAAGTTTCCTCTTAAGGATTTCAAAGGCTCGTACACAATCTTCGTCAAAGACAAAACGTGCCTCTTTTTCAAGAAGATGTGTAATGGGTCGAGAAATCTTTGAAAAATCCTTGATGAATCGACGATAAAAGCCCGCGTGGCCTAGGAAACTCCTAACTCCCTTAACGGTTTTGGGATGAGGTAATTTGGCGATGACGTCTACCTTAGCTTGATCTACCTCAATCCCCGCTTTCGAGACCTTGTGCCCTAAGACGATTCCACTCTTAACCATAAAATGACACTTTTCCCAATTGAGCACAAGGTTGGTTTCCTCACAACGTTTCAACATTCTCTCAAGGTTCGACAAACACGAAGTGAAGGAATCACCAAACACGGAAAAGTCATCCATGAAGACTTCCATTGTCTTCTCGATCATGTCATGAAAAATAGCCATCATGCACCTTTGAAAGGTTCCCGGTGCATTACAAAGTCCGAGTGGCATTCTACGATAGGCAAACGTTCCATATGGACGCGTAAACGTAGTTTTTTCTTGATAACGAGGGTCGATGGAAATTTGGAAGTAACCGGAAAAACCATCCAAAAAGCAATAGAAATCGTTTCCCGCAAGACGCTCCAACATTTGGTCCATGAAGGGCAAGGGAAAATGGTCTTTTCGAGTGGCTTCATTCAACTTTCGATAGTCAATGCACACTCTCCATCCGGTCACGAGTCTAGTGGGAATCAACTCGTTGGCATCGTTTGGCACAACGGTCATCCCTCCCTTCTTAGGGACACAATGAATAGGACTCACCCAAGGGCTATCGAAAATAGGGTAAATCATTCCCGCGTCAAGGAGTTTAAGGACCTCCTTTTTGATGACGTCGTGAATTTTGGGGTTCACCCTCCTTTGACTTTGGATTGTGGGCTTGAAATCCTCCTCCATTAAGATTTTGTGGGTACAAAATTTGGGATAGATCCCCTTAATGTCGGATAACTTCCATGCAATCGCCCTTTTGTGGTCCTTTAGAACATCGACAAGTGCGGTTTTTTCATCATTCGAAAGATCCTTCACAATAATAACCGGCAACTTTTCGTCCTCCTCCAAATAGACATATTCGAGGTGAGGAGGTAAATCTTTCAACTCGAGGATAGGTGGTTCCTCAAGTGAATATTTGGGCTCGATACTCATAACCTCCTCGGGTGGAGGAAATGGGAAATCGTTAAGAAAATCCTTGATAATCGAGAAGTCCTCATCGTTGTCGAGGTCTTCGTCACAAGTACGTGGAACATTACATTCTTCCAACGTAAAACCACCACCTTCGAAGGGAGTGAAGGTTGGTGTCGAATTATCAAGAATTGGATCTAACATAGTGGGATTGCCACTAGTTTCTTCATCACCAAAACCTAGAACTTCTTGTGAAAATTCCTCGCAAACCACGTCAATCATATCAACGAGGTTTATGGTTGCAACGGAATAAACATGAGAAATGTGAGAGTTTTGAGTTGCGTTTATAACAAGTTCCTCGTCGTTGAAACGTAAGGTGATCTTTCTAGCATGAACATCAATCAAAGCCATAGACGTATCTAAAAACGAACGACCTAAAATGAGAGGAACTTGAGGATCCGTGGGGATATCAACAACGATAAAGTCTACGGGATAGTAGAACTTCCCCACTTTCACAAAAACGTCTTCCGCCAAACCACATGCAGGAATTGTGGAATGGTCGGCCAACTCGATAGACATTAGTGAAGGAGTAAGATTAGGAAGATTGAGCGACTTGAAGATTGCAAGTGGCATCAAGTTAATGCTAGCACCAAGATCGGCCAAGGCGAAGCATTCTTCCATGTCTTGGATTCAACAAGGGATTAAAAATTTACCGGGATCACCGACTTTTTGAGGTATGCGATTAAGATAAACCGATGAACAACTAGACAATTGGTGAAATTTCTCCTTGTTGTTCAACATACTCTTAAAGTTAGCGGCAAATCGAGGCATCATGACCAAAGCGTCAGCGAAACTCACATTAAGGTGCAAATCACGAAACATTTTCATAAAAATCTCAAATTGGTAATTGTCGCGCTCTTGACGTTTCTCCTTCCTAAGTCTCGATGGATAGGGCAAAGGTGGTGTGGGTTGAGGCATGTTAGGCATAGCCTTTGGAATCTTGGGTTCCAAGGATGGTAATGGGTCAACCGTAGGTGTGGCATGAGCGGTACTTCGTGGGATTGGGACATGCTCCTTTTGGACCATCACCTCGGGTTCTTCCTCAATTGCTTCCTCCGTAGGAGCAATTGGTTGAGGAGTCGGTTCCTTAAGTGTCTTACCACTACGTGTGGTAATCACTTTCATCTCACCCTTAGGGTTGGATATGGTGTTGCTAGGAAGACCACTTGACGACGGTTTACACATTATTGCCTCAAACATAGACGAGATTTTATCTTCAAAATTAGATTGCCTCAATACGGCTTCGGTTTGCCTTTTCTCGGCTTTAATCATCTCTTGTTTAATCTCATGTTGCCCTTGTTCCATCTTTTGTTGGTTTTGTTGCAACCTAGTGACATTTCCTTCCATCTTGTTGGTGTGGATTTTAAGGTCATTAGCTAACTCATTTTTTAACTCTTTCTTCAATTCGTTCTTAAACTCGGATCTTAGGCTAATGATTTCTCTTTGAATATTGTCAAACCTAGCATCATTCCCACTAGCATATTCAACAAACTCACTTGGAATATCTTTCAATGTTTTCAAACTTTTATTGTTATTTTGAAAATCATTTTTGTTTGAAACTTGATTATTAGCCCCTTGATTCCCATAGTTTACCTTGTTTTAATTGTTTTTAAAACCAACTTGATTGTTGCGATAGTTGTTGTTAGCATTTTGATTTGAACCAAAACCCGGTGGAGTCATTTGATTAGAGCGGGAAACTTGACCGTTTTGGTTGTAATTTCCCGTGGCCGCGAAGGCACTCGAAGTGTTACCACCGTTGGTAATGCACTCGGAGAAATCATGACCTCCACCACAATACATGCAAGAAACCTCAGCCGCTTTAGCCGTAGCGGGAGCACTTGGTTCACCAACTTTAAACTCAATCAAAAGTCCTTTCAACTTATCAAAAATCTTGTTTTCCAAGTTCGCCTCAATTTGGCAAGCATCGATGGTAGTAGACAAAGAAGGTGAAGCCGAAGAAGAAGCCTTACGAACACTAGACGTGCTACGAGGACTATACACCTTAGATCTATTTTCAATTATCACCAAAGCTTCCTCAACCGTTTTACACAAAAAATTACCACCCGCGGCGGCATTCAAATAATCCCTTTCATGATCATTAAGTCCATTGTAAAACGTGTCAATTTGATGCAAATCGGAAAAACCGTGATGAGGAGATTCATGTAACATTTCCTTAAACCTATTCCAAGCCGTTGAAAAACTTTCATTAAATTCTTGTGAAAATTTTGAAATCTCGTTTTTCAAGTGCGTAGTCTTAGAGGGCGGAAAAAATTGGTTCACAAACTTAGACACGAGATCCTTCCACGTCAAAATAGAATTGGGTGGCTCTTTCTCTAACCAAATTTTAGCGGGCCCCGCTAAGGAATACGGAAAAAGCATCATCTTAATCGAGTCGTTCGACACATCCTTAAACTTGCAAGTAGCGGTAAGACGATTTAATTGGCGGATATGGTTGTGTGGATTGTCCTTCTCATCACCACGGAATTTGTTGTTTTGGATCATCGACAACAAACCCGTTTTCACCTCAAAATTCTCCGCAAGGATAGCGGGAATCACAATAACCTCTCCATAACCCTCGGTGGGTGCTTGAAGTAACTCCATCATAGTTCGATTCGCCATGTTTGGTGCTTCTCTTACAATGGGTTCGTCGATAGGAGACTCCTCACTAGAATTGTTGGGAGTGGGAGTTTTGTTCTTTCGTTTACTTGCACGTCTTGCTTGATTTCGAGTTAGCATAAACGTCACGTACAACGAGGGGACGAGCAAAGAAGATTCTTTTTGGTGTTTTGTATTTTTCAATTTTTGTGTGGTTTTTGATTGTATTAACCTTTTTTGGAATTTGGTGAAATGTATTAAGTAGACACAAATCTAAAAATCTCCTCCTTAATCAAATCTCTTGATTAAAGAAGCCTCAAGGAATGAAAACGATCACGTGAAGTGAACGCCTTCGATGACTTAGAACGTTGGTGGAACACCAAAACGTTCAAGAGGGTTTAATCAATAGAAACCAAGAAAATATATATGATACTTAGTAATACTTTGGGCGGCAAAACCCTCGATTAGCTCTCACAATTAAATACTCATAAGCAAGCGGGGAAACGAGGCGGCGCGAAACACTTAAGAGCCTTTTTCCTTAGGATATATTTTATAATATCCGCCTTATACCCACCTTATAGTTTGTATTTTCAATATTAAGCTTCACGAAAGTATTTATCTATTTTTGCCTTTTTTTCTTTGGTTTGAGATTCGAATACAATGATTGGGTAATGACCTCCCAAGTCAAGGTTGTGATTTCTCACGTATTTGGAGTACTTGTGAATTTATTGTTCTACGTATACAATATATTAATAATATTCACACAAAAACCGAAAACCGATAATACGTATTAGTCGAGTGCTACTAATACAAATACTAATTATGGTTTGTATAAAAACAACAATGCCAAATCAAAACACAACACGCCTCCCCGGCAGCGGCGCCAAAATGATGTAGTGTTTTTACTACCGTTTAGGAAAAGGATGGCAAAAGTGGCAAGTATTAAGTGTCGGTTTAGGAAAACCAAGCACTAATGACCAATTAAGTTCGTTCTCAAGGAGGCTAGTGTGTTATGTGTGTAATGATATGGATTAATTTGTGATTATATTTGAGAAAGAAAAATAGAAAAGGGATTAGAAGAGAATGACGGTTATGAAGACGGATTAAACTAAGTCTAAAAAGGCGTACACGTAAAGTCGTAAAAAGTGCAAAAATTAAAATTTTAACCTAAAAATTTCTAAAAATTACCAAAAATCCCTAATAATATTCTAAGAGTTTACAAAAAATCAAAACTTGCAAAAACCTTTTGATTAATTAGATAATGACTTTTTAATGCTAATTAAAGCCCTAAAAATCAAAATTAATTATTAAAAAGCCCTAAACAAGATTTTTAAGTTTGAAAACCTCAAAAATACTCTAATTAAGCTAAAAACTATTTTTCAAAATTTTAAAACCAATTAAAACTATTTTTAAGTAATTAAAAACTCCTAAAATCAATTAAAACTTAAATTAATTATAGAAAATAATTAAAACACCTAGAAAATATTTGGAAAGTTGCAAAAATCCTAATTAAGTGTTTAGAACCTAGGAAAAATATAAAAACCTAGAAAATCAGACTTTTAATTTTTAATAATAAAATAATCTTAAAATAATATTAAAAATCCAAAAATTATAAAAAATTCTAAAAACTTGCAAACTAGCTTAATTTAACCTAAATAACTCAGAAATGAAAGTGAAATTACCTAAATACCCCTATTGGGCCTAGAAAATGGGCCAAACCCAAAACAGTCCCTTATTGGGCTTAATTAAGGCCCAATAAGAAAAAGTGTTCAAAATAAGCCCAAAAAGCATAGGTTGACTTAAAATTTGATTTTAAACAACTTTTTCCAAAGGCCCAAAAGCTAAAAATGTGAAATAAGCTAACTTATAATAAGCAGCTTATTCTTAATGGGCTTTTAAGCCCATTAAGCTATAAGCTGATGCCATAAGCTAAAATTTGACACACAAGCTTCTTTTGACCTAACAAAGACTTCTGCAAAAAGAAATTTCAAATAAGCCCACTTAATAAGCCCGAAACAGTTCACAAACTTATTCACAAAACGACAAAATAGTCGTTTTTATGATCTAGACCACCTCAGAAGCTGATTCAAGTTGCAAAATGTTTCTTATGACAAAACTAAGCTTAATAATCAAAAACCTACTCAATAAGCACACTCAATAAGCTGGAAAGTCAAATAAGCACTTATGTTAAAAGTCAAATAAGTTAGTTTCCTAGTAAAAAGTCAAAGTCAAAGTCCAATAAGCTCTAGTTTACTCAAATGGGTCAAATAATGAAGACCTATTACAAAAAATAAGTTGTTGCAAGTCAGAATAAGCTAGAATAGCTTATTGATAAGCTGATGACAAAATTGCACTAGCAGGGGCTAGTTTTGGATGTTGAGCAGTGGAAACTTTTTCCACTGCTTGACTATTTTGACTTTTTGTCTTTAGTGACTTTTTTGGAGATTCAAATTTCACAAAGGCACCCAAATGATCTTTGGATCAAAAGGAGTCAATCACAATCAAAATAACACAATCACTAACACCCAATTGATACAGTTTAATCAATTAATCATCAGACATGATACAGACATGAACAATAAGCAGTTAAGGACTTATGAGCAGTTTTAGCACAAATCAGCCAGCCAAATTCAACCAAATGCATACACAAGCTATTATAAACTCCAATAAGCAAGTCTAAATAGGTTTCATGCACTGGTTCAAAGAATTAAGCAAGATTCAAGCAATGAAGGTTACTGATGAACACTAACACATGCAGTTTTTACTTTTGTTGATGTATTTGACGCACAAGCCAATTTCAACACTCCAAATCTTTCAAACACGTTATATAAATGATGTTTTAACAGCTTTTATCCCTAAACATGCATAAACTCTAGGTTTTCCCAAAATTTTAGGTCAAAAATCAGTCAACTCAACAAGATATAGCAATTTGTTTGATTCAAGGTTTCAAACTCAGAAACTTGCAGCAAAACACTCTCAAACAAAGGTATAGCAGATACAAAGCATAAACAACACAAACTAACAACTCAATAACAAGATGCAAGCACAAACCAGTAGACCCAAACACCCCTTTAACTTTTCCAAATCACAATTTTCAAAGGCAAAGTGAGATTTCAGGCCAACCAAGCATCAATTAACACTAAAACAAGTATGACAAACAGATTCAAGCAAGAACAAGCCACAAAATTCACAAGAACACAAGTTTCATACAAATATCACCAAAAATCACAATTTAGGCAGATTTTGAGATTAAGTATGCAAACCTCATGGATGTACATCCACATCCACGAATTTTGAGCTTATGTTCTAGCAAGAACAAGCACAAGCTTCCACAATAAGCCTGCTAAGATTGAACAAGGGTTAAGCACAATATCATAAAAATCAGAAACTTTGAAAAACTTGATTGATGCAAACTTGTTACCCCACACTTGATTATCCCCAAGTTATAAGCCTCACCACATCTTAACCAACTCACTTAGGATGCTATGATCAGCCCTATAGCCCAAGAATTCCAAGATTGGAACAAGACTAAGCAAAATATCAAGAAAATGAGAAAATGTGTAAACTTTTGCACACTCCTTGATGAGACTGCATTTATACATGGTCTCATCGTCCAAAACGGCCTTAAATGCATAAAATATCATAAAATATGCCAAATATATGCTCGTGTTTGTTACTTGTGTATTTTTAGGTACGGATATTGAGGAATTGGCAAAAGAACACAAGAATCAATCAAAAACGAACACGGGAAACGAAGTCGCACAATGAACCGGGCCCAAGTTTGGATTTTGCAAAAAGACCCTTGAAGAATTGAAGATTGGCAAGAATGGTCCCTCATCTTTGAAGAACTTGTCACAATTGACCCTCCATTTATCAATTGTACAAGTATGGACCTTAATATTTGAAGATATTACAAGATCAGTCCATCAAGTTTGAAGATTATACATTAAATACCCCTTGGAAAAGTTTTTGGAAGACTTTGTGCCACTTTTGACAAGTTGTCAAAAGTTGACAAGGCACAAAATGGGCGCTGACAGCTTTTGATTGCAAAGTAGAAAGAAGTTGATACCTTGGGGACCATATTTGTCAAACCACCATACTCCCACACCCAACCAAACACTGACACGTCAACCCTACCCACCCATTTACCCACCAACCCGTATCTTGCCCGACCCTACCCAATACCCTACCCGGTTTATTATTTAAACATGGTCAAAGGTCAGTCAAATCCCACTTACCCTTCCCTCCTAAACACTAAATTTGAAAATAATTATCCCCAAAACAGATTCAACTCACCCCTTAATCACCATAAACCCTAAACCCACCCCAGATTAATTAACCTTCAAACCAAAGGGGTTTTACCCCAAATGCTCCAGATTCCTGATTAATGTCCCTCTCATCCTTTCCCACTCAACAAAACACACCCACATGGGCTGTGGGACCCTCCCCAAGCCTCCCCTGCTCCATCGTTTTCACACAAAACCCCACCCCCGACAATTTAAACGATTTTGATGCAACTCCTTTGTCCCCAAGGATCATCCAACGTCCAAGATTCATAGTCCAAGCTGTCAAGTCACATGTATCCAGCTTTTGACCAAGATGAAGACCAAGACTCAAGGGCATTTTTGTACAATTAGCCATTAGGGTTTTAGCTCCTAGAATGTTCTTTGTAGTAGTATTTAAAGGGATATGAGCCTGTTCATAAGCCCTTGTTCCAGAATTTTAGCTAATCACTTGTAATTCCTTTTTTAAAAAATAAAGTTTGGTATTTGTGAAATGCAAGAGTAATTCCTTTTATGTTTTTAAAAAGTTTGTGTGTTGTGTTTATGCTAAGTTCTGAGTTCCATTTAAATTGTTAAAGAGTTGTTTGAGTTTTCAAAATTCAAAAGATTTTGAAAAGTGCTTTAATTTTCAGAAAGTTTAAAGGAATTGGAAAGTGAAAGTGGACTGATCCCTTTGATTTTCTGAAGTTTGAGTGTTTTTAAGACGTGTTTGAAAGTTTTTGAAAGGTTGTGTAAGAAAAAAAAAAGTGAAAACAGATTATTGGAAATATTGTGTTTTTCTTTTTGATTTTTCTTTTTCAGGTTGGAAGATTTGTTGATTAAGTTCTGCACCAACCCGTGTTGGTAAGGAGGTGGATATTCATCCACTAGGACCCTTGGATGTAAGGGTTCTAAGGTATTTTCTTTTACTTTGTTGAAAATTTTAGAAAAGAGAAGGTTTGCATGATCTTGCATGATTGTTTGAAAAGTGTTGTTTAAGCTGTTGGATTAGTGTTCTTATGTGTATTTATACATGTTAAATGCTATATGAACCTATTTGATTAAGTTTGTAAGGTTTTGAGTTGAAAAGTTTTGGATTACAAAATATAAAAGGGTGTTTGGATACATGTTTTAGCAGGTTAAGATCCTTGATTGTGCTTGCAAAAACGTGTTAGAGAAGTTAAAAGGGATTGTGTTAGGTTGTATGCTAGTATTAGTTTACTTTGGTGAGATTTCAAAGAAAGTATTTGAGTTTTAAGTGAAAAGTAAGCTTGAAATCTGCATAACCATTTTTGCTGCTTATTTTTCCTAGATTTTTGTGGTTGAATCTTGCAAACTGTTTAGAATCAGGTTTATTGAGTTATTGCTATTGATTGTGTACCATTTGGTGATTGTGTGTGCAAAGCTTGGTTGTTTGAAAGTCACTAAGATGCTTGTAATCTGCTAATCAAACCACCAGACTTATGCTTTTGTCTCAGAAACTTGATGTACATGATTTTGCTTGATTTGGTCTTGTGAGTGTTGTATTTGTGTGCTAAGTGTGATTGTTTCCTGTTTATCTTGACTCCCTTCACTCAGAAAGAGTGAAGGGGTGCCTTTGCTCCAAAAAACATACTCACAAATCAATCAAACCAAGCTCCTCTTGGTTTCCAAAGTTTACAAGTAAACTGCTATACTTGTTCATCAGAAGTATTAGCAGACCTGGGCACGTTTTGCCAATTTCCAGGCTTGATCCTTGGTTAAATCAAGTTGTTTTTGTGTTTTTGTAAGCTTCATAGTACTGGAATCAAGTTTTTTAAACTTTAAAAAAATATATATATTTTCTCCAAAAAGGACGTGGCCAGGACTCGAACCTGCGCCACTCCTCTCACAACCAAACGCTCTAACCATCTGCCCTAGGGCCTTTGACTGGTAAGAGTTTACCAGGTTTAATATTTAAGGAGTATTTGTTTTGGCTTCTCATAAATAAGCCGTGACCTTTTAGGCTTATTTTAGCTTATTGGTTAAGCTTTTTGGACTTCTTTCAATTTTCCTAGGATATTTATAGGTTGTAGGATTTTTCTGTTCAAAAATATTATTTTTCCTTTTATTTAATTAATTTTTAGGATTATTTCTATTTTTAAATTTAGAAAGTCATTTAAAAATAGTGAACAGTAATAAAAAAATACAAAAAAATAGTTTTTAGGTTTTGATTCTTATTTTTGAGGTTTACATATAAAAAAGTTTTCAAAAACTTTAATTTTTGATTTTATTTGATTTTAGGGTTTTTTAGCAACTTTAAAAATTAATATAAAATTAATTAAGAGGTTTTAGAAACTTTTATTTACATTTTCTTCTTAGTTAGAATATTTAGGATTTTTGAGAATTTTTTAGAATTTATTTGAGGACTTTTAATTTTTTAGAATATTTTAATATTATTTTATTCATTAAAATAAAAAGTTTTATTTTTATTTCTTTTTCATTTTTCCTAGATTCTAGACATTAAAATAGGACCTTTGTCACTTTCCAATTAATTTTTAGGCTTTTCAATTAATTTTCAGAATTAATTTAAGATTTAATAGATTTTAATAGTTTTTAGGAGTTTAAAAATAGTTTAAATTGGTTTTAAAATTTTTAAAAATAGTTTTTAGTTTAATTAGGTTGTTTTTGAGGTTTACAAACTATTAAATCTTGTTTAGGGCTTTTTAATATTTAAAAGTGATTTTTAGGGCTTTAATTAGCATTAAAAAGTCATTATTAAATTAATTAAAAGGTTTTGGCAAGTTTGGATTTTTTGTAAACTCTTAGAATATTATTTGGGATTTTTAGTAATTTTTAGGAATTTTTAGATTAAAATTTTAAATTTTGTGTTTTATACGTTTTACGTCGTAACTTTCTAGTAGTGTTTTTGCCTTATTTTTCTAATTTTTTTCGTCTTCGTCATTTTCTCTTCTTTTCTTCTCATTAATAATCAAAAACAAATTCAATCATTCAATACACAACACACGTGCCTCCTCGAGAGAACGAACTCACCTCATTGGGTCATAAGTGCTTGGTTTTCCTAAACCGACACTTAATACTTACCGCTTTACGTTTTACGTCGTAACTTTCTAGTAGTGTTTTTGCCTTATTTTTCTAATTTTTTTCGTCTTCGTCATTTTCTCTTCTTTTCTTCTCATTAATAATCAAAAACAAATTCAATCATTCAATACACAACACACGTGCCTCCTCGAGAGAACGAACTCACCTCATTGGGTCATAAGTGCTTGGTTTTCCTAAACCGACACTTAATACTTACCGCTTTTTGTGTTGCCTTGTTTTTCCTAAAATAAAGTATATACAAAATCACTATATCACTCCTCTTTGGAAAACAGGTTTTGAACTTCAAGAACTAACAAGCATATAACAATAGAAAGCAATAAATAAGATTGGCCAATGACTTTTCTTCAAGGTTTCAAACTCAATTTCATTAACTTTGAAAATATGATTTACAGAAACTTGAACAAGGAAAAATCAAAAGCAAACGTCTCAATGAGACCTAAGGGCTTTATATATAGCCTTACATGTGACCTAAGAAAGCTGAAAAATACATAAACCCTAGTTGTGAAGTCCCAAAATTGCCCTTGTGGATTTGAACTCATTAGCTTCATGTGACTGATTTCTTGGCTGTTTGTGGAGCTGGCAAGAGTGGCTTTTGCATCTAAAGGCTCACATTGAGCTTAGAAAGTAAGCATCAATCTCATACGTTGGATGGCTGGTTGGTTTTTGTTTGGACATGAAAAGTGGGGCAGGGGAGGGTTGGCATTATCACATGCATGAGAGTGATGGGAGTTTAGGGGTTGGGTTATGATTAGAGGGCCATTAATCAACATTCTGAAAATTATTAGGGCTTAATTACAAGAAATTAAGAAACCCCTAATTGTGTTCTTGAGGTGAATACTGCCTGGTTCAATCCGTTTTGGGTTTGGATTATGTTTAAATACTTGTTAATGGCGCCAAGATTAATTTAATCTTAAACCTGGTGAGTGGGATTGTGAGGTGGAGGAAGGAAGGCTTGTTATTGGTGGAGAGTGTGAGTGGGACAGGTGTCACCCACTCACTGGTCTAGGTAAGAATGGCTGTCTGCCAGAAATAGTCCCTTAACTCCTTTCTTCTTTTCACTTTGTAAAAAACCAGCCCAAAATTCGATTCCTTTGTTAATGAAGTTTCAAACTTCACACTTTTGCCCCAAAAAGTTTCATAAAGTAAATTCAGGGGTATTTCTTGCCATTTATGCATTCTTGAAGGACTGGTTTGGTATTTTCTTCAATGATAATGGTCTAGACTTGTTTAATTGACATTTTGGAGGACTGAAATTGCCAAGTCTTGATGATTGAGGGACCATTTTTGCCAAATGTTGAAAGTTGAGGGTCCTTTTTGTAATTTTGAGATTTTCAAAGGACCAAACTTTTCATTTCTTGTACTTTGAAGGAATTCATGATGTTTTTGACTTTGTTGATGATATTTGGTTGACAATTTAGCTTTGTTGAGGGTCTAAACTTGCCAAATCTTCAAAGTGGAGGGCCCTTTTTGTAATTTTGACAAACTTTAGGGACCAAACTTGTAATTATGAAGATACAAGGGTATAAAGTGTCATTTCTTCTATATTGGAGGACCCTTCTTCATAATTCTTCAAATCTTCAAGGGTTGATCTTGGGAAAGTCTTCACTAGGGCTTGGTTCATTGTGCGGCTTCGTTTCCCGTGTTCGTTTTTGCATGATTCTTGTGATCTTTTGTCATTTTCTCAATATCCGTACCTAAAATACACAAGTAGCAAACACAAGCATATATATGGGTATTTTGATGATATTTAATGCATTTTAAGCCCTATTTAGAAGATGAGACTATGTATAAAAGCAGTCTCATCAGGGAACTTATAACCAAAACGGTCAAGGTTCCCGCCAAAATAAAGCTCCATCAAATCAAAATGCTAATAACTATCAAAACAACAATCAAGGTGGTAATTATCAAGGCAATCAACGTAATTACAACAAGGGTAATTATCAAAGTGGAAATGGGCAAATTTCAAACCAAAACCAAAACCGTGATTTTCAAACTACCACACAAGGTTTTCAAAATGATCACACCAAAAATCTTCAAGGAGAATTTTTGAATTATGCTAAGGCAAACGATGCTAAGTTTGACAATATGCAACGTGAAATGGTTAGCTTAAGATCCGAGTTGAAGAACGAGCTTAAAAACGAACTTGCTAATGAACTTAAAATTCATGCTAATAAAATGGAAGGAAATGTTCAACGACTCCAACAAAATCAACAAAAAATGGAGCAAGGTCAACATGAGATTAAGCAAGAGTTGTTAAAAGCGGATGCTAGGCAATCTAAGTTTGAAGATCGAATGGGAAAAATGTTTGAAGCTATCATGTGTAAACCTTCTTCTTCGAGTAGTCTTCCTAGTGATACCATCGTAAACCCGAAAGGAGAAATGAAAGTGATTACCACACGTAGTGGTAAGGCACTTAAAGGACCCACTCCTCAACCAACTACTCCAAAGATGGAGGAAATTGAGGAAGAACCCGAGGTGGTGGTCCAAAAGGAGCATGTCCCAAGCCCACAAAGTACCGCTCATGCCACACCTACGGTTGAACCATTACCAACATTGGAACCCGAGATTCCAAAGGCTATGTGTCACACCCCACCATGGCGGAATATAGGGCGTGACGTATGGATATCATCACAACATGGCGTGTCTATAGAGATAACTATATGAAATAAGAAATGTCATAAAATGGTAACACAAAAGTCATGACAATATCTCATCAAATGCAGGAGTCTAGGTAAGTAGGTAATAGTCCTACCACTTACCCAAGACAAACAATAAACATAAACCAAACAAACATATAGGTGCCAACATGTATCACTTATCAAAAAAAAAACATAAAGGTAAACTAAGAAGGAACGGGGATCTCCTTCTATATGCAATCCTAAGGCATCCGCGTCTAGCCACTTTTATCCTCAAGCTTAAACACATTCACACCTGAAAGAGACACTAAAACACGTCAACATAAAGTTGGTGAGAGTCATAGGTTTAGACTCCAACGCCAAAACAGTTATAAGCTATGAATAACCACCATCAACAAAAGAACATATGGACAATGTGTTACAAATATGCATTAACAACTAACATTCAAGATTAATCATACCAAACCAAAATCCAAGGCTCCTACCTTGCCAAACAACATGGTACCATAGATGATCACACTATGTACCTATCACAAGGCCACTACCTTGTCAAACCACAATAACTGAGACGGCACGTGTCCCCCGATCCAAATCATACACAATCAAGAATCACATAGCAGTTAATCACATAATGTACACACAAGTCCATCACAACCATAAAAACATTCACAGCAACAATTTATAAATAACTCAACACAGTGTCTCTTCCATCCTATCTGGAAGTCAAAATCAATAGTAAACTTGGGACTATGAAACTCACCTGATTGCTTCTTCTCAAGTCCTCGCACTTAGCAACGAGCTAACAAACCAGAAACACACAATCAATACCCGAACCAACCACCAAGATGGCTCATCAACCTATGATGGACATCTAGCCTATTCCCATATAACTACCTCATTGTTAAGTTCTAATCACCCCATTACCCTTCCTTAACAAGTCCCTAACTTGGTTAAGTTTAATAGCTATCCCGTTCATAATTTTACACAAAATAGTCCCAGTTTTAGGTCTCAAAACTTTAAGTCAAACTTCCACTTAAATATACCCATGGTTTCTTTAAAAGGAATATTCACACTTTTATACATGTTAGTTAAAACCTCCCACTTGCCCTAACCTTTAAGCTACTGTTAAGGCCCTGATATATGTATATATAATGCTACCTATCCAGAATTCACTGATTTTAAACGTATGAAAAGTTTGTTACCATTAGAGGGTCTTACCCTAAACCACAATCTTAGCCCAAGTGCAGATACTCACTACAATATATAAACCATCTCTCATGTTCGTGAGAAGATCCCAATACAACCCTAAGTACCCCAAACAACCCAAAACTTAAAAAGAAAACAGGCTGATTACAAAACTGTTTTGACCTCCGACTGTTGTAACCTGTTTTTGACCCACTTCCCGACCTCCATTTTAGTTCTAGTTTCTTGAATTGGAAAGCCACTTCAATTACCTTTTCAGGGATACTTAGATCGCATCTTGAATGTTCCTATAACTCCTGATATGATCAAAACAATTGACTCAAAATTCTGCCTAGTGTTTAAAAACGGGTTTAACAAAATCAACCTCATTAATTAACCCTAATCTCTCTAATTACAAGCCCTAATTTATTTAATCATTATAATATGATTAATATACTGTTTTTAATTAAACCCTAACCTAAATCCATTATAAGATGATCATAGAAAACATTAAAAACAATTAATATGAAAAGGGTTAAGAAGGTTTTACCTTTAATTTAATGGAAGATGAGAAAACCTAATTTTTGAAGAACCCTAATTGGCCACCATTGATGAATTTCGGCTAGGAGATGTTTTGGAGGCTAAAAACCTGATTATTATGGTTATGAATTGGGTTTGGTTAAGTCCTAAAGGCCCCCTAATCCCATTACAAGTCCATTGGGCCTGTTTTGGGCTTTTCCCTTCTTTCTTTCTTCTTTGGTGCGTCTAAACCGACCAAAACACCCCTAAATTCGTTTTTTTATTATTATTTAATATTATGTTATTAATATTACTTTAATTTTCCTTAATTTATTTCAGCTCCTAAAGCTTCCAAAACCATAAAACCGTAAAACTAGTCAAATTTACGCGTTTTACCGTAAAAGACGTAAACTATACACTTTTATAAAAACTCTCAAATTTTGAAATAAACTTTATAACTAAGTACTAAATGACTTAAAACCATCCCGAAAAATATTCATATGACTAATTACCTTATCCGCGACCTCTAAATACTAAACCGTAAATCGTAAAAATACGATTTTCTATAATACATATACATATACGTAAAACCACTAAATAACACCATCTCACTTCATAGTCACTACCATGTGAACTCATGAACATGAAATCATCACACATCGTTTCATTCACAAGGTACCCCGTACCGGAAACGATATCCAAACCACAATCTATACACACCAATAAGCACATAAACACGTAAAGACACGCAACTAGCACAAAACAAAACTAAGTGGCGAACCTCAAAACCAGGGTTGTCACATCACTCCCTCCTAATAGAAATCTCGTCCCGAGATTTACTCCTTAGGATCAAACACACAGACAACAATTCACACGAGGATACTTGTTCTAAAAGAACTCCTCTCATTTCAACGTGAACTTTAGTTCAAGTTTCAAAATACCACATATACAAACCAAAAATAATTAAACTCATTGCCAAACTCTTGACCTCACAGTCAATAAATCTCCTAGATTACTCTTTGATAGAAGAAAGACTCTCATTAACACAAGTCCCGAATAACCGTACATGCAAAATGCATTCTCAAATAACCTTTACCAATCTCAATACATGAAATGTATCATGTATACAACTCATTTCCCCCAGGAAATTCTATGCTCATAAGCTAATGGTCCGATCTTTCTAAAGATCATAAATGGACCTACAAAACTCTACATCAACTCTTCCATTTTACCAAAACATACCACCCGTTACTATGGGTGAAACTCCCTACATAACTTTGTCACTAACTCTAGTGGTTTCCTCCTTTTCTACATAGCATCCCTTGTTGCTCTCATCCTTTCAACAACCATCATTACCACATTAGTAGCCTCTTTTACCAATTCTAGTCCACAATAGGGACAACTCACCCTATCCTTTCATATAGTGCCTCAAATGGCATTTATCGACTTCTAGTATGATAACTATCATTATATGAAAACTCGGCCATCGCTAACGAGTTTCCTAACTACCTCTAAATCAATCAGTATAGGTCAGTGCCATTTCCTTTTCCACACTACGACAGTATTAGCCTGCTTGTGCTTTATTCTACTCATTAAGCTCTACCAAAGTTTTACCTTCGGTTCCTATCTCGACCTATTTCATTCATGCTTCGCTTCTATACACACTTCCTTCTTCTTCTTCAACTCCTACCATACATCACGATGTGATGCTTCCCATCGTTTCTTCCCTTGCCATAATCCTTCATAAGGCATTCCATACATATTAGGCTAACTTTTACGCAAAATCCTCTATTCCATCACATCCGTACGCAATACTTCCAACTTCTCAACTATGTGACTTCTCCTTCCTCTTGAAATATGTGATGAATTAGTCAGTCTATCGACTATCACCCAACTCCCATCGTACTTAATCCTCCACCGCATTATGTATCCCTTCCACCAACTTCGTCCTTACATCGCCCTTTCTAAGCTGCTCCTATCTATGTAGGAATTATAGTCTACGTCCCTCTTCTCCGTATGATTGTCCAAGCCACGCATCATACACGTTGACGCGTTCTCTGCTTTAGGCAACTCAACTCGTGCAACCTATATCCTTTATCCAAACCGCTCCAATACGTCATCCCTATAGTTTAAGTTCGTCTCAGCTTCACCTCATTCTTCTTATTCCAAGTCTCATCGACCATGCTTGCCTTTCCCTGTGGTACTTGGCCTTGCAATTTTTCTTTCGTCAATTAACTCCACCCATCACTTTTGACAAATGTTCAATCAAGATGATTGAATATGTGTTGGAGACGTTCATGATCCGTATAGATCATTCTTTACGTCTCGTACACCCAAATGCCTCTAGCATTCTAGGCAGATATAACAGCCCAACTCCACTAACTAAGTCTATCCAGTTCTTCCAAATCTTCAGTTCATGCAACGTATAAGCGATCGCCTTTCTTTGTCGTCCTCGTACGCGTCCAAATCCTTGCTCCACGTATCGTCATGCTTCGCGAATTCATCCAGTCCTTCCGATAATGCCAAGATCGACTCATTATCCAATCCACCTCTTCAGCCTCCAAAATGCTTCCTCATCCTTCTTCACTTCGCCCCTTGCTTGTTCCATGATATGCCATCATCTCTAACTACTCATCATGGTAGACTTAATACTAAAACTCACACTTGAAAATCTCCCGTATAATTCCACTTCAAAACCAACACATACTTCGCCTCACTCTCCTTCTTAGACTTTGAGTAGATCAAGATGTCGTCGATACTCCCGATGACCACTCATTTATATACGTTCAGGCACACTCGCTTCATTGACTCCATGTAATCCGCTAGTGCTTTGGCAAAGCCAAATGCATAACCGTAAACCTAAAGCGTTCATACAACATCCTTAGCAATTTCAACTATGTCCTCCTTGCACCCTCTCTTAGCGGCAATACGAATAAATTCTTACCTCGTTCTACTTGCAAAATTCTGTACGCATTTTAAAAGACCAATGCTTCCTCTCATCAGACCACTCAACCGCTTTCCACATCCAATCTACTACTAAGCAACTCAACTTTTACCTTGCATCCGTTGCATTTTCTAACAACTCTTGTTTTTAAATCATTCCATCAACAATTTGCCTTGGAAAGGCACTAACTACAACTCCTCTCACTTCTCCTACTTGCTCTATTTATGGTTCTACCTCAAAATAATAGGCAAACCTACTAACTTTCAGGAAGTTTTTTTTAGAGAACATACATGCCTTACGAACAATATCCCCTTCCAACACTCTCTATGGCGCGTTACTTGTGCTAATATCTATACATTTCACAAATCTCTATTCATCTCCCTTGGCACTCCTATTAGACCTCATCACCACATTAGTTCGTCTACGAACCTCTTTCCTCCCCACTAAGGGTATTCTGACCGTTCTCTCATGGTCACCTACTTAAGCGTGTAGGCGCGACCAAGTCTTTCATATGACTACCTCAACGCTCCCGAACAATACGAAACCAAAACTACATCTGAATCCATCAGATACGATCAGCGAATCAAACCCACGGATAACTAACGACATTTCATGTGTACCAGTTAAAACAAGTCAAAAACCACGAGTCTCCAAAGAAAACTCAAACCCAAAACGTGTATCAATTCAAAATGACCCATGACAACGAAAAATAATCCAAGAAACACCCAATGGCAACCAATCATATTACGCCCCGCGACATATTTTTTTAACCCGTGCAAAAGATCGACTTTTCCAAAAGAATATATATCTTTTTTTAATTATTTATTATTACCTCCCACATCTATGTGACTCAAACAATCTACAAACAGCCCTCTTGACGAACTCAAAACTCAACTCAAAACTAGGTATCCCGTGCATCCCAAATCATAAAAATAAACTACTATTCAAACTCAACCTCTAACCCGACACTTGTACAATAATTTCGGCCAAGATACTGACCTCCCATGACTATACATTCTGAATATTTTGAAAAGTACGTTCCGAGTACATAATTTTTGGCTTTTGAATCACTCAAAAAGCTCTAAAAACGAACAAGTTATGACCAAATCAATTTTATACTAGTTGTTTTAAAAAAAACTTAAGAATAAACTTAGTGATCAATGTAATATTTTTAAATGAAAGATATAATTGTATGTGAAATCTTCATAAACTCAATTTAACCTTGTATAAATAATTAAAAATGACATAAATCGGTCAAACTCAATTATATAAACTATGTAGGTAGAAAGAAATTTTTACTTCGCTTTATTTCAAAGAAAGTCTTTTAGAATTTGAAATATGTAAGTGTTGATTAAAAAGAAATCTTATGTTACATCTTGTTTCAAACACGACTCCAACACCTTACCCTTATTTTACCGAATACAACCAACCATCTAACTCAATATATACCGACCAAAAGAAATGCAAGACCCAACACAAAAGATTTCATTATCTCTAAAGAAATCCCAAGTTATTTCAATAGAATTGAAACCAAAAACACCATTTTAAAACGTACACGTGAAATACGAAACTCAAAGAATACGCTACAAGTCACACTTCAAAAGATTCAAAACGTCGTTGGAACTCCAACAAACTCCAGCATCATAAAACACGAACAAACACAAGGTACGTTCATGTTAGATTGTAACACACGACTTATAATGATATAGAAATGTAGATGAAGATTAAACCAAAAAAGAAAGATTAGATTAGATGAAGGAAAAGAGAAAAACAAGAAGATGTGAATTCCTAGTGAGAGAAACACAAACGTTTCTCTCTCTACAAAACAAATGAAATGGAAGACACACACACAAATGAGGCTTAGGAGGCCTTTTATACTAAGTAGTAAGTGTTTAGGAGGACTTCCTCATTTGTGTGTTCGGGACTAATTCCCGTTACATAAACATTAATAACTAAGAACTCTCGACACTGTTGAATAGTATTTTTCACGAGCTTCGCAACGGTATATTATATGACCATCACTTTAAATACGGCTAACAATCTCCCCCTAAGGGGTGGTCATGTAATATGTGACTTCACTTCGTTGGTGTTGCAGACTTTGAAGCTCGTTGTCTTGAGAGTTCTTTCATAGTTCCTTTCATGACTTGTGATCTTGGATCTTTGATCTTTGCCTTGACTTGATCTTGTAACTTTTCCAGCTTGTGTTCTTGTGTCTTTACCCACATACTCATGTTTTGAGTTGACATGACAGCTTGTTAACAATCTCCCTTGATCATCAGAGTAGCGGAAGTCTTTGTCTTTAGATGTTCTTGAGCTTTCTTCAATAATCCTGAATATGTGGCCTTGAATTGCGACTCTTGAGATAACGCCACCGTTTGCATTCCACCGGTTTCCCGTTATACAGTATGAATACTGTACCTGTGATCAGGTAAGTTCAAAGAACTTCCTTGACAGGATTTCCAGCTGTGGTAGCCGTTCTCAATACTTGAATATATCGAAAGATAATTCAAAGTAAGGAGTGAATCATGCAGTTCCATTCTGCTGATTAAGTCGTCAATTCGCTTTCCTGGAACAAGTCTGAATCAATTAAGAATCAAACCATCGTTGCTTTCCAGTTGACACAAGTTTGATTCATATAGAATCGCACAAGTTACCTACCTCAGTGCTGTTTGATGATGACACTGGAAGGATTTCCATTCGTCACTGTAAATACTAAAAAGCATTACTCTGAATGTTCTGGCAAGATCATAAAGATATTGCGTCGAGACCTGGAACGAGTTTGAATCAATTATGAATCAAACCACTGTTGCTTTCCAGTTAACATATGTTTAATTCAAGTGAATCTTACATATGACCTACCGCAGTGCTGTTTGATGTTAACACTGGAAGGATTTCCATTCATCACTGTGAATACTAAAGAGTATCACTCTGAATGTTCTAGCAATACCACAAGGATAGAGCGTAGGACTCTGTAAATCATCGCTTGTGTTCTAATGATGAACAACAATTGATCTATGGAATAAGTGTCCTAATGAGATTTTTGATGAATCTCGTTGGCTCTAGACTCTATAAGTGCACTTTTATTTAGTGATCGGAGGCTGGAGCAGACTGCCACCTATTCAGTATCTACTATCTCGGAGTGAGAAAGTTGATAGAAATGAGTTGAACTCCGTGACAATAAAACAAACTTCTTTTGAGAGAAGCTTGAGTAGGCTGGGAAGGGTTGTGCATTGCATCACTGGGTCCATGATGCTTTGTCTTCAGTATCAGAAATCATCAAAGTGATTCTGATAATAGATGTATTGACCCGGTTTCTGCCTAAGTTGTATGGAGGGCTTCTTTCTTTACACCCTTTACCCTTACATTTCTTTTTCATTCTTCAACCCCTTCAATGCTTACCAAGACGTCATAACTAGCACCTTGTTGTGATTGTTCCAGTGCTAGCTTAAGTCATTAGTCGGCATTATTCTCGTACACTCAACTACTCCATCTTTCCTAAGGACTTCTAAGTTCTAATGGATTGTCCCTGGGAAGATCCTTCCGGTTCTGGTTGGATCATAGGACGAATACCTAACCACCTTTTGACACCAATACCATCGTGAATTTATGTGTTGAAGGGTATAGATATCGTAACCAGAAAAAACATTTGAAAATGCAGTCAAGGTGTTGATGAAATTAATGTTTACACCTTGAAAGTTTTCTATATCACCAAAACGCTCCCCCTACATATGTGCATCATAAAAAGGAGAGATTTTTGCACATATTAGGAAGAGAAAGCACTTATATCAAAGATCTTAATCAAGATATCACATTTTAATCACTATTCTCCCCCTCAAAAATTGCATGAAATTGAAATTTTTGTGAAACTAGTGATGAAACATGGAGAGAATAATATGTCATGAAACTTTAGATCAAATGTTTATGAAATCATTATACTCCCCCTCGAGAAGAGATTCTATTTAAATAGGGGAGTATATGAGCACATTGTTTTGAAATACTTTGAAAAAATTGTGCTCGAAAGTCCGAGAAAAATTGTGTTCATGAGCTTAAAACTTTGAATGTTTTGATATAAGCTCATGACCGAGAAAAATGAATTTCTCGTTGTTGAGGATAAGTCAAAGACTTTCCTTTATTTAGGGACCGGGTTATAGTCTGACATGTGACTATAAGCCATTATGATAAGAAAGTAGAAAAGACATGTTTTGAAAGCATTTGAACTCTCATTCGAACTTTATGTACGTACCCGTGTCGTTATTGAACAACATTTCTAAGCACGTCCATATTATCGATGCTGAGAGACATGTCGGAGAAGAATATTTTTGGTATTTTTTGAAAGGTTTTCTTATTTTTTATTTTGTTTTTATAGGTTTTATATTTTTGTATTTTGATTTTCTGATAAATATATACAAGATTACTGCGAATGTGCAAGACGTTCAAGTTCATCAGGTGTGAAACTACGCATACCAAGTCGACGAACCAAGAATTCAAATCTGTCTTGAGAAAGAGCTTTGGTGAAGATGTCGGCTAGTTGGTAGTCCGTCTTGACAAAGAACAGTTCGATCGTTCCTTTTTCCACATGCTCCTTTATGAAATGGAATCGGACAGCTATGTGCTTGGTCTTGGAGTGTTGGACCGGGTTGCAGGATATGGCTATGGCTGATTGTGAATCACAATAAATAGGGACTTTGTTAAAGAAAAAGCCATAATCCGTGAGTTGTGTTCTCATCCAAAGGACTTGAGCACTACACACGGATAGAGACACATATTCTGCTTCCGCGGTTGACAACGCCGTACAGTCTTGTTTCCTTGATGACCAGCTCACTAGCTTCTCGCCTAAGAATTGTGCTCCACCGAAAGTGCTCTTGAATGTATCCTGACACCCTGCATGATCGGCATCTGAAAAACCAGTGAGATTAAAACCAGAATCCTTCGTATACCAGAGACCCATGTTAATGGTTCCCCGGAGATAACGAAAGATCCTTTTAACCTCCTTGATGTGCTTCTCGGTTGGCTGAGCCTGGTACCGAGCACATAAACAAGTAGCATGCACAATGTCCGGTCTGCTTGAGGTTAAGTACATAAGGGACCCGATCATACTTCGGTATTTTGTAGCATCTACAAATGTCCCTTTCTTATCCAAATCAAGCTTGTGTTTAGTGTCCATTGGAGTACCAATAGGATCACAGTTATCCATACCAAATTTCGTTAGAATCTCAAGCACATACTTGGACTGATTTATGAAAATACCACGGGGGGATTGGTGAACTTGGAGACCAAGAAAGAACGTCATTTCCCCCATCATGGACATTTCGAATCGACTTTTCATAAGGTCGGCAAATAATATGGAATATTTTGGGTTAGTAGAACCAAATATAATATCATCTACATAGACCTGAGCCACCAAGATGTCGTTTCCGTAGTGCTTGATAAACAACGTTGGATCAATGGTTCCTTTGCTGAAGTGATTTTGTAGAAGAAATGATGATAATTCGTCGTACCATGCCCTCGGTGCTTGTTTCAAACCATAAATTGCCTTTTTCAACTTGTAGACATGGCTTGGATGTTCGGTATTAATGAAACCTTCAGGTTGACATACATACACATCTTCTTTTAACGGCCCATGCAAAAAAGCCGTCTTCACGTCCATTTGATACACGGTGAACGATTTGTGTGCAGCATATGCCAAGAAAATCCTAATAGCTTCCATCCTAGCAACCGGGGCGAAGGATTCAGCGAAATCAATTCCCTCATGCTGTTTATAACCTCTCACAACTAACCGAGTCTTGTTCCTAATGACCGTTTGCTCCTCATCCATCTTGTTTTTGAATAACCATTTTAGGGTAAGCGGATCGATATTGTCCGGTCGAGGTACTAACTCCCATACATCGAGTCGGATGAACTGATTGAGTTCTTCTTGCATAGACTCAATCCATGATGCATCGGTCATTGCTTCTTTCACACTTGCTGGTTCCATTGTGCTGACTGATAGTGCATAGATACACATATCACCATCGGTACGCAGCTGATTTCGTGTTGAGACCGGTCGTGAGAGATTGCCAATCACTTGAACCAAAGGATGATTCTTAGTCCATTTGTGTTCATGTGGAAGTGTATGAGAAACTTGATGCGAGCTCGACGGATCCACATATGGTGCTGAAGGCTGAGTAGTGCTTGTGGAAGCCGCAAATGGATTAACAAACTCGTGTTCGTTGAGCATCGCATTGTTTGCATTTTCAGCAACTATTTCATTCTGAAGATAAACATGAGTAGGAATTTGCTGAGAATGTTGTTGAGTTGCGTCAGCAATCGGAGAAGTGGTTGGAATGTTTTGAGTCACTATGGTAGAGGTTGACGTAGATGGTGCAGAAGTAGATGCCGATGGTGTAGATGCAGTCGGAGGTTCTGGAACTACCGTAGCAGGTGCAGCCGGGGCATTTTGAGGAACACCAAATGACGAAGGACCCTCCGTATATTCATCATAAATAGGCCCAAGTAAAACTTCCAAGTCACGTTCCGAAGGTTGTAACGATGAGATTGCTGACGGCGCAAATTGAAGCGCGAGTCCTGAACTTACATGTCCAGAAGTCTGACCTTGAAGCTCGGGATGTGAACTTCTATGCTGAGAGGCCATACCCGAGAGTTCATCAAAGGTAACGTTCATAGTCTCCATTACCTTTCTTGTCCTTCGATTATAAACTCTGTAAGCACAAGCAGTTGAAGAATAACCAATGAAAAAGCCGATATCACCTTTAGGTTCAAGTTTACCGATATCTTCACGATCATTCTTCGGATAACATAATGCACCGAAGACATGTAAAAATGAAATATCCGGTTTTCTTCCATTAATGATCTCATAAGGTGTTTTGTTGAAACGGGTGTGAATAATGGAGCGGTTTTGAGTATAACATGCAGTTCCTATAGCATCGGCCCAAAGAAATAACGGTGCACTAGAGGAGAGAAGCATCGTTCGAGCAGCTTCAACTAACGTACGATTCCTCCGTTCCACAACTCCATTCTGCTCTGGAGTTCTTACAGCCGAAGTTTGATGAGAAATCCCAACTTCGTCAAAATAAGCTTTCAATTTCTGATTTGTGAATTCTGTACCGTTATCCGTTCTCATAATAATGACAGGGGCTTGCAGTAGAACTGATGTTTTCTTCAAGAAGTTAATAATTACATCAGGGGTTTCATCTTTTGAAGCAAGAAAATGAACCCATGTGTAGCGAGAATAGTCATCCACAATGACAAGGACATACCGCTTTCCATTAATACTTTTGATTCTCATTGGGCCACACAAATCCATATGTAGGAGATGTAACCTATTCGTTGAGTTGGGAACAGGTTTGGGTTTGTGAGGCTTCTTCTTACTTTTACCTTGCTCACATGAAGGACAAAGATGGTCTTTTGTATATTTGAACTTTGGAAGACCGGTAACGAGATCATCTTTCGCTAGATGGGTGATGGCATCGAAATTGAGATGAGATAACCTTTGATGCCATAACCATGACTTTGTTGATATGGCTCGGGCCATGAGACAGACTGGAGAAGCAGCAGACATTTGAAAAAGATCAATGGTGTAAAGGTTGGTGGTACGATTTCCTTTCAACAGATCAATTCCTTCAAGATCTCTTACAAAACATGTATGACTTCTGAAAGCGACCTCCAAGTCTGAATCACAAAATTGCCCAACCGAGAACAAGTTATGACCCAAGCCATCAACAAAAGAGACTCTGGTGATGATTATATTTCCCCAATGAAGATCACCATAGCCTAGAATTGCTGCAACATGATCATTTCCAAATCGAACAGTTCCCATGAAACGCCATACAAAGTTCTTGAGAAGGCTTCGATTCCCAGTCATATGTTTGGAACAGCCCGAGTCCACGCACCAGAGACAAATTTCAACAGCCTGCCAATGATAAGAGAAACAAATATTTTGGCAACCGATGAAATAGGTTCCTGTAGGGTTAGAAGATAATTAAGCCGTATCACATACCGACGTTTCACTGTCAGTATGAGATCTACTAGTGTCGATAATTTTTCCACTATAGTCAAAATTTCTACCAGTAGGCAACCATTTAGAGGTGAGTCTAGGGCTACTAGGCTTAGCAAGACTTTCTGTGGACCCTACATGCGTACTTTTTGGAACATACACCTTAGCCTTAGGAGTGCGTTGTTGTTCACTGACTGACAGCTTGTCAATTCGAGTGTAACCACCATAATTCAAACCATTCATAGTCAAACCACAAGCATCATGACTAAAAGTAAAGAAACATTTATTACATTTAGCACAAATAACTTCAGATTTTTCATTCCGAATAGCAAGCTTAAAGTCGTTACATTCAGATGAATTAGGTTTCTGATTATGATTAAAAAGCGGTAAATTCCTAGGGTGTTCTTCTACTTCCACATTATTGATCTTGGGGCGACTACTTCTAGAGGCAAAAGGGACCCTATCATTCTTTGTATTGCTCGTAGGCTGTGGCCTTCTGCTCTTAGTGTAGTTGTTTATTCCTGTAGAAGAAGACACGCGTCTATTAGAATTAGCACTTTTTAAATCAATAACTTGTGGTTGAGTTATAGTGATCGGTTTTGTCCTAACGCTTGCTTTACGTTGTTTGCTAGGCACAGAGGGAGAACTAACACGAAACATTCCTGGGGCAATCACAGCAGCTTTCGTTCCAGCAACCTTGGGAAACGGTGTCACAGCAATACGAGTGGGTCCCGAGGATGCTGGTTTCTGGATCATCGTATCCACAATCGAGCTAGATTCAGAAGTCTTATCTTTTAACAAGGCCTTTAACTTACAGTTCTCACAGATTTTATCAATAAGTTTCTGATAGACAGACTTACTTTGTTCAACAGCCCGCTTATATGAAACAACAACAGATTCTAAATCTGCAATCTTAGCCTTAAGCTTCTGAACATTAGCACCACTAGCACTCTCTAACCCTGACGAGGCCAAATTTGTTTCCGAAACCCCTCCTAACTGAGCCTGCAATCGTACGATAGTTTGTTGCATTTCATTGTGAGCTTTTTCATACGAAATCTTGTCATATTTGCATTCATCACATTTTTTGACAAATTTATTCCAAAGATCGGTGAATTCTTTATCCTTTTTAATGACATAAGATTCCATTTTCTCTTTCATATGATCAAGCTCAGTTTGGAGGTTCTCATTATGCGACATAGATGTACCTAACTCGACAGGGCTACTATCAATACAATCACGAGCTTTAGAGAGGCGTTCAAGATCGTTTTCCAAAACTTTGATTTTATCAAGAGATTCATCAGCTTCCTTCGTCAAAGATTTAAAGTCTTCAACAAAGTTGGCTAATTCTTTTAGAAAAGCGTTTTCCAAATTTCCTAACCGAGCATCAACTTGATTAATAATCGGATTAATATCGTTTTGAAGAATTTTCTGTACCTCAATCTGAACAGGTGATGTAAAATTACCTCCAGTTATTTTTGAATTAACAACACGTTTAAGGATGACAAAGTTATCTTTAAGCTCGTTTAGAAATCGGCGAGTCATACTCGGTTTAGGAGGGTCATCAGACAATTCCTCACTTGGTAGCAAAAGCATTTCAGTATTCGTTTTAGACCGAACAAAAACAGTTGGCGGGTTAACTTTCGGATAATAAACGGGTATCACTTCTTTATCAAGCTTTTGCATTCTTAAACGAGACTCTACAGCAAGTTCAGTAGTTTCCTCGGAATCATGCACACTAGGAGGATCATGCTCATCAGACAATAGCACACTACCATTATATAAAGTTTCATTAGTGGCTTGAACTTTCTTAAGGTATCCTGGATTAGGGGGAAGAGGACAACCTAAAGCCATTTTGTATCGAGTGTAATTTATCTCATTCACTTTTGGTGCGAGCATATTTATCGTCTGCATAGTTTGGCCACGTTTTACTAAAAGGTTGTCTAATTCTCTAATCCTATCCTGCGCTTTGCAAAAATCCTCAAGAAGCCCATCTTCTCGAATTTTGAAATCATGTTTTAGCTGTTTTCTTTCTTCTTTTAAATCAGAAACAATAGATTTTTTAGTTGAAAGCTGTTTATTAAGAGAAGTGATTTCATCATTCAATTCGCTTATCTTTTTAGCACTACTTAAGTGTAAGGCATTTAACTTCTTAGTGGTGCATTTTTCTTGATAAACCGATGTAGCATGAGCTTGTTCAAGTTCCTTGATTTTTTCATGATGAATCTCAAAACTTTTCTCCCGTTCCTTATATCCCGCAAGCTCAGTGGTCAATTTGGCATTAGTTTCTCTAAACTTATTATTAACCACCGTAGCATGATCTACATCCTTAGCAAGCTTATCAAATAGAGATTTATAATACGCATGTGTCTCATCAGGAAGGGTTATAGGCTGGGCAACTTGATCTACACTAAGGTCCACACTAGGCTCATTTGAAATAATATTACTAGTATTCGTTTGATCCTCGTGTGTCTCAATGTAGGGCTCAAGCATCTCAGTATACTCTTCCTCCTGATTAGACATATTATATATATCATTATCATCAAAACTTGGGTGTACCTCAGAGGGACCGTCTGCATCATAAACGGGAGCTCTGTCATCATGCATTCCTGAGGTTGATGCTTGCTGTAAATTTGCCATCAAGATGTAGTTGGCATTCACCTCTTCTTCCTCGTCATATTCTGCAGCAGAAGCCATAAGATCAAATTCCTCAGCTTGAAGTGGGATTCCTGCCTCTTCTTTTTGTGCTATGAGAAGCTGAGTCTGAAGATAAGCAGCATCCCTCTTCTTTTTGGCTGTGCAATCTCGAGCATAATGACCAAATCCCCTGCAGTTGTAGCACTGAACCTGACGATTATTGTTTCCATTTCCCGTACCAGTATTCTCAGCCCTTGCAGCCACAATGTTTCCCATCTGGTTACCAACCGTTGGCACAACTATTAACCCATTCTGATTACCCGCATTCGGAACACCCGGATTTGGACCACGGTTTTGCCCATACTGATTTCCTGCATTTCCAACGGTCTGCCCAACATTCTGACCATATTGTTGAAACTGAGTCCCCGTGTTTCCAGCAACTACCAATTGGCGATCTTGATTCGCATTCATGAAAGGTTGAGCAATCTGCCTATTTCTAGTATTCTAGTATTCGAGCAATCTGCCTATTTTGATCTTCGTGTAAACTACGTTCTGAGACTAGTCTAGATGGTGGCTAAGATTAAAAATTACTCAAACAAAATTTCCATCGGAATGTGCATCAATCGGAATGTCCCTCTATCGGAATGTCCCACTATCGGAATGATGGATCTGTCGGAATGTTGACCAGTCGCAATACTTCTATCGCAATAACGGTCGCAATAATGAATCGCAATACCTATCGCAATGTTGTATCGCAATATCTATCGCAATGATGTATCGCAATATCTATCGCAATAAGGAGTGTCGCAAAACTGATCGCAATGTAAAACCCTTGGGTATTGCGATCGAAACTGTACTATACCTTTTCCGAAAAAATAGCTATCGCAATAATAGAGCTTATTTCCAACTTTTAGGCAACAAGTATTAGCAACTTTTAGGCAACAAATTAGCAACTTTGAGGCAACAAATTCGCAACTTTGAGGCAACAAATTCGTGTTTTTGAGCACACCAAAATACCCACAACACGAATACTCGGAATAACCAAAAAAACACGAAAAAAAATTTTGAATTTTGAAGAAAAGAAAGCAAAAACCCACGGAATGAAGAAGAATCAAGGACAACACCAAAGAGCTATCCACGAATCCCTTGGCGAATGATACCACTTGTTAGATTGTAACACACGACTTATAATGATATAGAAATGTAGATGAAGATTAAACCAAAAAAGAAAGATTAGATTAGATGAAGGAAAAGAGAAAAACAAGAAGATGTGAATTCCTAGTGAGAGAAACACAAACGTTTCTCTCTCTACAAAACAAATGAAATGGAAGACACACACACAAATGAGGCTTAGGAGGCCTTTTATACTAAGTAGTAAGTGTTTAGGAGGCCTTCCTCATTTGTGTGTTCGGGACTAATTCCCGTTACATAAACATTAATAACTAAGAACTCTCGACACTGTTGAATAGTATTTTTCACGAGCTTCGCAACGGTATATTATATGACCATCACTTTAAATACGGCTAACAGTTCAAGTTATAATAACTAGTGAACGACCATATACCATAACCTAACACGTAGTAGTATATATACATCCGCATATATATACCTATTAAATCTCCCAAAACATACTCGTTATCATACATATCAAGTCGATCGCGTCATACACTCGTTTTTCCATACGAGTAATCACCTTTTCACCATCTCACCATGCCACAACAAGGCACAAAACCCATATATTATAAATATACCCGAAATCCACATCTCATCATATACAAGCATGTACTAACCCTCTTTCATACAATCATACTTAGGAACCCATTGAAGTTGTGGTACTTGTATAACTATGTTGGCCACCATACTTATACAATTACCCTTTCCCCAATGCACTCCCTCCTATGATGACACTTATAAGAATCAATACAACATATAACACATAATTCCATCTACTCACATAAGCTCATAACCACATAACCAATAAGATCCAAAACTCCATCTATAAAAATAACATAATAAAACTCTTGGAATACAGAAATCCATAGTCTAGCTTAAACAGCCTAGACTAAATCAAAAACGAAAACATAATCAGTTATAAGTCATGTCACCCATAAGAGTGGAAACGGCTTAAAATCCTTCTTACCCATGTACTCCTAGTAACTCGAACCATCACACGATTCTTAGGGAACATGACTTAAACATCAAAAGAAAAATATTGTACCTCCAGTACATAAAATAACCAAACAAAAGATAGAACTACCATATTCCAAATTATGTACTATAATGTACAATTTAAGCAAAATAAAACAGTGACTAGCGTGGACGATTATGGTTCAACCCGCACTAGTCATAAACCCGAAAAGAAAATAACATGTGACTAAGTATGAACATACTACGGTTCAATTCATACTAGTCAAAACATCGCAATAAATAACATCCAAACACACCAATTATTATAAAATGCACACATACTCCTATGACGCCTATATGCAGGGACCCTTAAGCTATAGACTAGGCTACGCGACTAGGCACCCTAATTCTCTATAACCATTGTCTCTGATACCATTCTGTCACACCCCACCATGGCGGAATATGGGGCGCGACGTATGGATATCATCACAACATGGCGTGTCTATAGAGATAACTATATGAAATAAGAAATGTCATAAAATGGTAACACAAAAGTCATGACAATATCTCATCAAATGCAGGAGTCTATGTAAGTAGGTAACAGTCCTACCACTTACCCAAGACAAACAATAAACATAAACCAAACAAACATATAGGTGCCAACATGTATCACTTATAAAAAAAACATAAAGGTAAACTAAGAAGGAACGGGGATCTCCTTCTATATGCAATCATAAGGCATCCAAGTCTAGCCACTTTTATCCTCAAGCTTAAGCATATTCACACCTGAAAGAGACACTAAAACACGTCAACATAAAGTTGGTGAGAGTCATAGGTTTAGACTCCAACGCCAAAACAGTTATAAGCTGTGAATAACCACCATCAACAAAAGAACATATGGACAATGTGTTACAAATATGCATTAACAACTAACATTCAAGATTAATCATACCAAACCAAAATCCAAGGCTCCTACCTTGCCAAACAACATGGTACGATAGATGATCACACTATGTACCTATCCCAAGGCCACTACCTTGTCAAACCACAATAACTGAGACGGCACGTGTCCCCCGATCCAAATTATACACAATCAAGAATCACATAGCAGTTAATCACATAATGTACACACAAGTCCATCACAACCATAAAAACATTCACAGCAACAATTTATAAATAACTCAACACGGTGTCTCTTCCATCCCATCTGGAAGTCAAAATCAATAGTAAACTTGGGACTATGAAACTCACCTGATTGCTTCTTCTCAAGTCCTCGCACTTAGCAACGAGCTAACAAACCAGAAACACACAATCAATACCCGAACCAACCACCAAGATGGCTCATCAACCTATGATGGACATCTAGCCTATTCCCATATAATTACCTCATTGTTAAGTTCTAATCACCCCATTACCCTTCCTTAACAAGTCCCTAACTTGGTTAAGTTTAATAGCTATCCCGTTCATAATTTTACACAAAATAGTCCCAGTTTTAGGTCTCAAAACTTTAAGTCAAACGTCCACTTAAATATACCCATGGTTTCTGTAAAAGGAATATTCACACTTTTATACATGTTAGTTAAAACCTCCCACTTGCCCTAACCTTTAAGCTACTGTTAAGGCCCTGATATATATATATATATATTGCTACCTATCCAGAATTCACTGATTTTAAACGTATGAAAAGTTTGTTACCATTAGAGGGTCTTACCCTAAACCACAATCTTAGCCCAAGTGCAGATACTCACTACAATATATAAACCATCTCTCATGTTCGTGAGAAGATCTCAATACAACCCTAAGTACCCCAAACAACCCAAAACTTAAAAAGAAAACAGGCTGATTACAAAACTGTTTTGACCTCCGACTGTTGTAACCTGTTTTTGACCCAATTCCCGACCTCCATTTTAGTTCTAGTTTCTTGCATTGGAAAGCCACTTCAATCACCGTTTCAGGGATACTTGGATCGCATCTTGAATGTTCCTATAACGCCCGATATGATCAAAACAATTGACTCAAAATTCTGCCCAGTGTTTAAAAACGGGTTTAACAAAATCAACCTCATTAATTAACCATAATCTCTCTAATTACAAGCCCTAATTTATTTAATCATTATAATATGATTAATATACTGTTTTTAATTAAACCCTAACCTAAATCCATCATAAGATGATCATAGAAAACATTAAAAACAATTAATATGAAAAGGGTTAAGAAGGTTTTACCTTTAATTTAATGGAAGATGAGAAAACCTAATTTTTGAAGAACCCTAATTGGCCACCATTGATGAATTTCGGCTAGGAGATGTTATGGAGGCTAAAAACCTGATTATTATGGTTATGAATTAGGTTTGGTTAAGTCCTAAAGGCCCCCTAATCCAATTACAAGTCCATTGGGCCTGTTTTGGCTTTTCCCTTCTTTCTTTCTTCTTTGGTGCGTCTAAACCGACCCAAACACCCCTAAATTCGTTTTTTTTTTATTATTTAATATTATGTTATTAATATTACTTGAAATTTCCTTAATTTATTTCAGCTCCTAAAGCTTCCAAAACCATAAAACCGTAAAACTAGTCAAATTTGCGCGTTTTACCGTAAAAGACGTAAAATATACACTTTTATAAAAACTCTCAAATTTTGAAATAAACTTTATAACTAAGTACTAAATGACTTAAAACCATCCCGAAAAATATTCATATGACTAATTACCTTATCCGCGACCTCTAAATGGTAAACCGTAAATCGTAAAAATACGATTTTCTATAATACATATACATATACGTAAAACCACTAAATAACACCATCTCACTTCATAGTCACTACCATGTGAACTCATGAACATGAAATCATCACACATCGTTTCGTTCACAAGGTACCCCGTACCGGAAACGATATCCAAACCACAATCTATACACACCAATAAGCACATAAACACGTAAAGACACGCAACTAGCACAAAACAAAACAAAGTGGCGAACCTCAAAACCAGGGTTGTCACACTATGCCTATGCCTCAACCCACACCACCTTTTCCCTACCCATCGAGACTTAGGAAGGAGAAACGTCAAGAGCACGACAATTATCAATTTGAGCTTTTTATGAAAATGTTTCGTGATTTGCACCTTAATGTGAGTTTCGCCGAAGCTTTGGTCATGATGCCTCGATTTGCCGCTAACTTTAAGAGTATGTTGAACAACAAGGAGAAATTGCACCAAATGTCTAGTTGTTCGTCGGTTTATCTTAATCACATACCTCAAAAAGTCGGTGATCCCGGTAAATTTTTGATCCCTTGTGCAATCCAAGATATGGAAGAATGCTATGCCTTGGCCGATCTTGGTGCTAGCATTAACTTGATGCCACTTGCAATCTTCGAGTCGCTCAATCTTCCAAATCTTACTCCTTCACTAATGTCTATCGAGTTGGCCGACCATTCCACGATTCGCGCATCAATCGGAATATCCCATCGGAATGTGCATCAATCGGAATGTCCCTCTATCGGAATGTCCCACTATCGGAATGATGGATCTGTCGGAATGTTGACCAGTCGAAATACTTCTATCGCAATAACGGTCGCAATAATGAATCGCAATACCTATCGCAATGTTGTATCGCAATATCTATCGCAATGATGTATCGCAATATCTATCGCAATAAGGAGTGTCGCAAAACTGATCGCAATGTAAAACCCTTGGGTATTGCGATCGAAACTGTACTATACCTTTTCCGAAAAAATAGCTATCGCAATAATAGAGCTTATTTCCAACTTTTAGGCAACAAGTATTAGCAACTTTTAGGCAACAAATTAGCAACTTTGAGGCAACAAATTCGCAACTTTGAGGCAACAAATTCGTGTTTTTGAGCACACCAAAATACCCACAACACGAATACTCGGAATAACCAAAAAAACACGAAAAAAAATTTTGAATTTTGAAGAAAAGAAAGCAAAAACCCACGGAATGAAGAAGAATCAAGGACAACACCAAAGAGCTATCCACGAATCCCTTGGCGAATGATACCACTTGTTAGATTGTAACACACGACTTATAATGATATAGAAATGTAGATGAAGATTAAACCAAAAAAGAAAGATTAGATTAGATGAAGGAAAAGAGAAAAACAAGAAGATGTGAATTCCTAGTGAGAGAAACACAAACGTTTCTCTCTCTACAAAACAAATGAAATGGAAGACACACACACAAATGAGGCTTAGGAGGCCTTTTATACTAAGTAGTAAGTGTTTAGGAGGCCTTCCTCATTTGTGTGTTCGGGACTAATTCCCGTTACATAAACATTAATAACTAAGAACTCTCGACACTGTTGAATAGTATTTTTCACGAGCTTCGCAACGGTATATTATATGACCATCACTTTAAATATGGCTAACAGTTCAAGTTATATTAACTAGTGAACGACCATATACCATAACCTAACACGTAGTAGTATATATACATCCGCATATATATACCTATTAAATCTCCCAAAACATACTCGTTATCATACATATCAAGTCGATCGTGTCATACACTCGTTTTTCCATACGAGTAATCACCTTTTCACCATCTCACCATGCCACAACAAGGCACAAAACCCATATATTATAAATATACCCGAAATCCACATCTCATCATATACAAGCATGTACTAACCCTCTTTCATACAATCATACTTAGGAACCCATTGAAGTTGTGGTACTTGTATAACTATGTTGGCCACCATACTTATACAATTACCCTTTCCCCAATGCACTCCCTCCTATGATGACACTTATAAGAATCAATACAACATATAACACATAAATCCATCTACTCACATAAGCTCATAACCACATAACCAATAAGATCCAAAACTCCATCTATAAAAATAACATAATAAAACTCTTGGAATACAGAAATCCATAGTCTAGCTTAAACAGCCTAGACTAAATCAAAAACGAAAACATAATCAGTTATAAGTCATGTCACCCATAAGAGTGGAAACGGCTTAAAATCCTTCCTACCCATGTACTCCTAGTAACTCGAACCATCACACGATTCTTAGGGAACATGACTTAAACATCAAAAGAAAAATATTGTACCTCCAGTACATAAAATAACCAAACAAAAGATAGAACTACCATATTCCAAATTATGTACTATAATGTACAATTTAAGCAAAATAAAACAGTGACTAGCGTGGACGATTATGGTTCAACCCGCACTAGTCATAAACCCGAAAAGAAAATAACATGTGACTAAGTATGAACATACTACGGTTCAATTCATACTAGTCAAAACATCGCAATAAATAACATCCAAACACACCAATTATTATAAAATGCACACATACTCCTATGACGCCTATATGCAGGGACCCTTAAGCTATAGACTAGGCTACGCGACTAGGCACCCTAATTCTCTATAACCATTGTCTCTGATACCATTCTGTCACACCCCACCATGGCGGAATATGGGGCGCGACGTATGGATATCATCACAACATGGCGTGTCTATAGAGATAACTATATGAAATAAGAAATGTCATAAAATGGTAACACAAAAGTCATGACAATATCTCATCAAATGCAGGAGTCTATGTAAGTAGGTAACAGTCCTACCACTTACCCAAGACAAACAATAAACATAAACCAAACAAACATATAGGTGCCAACATGTATCACTTATAAAAAAAACATAAAGGTAAACTAAGAAGGAACGGGGATCTCCTTCTATATGCAATCATAAGGCATCCAAGTCTAGCCACTTTTATCCTCAAGCTTAAGCATATTCACACCTGAAAGAGACACTAAAACACGTCAACATAAAGTTGGTGAGAGTCATAGGTTTAGACTCCAACGCCAAAACAGTTATAAGCTGTGAATAACCACCATCAACAAAAGAACATATGGACAATGTGTTACAAATATGCATTAACAACTAACATTCAAGATTAATCATACCAAACCAAAATCCAAGGCTCCTACCTTGCCAAACAACATGGTACGATAGATGATCACACTATGTACCTATCCCAAGGCCACTACCTTGTCAAACCACAATAACTGAGACGGCACGTGTCCCCCGATCCAAATTATACACAATCAAGAATCACATAGCAGTTAATCACATAATGTACACACAAGTCCATCACAACCATAAAAACATTCACAGCAACAATTTATAAATAACTCAACACGGTGTCTCTTCCATCCCATCTGGAAGTCAAAATCAATAGTAAACTTGGGACTATGAAACTCACCTGATTGCTTCTTCTCAAGTCCTCGCACTTAGCAACGAGCTAACAAACCAGAAACACACAATCAATACCCGAACCAACCACCAAGATGGCTCATCAACCTATGATGGACATCTAGCCTATTCCCATATAATTACCTCATTGTTAAGTTCTAATCACCCCATTACCCTTCCTTAACAAGTCCCTAACTTGGTTAAGTTTAATAGCTATCCCGTTCATAATTTTACACAAAATAGTCCCAGTTTTAGGTCTCAAAACTTTAAGTCAAACGTCCACTTAAATATACCCATGGTTTCTGTAAAAGGAATATTCACACTTTTATACATGTTAGTTAAAACCTCCCACTTGCCCTAACCTTTAAGCTACTGTTAAGGCCCTGATATATGTATATATATTGCTACCTATCCAGAATTCACTGATTTTAAACGTATGAAAAGTTTGTTACCATTAGAGGGTCTTACCCTAAACCACAATCTTAGCCCAAGTGCAGATACTCACTACAATATATAAACCATCTCTCATGTTCGTGAGAAGATCTCAATACAACCCTAAGTACCCCAAACAACCCAAAACTTAAAAAGAAAACAGGCTGATTACAAAACTGTTTTGACCTCCGACTGTTGTAACCTGTTTTTGACCCAATTCCCGACCTCCATTTTAGTTCTAGTTTCTTGCATTGGAAAGCCACTTCAATCACCGTTTCAGGGATACTTGGATCGCATCTTGAATGTTCCTATAACGCCCGATATGATCAAAACAATTGACTCAAAATTCTGCCCAGTGTTTAAAAACGGGTTTAACAAAATCAACCTCATTAATTAACCATAATCTCTCTAATTACAAGCCCTAATTTATTTAATCATTATAATATGATTAATATACTGTTTTTAATTAAACCCTAACCTAAATCCATCATAAGATGATCATAGAAAACATTAAAAACAATTAATATGAAAAGGGTTAAGAAGGTTTTACCTTTAATTTAATGGAAGATGAGAAAACCTAATTTTTGAAGAACCCTAATTGGCCACCATTGATGAATTTCGGCTAGGAGATGTTATGGAGGCTAAAAACCTGATTATTATGGTTATGAATTAGGTTTGGTTAAGTCCTAAAGGCCCCCTAATCCAATTACAAGTCCATTGGGCCTGTTTTGGCTTTTCCCTTCTTTCTTTCTTCTTTGGTGCGTCTAAACCGACCCAAACACCCCTAAATTCGTTTTTTTTTTTATTATTTAATATTATGTTATTAATATTACTTGAAATTTCCTTAATTTATTTCAGCTCCTAAAGCTTCCAAAACCATAAAACCGTAAAACTAGTCAAATTTACGCGTTTTACCGTAAAAGACGTAAAATATACACTTTTATAAAAACTCTCAAATTTTGAAATAAACTTTATAACTAAGTACTAAATGACTTAAAACCATCCCGAAAAATATTCATATGACTAATTACCTTATCCGCGACCTCTAAATGGTAAATCGTAAATCGTAAAAATACGATTTTCTATAATACATATACATATACGTAAAACCACTAAATAACACCATCTCACTTCATAGTCACTACCATGTGAACTCATGAACATGAAATCATCACACATCGTTTCATTCACAAGGTACCCCGTACCGGAAACGATATACAAACCACAATCTATACACACCAATAAGCACATAAACACGTAAAGACACGCAACTAGCACAAAACAAAACAAAGTGGCGAACCTCAAAACCAGGGTTGTCACACTATGCCTATGCCTCAACCCACACCACCTTTTCCCTACCCATCGAGACTTAGGAAGGAGAAACGTCAAGAGCACGACAATTATCAATTTGAGCTTTTTATGAAAATGTTTCGTGATTTGCACCTTAATGTGAGTTTCGCCGACGCTTTGGTCATGATGCCTCGATTTGCCGCTAACTTTAAGAGTATGTTGAACAACAAGGAGAAATTGCACCAATTGTCTAGTTGTTCGTCGGTTTATCTTAATCACATACCTCAAAAAGTCGGTGATCCCGGTAAATTTTTGATCCCTTGTGCAATCCAAGATATGGAAGAATGCTATGCCTTGGCCGATCTTGGTGCTAGCATTAACTTGATGCCACTTGCAATCTTCGAGTCGCTCAATCTTCCAAATCTTACTCCTTCACTAATGTCTATCGAGTTGGCCGACCATTCCACGATTCGCGCATCAATCGGAATATCCCATCGGAATGTGCATCAATCGGAATGTCCCTCTATCGGAATGTCCCACTATCGGAATGATGGATCTGTCGGAATGTTGACCAGTCGCAATACTTCTATCGCAATAACGGTCGCAACAATGAATCGCAATACCTATCGCAATGTTGTATCGCAATATCTATCGCAATGATGTATCGCAATATCTATCGCAATAAGGAGTGTCGCAAAACTGATCGTAATGTAAAACCCTTGGGTATTGCGATCGAAACTGTACTATACCTTTTCCGAAAAAATAGCTATCGCAATAATAGAGCTTATTTCCAACTTTTAGGCAACAAGTATTAGCAACTTTTAGGCAACAAATTAGCAACTTTGAGGCAACAAATTCGCAACTTTGAGGCAACAAATTCGTGTTTTTGAGCACACCAAAATACCCACAACACGAATACTCGGAATAACCAAAAAAACACGAAAAAAAATTTTGAATTTTGAAGAAAAGAAAGCAAAAACCCACGGAATGAAGAAGAATCAAGGACAACACCAAAGAGCTATCCACGAATCCCTTGGCGAATGATACCACTTGTTAGATTGTAACACACGAATTATAATGATATAGAAATGTAGATGAAGATTAAACCAAAAAAGAAAGATTAGATTAGATGAAGGAAAAGAGAAAAACAAGAAGATGTGAATTCCTAGTGAGAGAAACACAAACGTTTCTCTCTCTACAAAACAAATGAAATGGAAGACACACACACAAATGAGGCTTAGGAGGCCTTTTATACTAAGTAGTAAGTGTTTAGGAGGCCTTCCTCATTTGTGTGTTCGGGACTAATTCCCGTTACATAAACATTAATAACTAAGAACTCTCGACACTGTTGAATAGTATTTTTCACGAGCTTCGCAACGGTATATTATATGACCATCACTTTAAATACGGCTAACAGTTCAAGTTATAATAACTAGTGAACGACCATATACCATAACCTAACACGTAGTAGTATATATACATCCGCATATATATACCTATTAAATCTCCCAAAACATACTCGTTATCATACATATCAAGTCGATCGCGTCATACACTCGTTTTTCCATACGAGTAATCACCTTTTCACCATCTCACCATGCCACAACAAGGCACAAAACCCATATATTATAAATATACCCGAAATCCACATCTCATCATATACAAGCATGTACTAACCCTCTTTCATACAATCATACTTAGGAACCCATTGAAGTTGTGGTACTTGTATAACTATGTTGGCCACCATACTTATACAATTACCCTTTCCCCAATGCACTCCCTCCTATGATGACACTTATAAGAATCAATACAACATATAACACATAAATCCATCTACTCACATAAGCTTATAACCACATAACCAATAAGATCCAAAACTCCATCTATAAAAATAACATAATAAAACTCTTGGAATACAGAAATCCATAGTCTAGCTTAAACAACCTAGACTAAATCAAAAACGAAAACATAATCAGTTATAAGTCATGTCACCCATAAGAGTGGAAACGGCTTAAAATCCTTCCTACCCATGTACTCCTAGTAACTCGAACCATCACACGATTCTTAGGGAACATGACTTAAACATCAAAAGAAAAATATTGTACCTCCAGTACATAAAATAACCAAACAAAAGATAGAACTACCATATTCCAAATTATGTACTATAATGTACAATTTAAGCAAAATAAAACAGTGACTAGCGTGGACGATTATGGTTCAACCCGCACTAGTCATAAACCCGAAAAGAAAATAACATGTGACTAAGTATGAACATACTACGGTTCAATTCATACTAGTCAAAACATCGCAATAAATAACATCCAAACACACCAATTATTATAAAATGCACACATACTCCTATGACGCCTATATGCAGGGACCCTTAAGCTATAGACTAGGCTACGCGACTAGGCACCCTAATTCTCTATAACCATTGTCTCTGATAACATTCTGTCACACCCCACTATGGCGGAATATGGGGCGCGACGTATGTATATCATCACAACGTGGCGTGTCTATAGAGATAACTATATGAAATAAGAAATGTCATAAAATGGTAACACAAAAGTCATGACAATATCTCATCAAATGCAGGAGTCTATGTAAGTAGGTAACAGTCCTACCACTTACCCAAGACAAACAATAAACATAAACCAAACAAACATATAGGTGCCAACATGTATCACTTATAAAAAAAACATAAAGGTAAACTAAGAAGGAACGGGGATCTCCTTCTATATGCAATCATAAGGCATCCAAGTCTAGCCACTTTTATCCTCAAGCTTAAGCATATTCACACCTGAAAGAGACACTAAAACACGTCAACATAAAGTTGGTGAGAGTCATAGGTTTAGACTCCAACGCCAAAACAGTTATAAGCTGTGAATAACCACCATCAACAAAAGAACATATGGACAATGTGTTACAAATATGCATTAACAACTAACATTCAAGATTAATTATACCAAACCAAAATCCAAGGCTCCTACCTTGCCAAACAACATGGTACGATAGATGATCACACTCTGTACCTATCCCAAGGCCACTACCTTGTCAAACCACAATAACTGAGACGGCACGTGTCCCCCGATCCAAATTATACACAATCAAGAATCACATAGCAGTTAATCACATAATGTACACACAAGTCCATCACAACCATAAAAACATTCACAGCAACAATTTATAAATAACTCAACACGGTGTCTCTTCCATCCCATCTGGAAGTCAAAATCAATAGTAAACTTGGGACTATGAAACTCACCTGATTGCTTCTTCTCAAGTCCTCGCACTTAGCAACGAGCTAACAAACCAGAAACACACAATCAATACCCGAACCAACCACCAAGATGGCTCATCAACCTATGATGGACATCTAGCCTATTCCCATATAATTACCTCATTGTTAAGTTCTAATCACCCCATTACCCTTCCTTAACAAGTCCCTAACTTGGTTAAGTTTAATAGCTATCCCGTTCATAATTTTACACAAAATAGTCCCAGTTTTAGGTCTCAAAACTTTAAGTCAAACGTCCACTTAAATATACCCATGGTTTCTGTAAAAGGAATATTCACACTTTTATACATGTTAGTTAAAACCTCCCACTTGCCCTAACCTTTAAGCTACTGTTAAGGCCCTGATATATGTATATATATTGCTACCTATCCAGAATTCACTGATTTTAAACGTATGAAAAGTTTGTTACCATTAGAGGGTCTTACCCTAAACCACAATCTTAGCCCAAGTGCAGATACTCACTACAATATATAAACCATCTCTCATGTTCGTGAGAAGATCTCAATACAACCCTAAGTACCCCAAACAACCCAAAACTTAAAAAGAAAACAGGCTGATTACAAAACTGTTTTGACCTCCGACTGTTGTAACCTGTTTTTGACCCAATTCCCGACCTCCATTTTAGTTCTAGTTTCTTGCATTGGAAAGCCACTTCAATCACCGTTTCAGGGATACTTGGATCGCATCTTGAATGTTCCTATAACGCCCGATATGCTCAAAACAATTGACTCAAAATTCTGCCCAGTGTTTAAAAACGGGTTTAACAAAATCAACCTCATTAATTAACCATAATCTCTCTAATTACAAGCCCTAATTTATTTAATCATTATAATATGATTAATATACTGTTTTTAATTAAACCCTAACCTAAATCCATCATAAGATTATCATAGAAAACATTAAAAACAATTAATATGAAAAGGGTTAAGAAGGTTTTACCTTTAATTTAATGGAAGATGAGAAAACCTAATTTTTGAAGAACCCTAATTGGCCACCATTGATGAATTTCGGCTAGGAGATGTTATGGAGGCTAAAAACCTGATTATTATGGTTATGAATTAGGTTTGGTTAAGTCCTAAAGGCCCCCTAATCCAATTACAAGTCCATTGGGCCTGTTTTGGCTTTTCCCTTCTTTCTTTCTTCTTTGGTGCGTCTAAACCGACCCAAACACCCCTAAATTCGTTTTTTTTTTATTATTTAATATTATGTTATTAATATTACTTGAAATTTCCTTAATTTATTTCAGCTCCTAAAGCTTCCAAAACCATAAAACCGTAAAACTAGTCAAATTTACGCGTTTTACCGTAAAAGACGTAAAATATACACTTTTATAAAAACTCTCAAATTTTGAAATAAACTTTATAACTAAGTACTAAATGACTTAAAACCATCCCGAAAAATATTCATATGACTAATTACCTTATCCGCGACCTCTAAATGGTAAACCGTAAATCGTAAAAATACGATTTTCTATAATACATATACATATACGTAAAACCACTAAATAACACCATCTCACTTCATAGTCACTACCATGTGAACTCATGAACATGAAATCATCACACATCGTTTCATTCACAAGGTACCCCGTACCGGAAACGATATCCAAACCACAATCTATACACACCAATAAGCACATAAACACGTAAAGACACGCAACTAGCACAAAACAAAACAAAGTGGCGAACCTCAAAACCAGGGTTGTCACACTATGCCTATGCCTCAACCCACACCACCTTTTCCCTACCCATCGAGACTTAGGAAGGAGAAACGTCAAGAGCACGACAATTATCAATTTGAGCTTTTTATGAAAATGTTTCGTGATTTGCACCTTAATGTGAGTTTCGCCGACGCTTTGGTCATGATGCCTCGATTTGCCGCTAACTTTAAGAGTATGTTGAACAACAAGGAGAAATTGCACCAATTGTCTAGTTGTTCATCGGTTTATCTTAATCACATACCTCAAAAAGTCGGTGATCCCGGTAAATTTTTGATCCCTTGTGCAATCCAAGATATGGAAGAATGCTATGCCTTGGCCGATCTTGGTGCTAGCATTAACTTGATGCCACTTGCAATCTTCGAGTCGCTCAATCTTCCAAATCTTACTCCTTCACTAATGTCTATCGAGTTGGCCGACCATTCCACGATTCGCGCATCAATCGGAATATCCTATCGGAATGTGCATCAATCGGAATGTCCCTCTATCGGAATGTCCCACTATCGGAATGATGGATCTGTCGGAATGTTGACCAGTCGCAATACTTCTATCGCAATAACGGTCGCAATAATGAATCGCAATACCTATCGCAATGTTGTATCGCAATATTTATCGCAATGATGTATCGCAATATCTATCGCAATAAGGAGTGTCGCAAAACTGATCGTAATGTAAAACCCTTGGGTATTGCGATCGAAACTGTACTATACCTTTTCCGAAAAAATAGCTATCGCAATAATAGAGCTTATTTCCAACTTTTAGGCAACAAGTATTAGCAACTTTTAGGCAACAAATTAGCAACTTTGAGGCAACAAATTCGCAACTTTGAGGCAACAAATTCGTGTTTTTGAGCACACCAAAATACCCACAACACGAATACTCGGAATAACCAAAAAAACACGAAAAAAAATTTTGAATTTTGAAGAAAAGAAAGCAAAAACCCACGGAATGAAGAAGAATCAAGGACAACACCAAAGAGCTATCCACGAATCCCTTGGCGAATGATACCACTTGTTAGATTGTAACACACGACTTATAATGATATAGAAATGTAGATGAAGATTAAACCAAAAAAGAAAGATTAGATTAGATGAAGGAAAAGAGAAAAACAAGAAGATGTGAATTCCTAGTGAGAGAAACACAAACGTTTCTCTCTCTACAAAACAAATGAAATGGAAGACACACACACAAATGAGGCTTAGGAGGCCTTTTATACTAAGTAGTAAGTGTTTAGGAGGCCTTCCTCATTTGTGTGTTCGGGACTAATTCCCGTTACATAAACATTAATAACTAAGAACTCTCGACACTGTTGAATAGTATTTTTCACGAGCTTCGCAACGGTATATTATATGACCATCACTTTAAATACGGCTAACAGTTCATGTTATAATAACTAGTGAACGACCATATACCATAACCTAACACGTAGTAGTATATATACATCCGCATATATATACCTATTAAATCTCCCAAAACATACTCGTTATCATACATATCAAGTCGACCGCGTCATACACTCGTTTTTCCATACGAGTAATCACCTTTTCACCATCTCACCATGCCACAACAAGGCACAAAACCCATATATTATAAATATACCCGAAATCCACATCTCATCATATACAAGCATGTACTAACCCTCTTTCATACAATCATACTTAGGAACCCATTGAAGTTGTGGTACTTGTATAACTATGTTGGCCACCATACTAATACAATTACCCTTTCCCCAATGCACTCCCTCCTATGATGACACTTATAAGAATCAATACAACATATAACACATAAATCCATCTACTCACATAAGCTCATAACCACATAACCAATAAGATCCAAAACTCCATCTATAAAAATAACATAATAAAACTCTTGGAATACAGAAATCCATAGTCTAGCTTAAACAGCCTAGACTAAATCAAAAACGAAAACATAATCAGTTATAAGTCATGTCACCCATAAGAGTGGAAACGGCTTAAAATCCTTCCTACCCATGTACTCCTAGTAACTCGAACCACCACACGATTCTTAGGGAACATGACTTAAACATCAAAAGAAAAATATTGTACCTCCAGTACATAAAATAACCAAACAAAAGATAGAACTACCATATTCCAAATTATGTACTATAATGTACAATTTAAGCAAAATAAAACAGTGACTAGCGTGGACGATTATGGTTCAACCCGCACTAGTCATAAACCCGAAAAGAAAATAACATGTGACTAAGTATGAACATACTACGGTTCAATTCATACTAGTCAAAACATCGCAATAAATAACATCCAAACACACCAATTATTATAAAATGCACACATACTCCTATGACGCCTATATGCAGGGACCCTTAAGCTATAGACTAGGCTACGCGACTAGGCACCCTAATTCTCTATAACCATTGTCTCTGATACCATTCTGTCACACCCTACCATGGCGGAATATGGGGCGCGACGTATGGATATCATCACAACATGGCGTGTCTATAGAGATAACTATATGAAATAAGAAATGTCATAAAATGGTAACACAAAAGTCATGACAATATCTCATCAAATGCAGGAGTCTAGGTAAGTAGGTAACAGTCCTACCACTTACCCAAGACAAACAATAAACATAAACCAAACAAACATATAGGTGCCAACATGTATCACTTATAAAAAAAACATAAAGGTAAACTAAGAAGGAACGGGGATCTCCTTCTATATGCAATCATAAGGCATCCAAGTCTAGCCACTTTTATCCTCAAGCTTAAGCATATTCACACCTGAAAGAGACACTAAAACACGTCAACATAAAGTTGGTGAGAGTCATAGGTTTAGACTCCAACGCCAAAACAGTTATAAGCTGTGAATAACCACCATCAACAAAAGAACATATGGACAATGTGTTACAAATATGCATTAACAACTAACATTCAAGATTAATCATACCAAACCAAAATCCAAGGCTCCTACCTTGCCAAACAACATGGTACGATAGATGATCACACTATGTACCTATCCCAAGGCCACTACCTTGTCAAACCACAATAACTGAGACGGCACGTGTCCCCCGATCCAAATTATACACAATCAAGAATCACATAGCAGTTAATCACATAATGTACACACAAGTCCATCACAACCATAAAAACATTCACAGCAACAATTTATAAATAACTCAACACGGTGTCTCTTCCATCCCATCTGGAAGTCAAAATCAATAGTAAACTTGGGACTATGAAACTCACCTGATTGCTTCTTCTCAAGTCCTCGCACTTAGCAACGAGCTAACAAACCAGAAACACACAATCAATACCCGAACCAACCACCAAGATGGCTCATCAACCTATGATGGACATCTAGCCTATTCCCATATAATTACCTCATTGTTAAGTTCTAATCACCCCATTACCCTTCCTTAACAAGTCCCTAACTTGGTTAAGTTTAATAGCTATCCCGTTCATAATTTTACACAAAATAGTCCCAGTTTTAGGTCTCAAAACTTTAAGTCAAACGTCCACTTAAATATACCCATGGTTTTTGTAAAAGGAATATTCACACTTTTATACATGTTAGTTAAAACCTCCCACTTGCCCTAACCTTTAAGCTACTGTTAAGGCCCTGATATATGTATATATATTGCTACCTATCCAGAATTCACTGATTTTAAACGTATGAAAAGTTTGTTACCATTAGAGGGTCTTACCCTAAACCACAATCTTAGCCCAAGTGCAGATACTAACTACAATATATAAACCATCTCTCATGTTCGTGAGAAGATCTCAATACAACCCTAAGTACCCCAAACAACCCAAAACTTAAAAAGAAAACAGGCTGATTACAAAACTGTTTTGACCTCCGACTGTTGTAACCTGTTTTTGACCCAATTCCCGACCTCCATTTTAGTTCTAGTTTCTTGCATTGGAAAGCCACTTCAATTACCGTTTCAGGGATACTTGGATCGCATCTTGAATGTTCTTATAACGCCCGATATGATCAAAACAATTGACTCAAAATTCTGCCCAGTGTTTAAAAACGGGTTTAACAAAATCAACCTCATTAATTAACCATAATCTCTCTAATTACAAGCCCTAATTTATTTAATCATTATAATATGATTAATATACTGTTTTTAATTAAACCCTAACCTAAATCCATCATAAGATGATCATAGAAAACATTAAAAACAATTAATATGAAAAGGGTTAAGAAGGTTTTACCTTTAATTTAATGGAAGATGAGAAAACCTAATTTTTGAAGAACCCTAATTGGCCACCATTGATGAATTTCGGCTAGGAGATGTTATGGAGGCTAAAAACCTGATTATTATGGTTATGAATTAGGTTTGGTTAAGTCCTAAAGGCCCCCTAATCCAATTACAAGTCCATTGGGCCTGTTTTGGCTTTTCCCTTCTTTCTTTCTTCTTTGGTGCGTCTAAACCGACCCAAACACCCCTAAATTCGTTTTTTTTTTATTATTTAATATTATGTTATTAATATTACTTGAAATTTCCTTAATTTATTTCAGCTCCTAAAGCTTCCAAAACCATAAAACCGTAAAACTAGTCAAATTTACGCGTTTTACCGTAAAAGACGTAAAATATACACTTTTATAAAAACTCTCAAATTTTGAAATAAACTTTATAACTAAGTACTAAATGACTTAAAACCATCCCGAAAAATATTCATATGACTAATTACCTTATCCGCGACCTCTAAATGGTAAACCGTAAATCGTAAAAATACGATTTTCTATAATACATATACATATACGTAAAACCACTAAATAACACCATCTCACTTCATAGTCACTACCATGTGAACTCATGAACATGAAATCATCACACATCGTTTCATTCACAAGGTACCCCGTACCGGAAACGATATCCAAACCATAATCTATACACACCAATAAGCACATAAACACGTAAAGACACGCAACTAGCACAAAACAAAACAAAGTGGCGAACCTCAAAACCAGGGTTGTCACACTATGCCTATGCCTCAACCCACACCACCTTTTCCCTACCCATCGAGACTTAGGAAGGAGAAACGTCAAGAGCACGACAATTATCAATTTGAGCTTTTTATGAAAATGTTTCGTGATTTGCACCTTAATGTGAGTTTCGCCGACGCTTTGGTCATGATGCCTCGATTTGCCGCTAACTTTAAGAGTATGTTGAACAACAAGGAGAAATTGCACCAATTGTCTAGTTGTTCGTCGGTTTATCTTAATCACATACCTCAAAAAGTCGGTGATCCCGGTAAATTTTTGATCCCTTGTGCAATCCAAGATATGGAAAAATGCTATGCCTTGGCCGATCTTGGTGCTAGCATTAACTTGATGCCACTTGCAATCTTCGAGTCGCTCAATCTTCCAAATCTTACTCCTTCACTAATGTCTATCGAGTTGGCCGACCATTCCACGATTCGCGCATCAATCGGAATATCCTATCGGAATGTGCATCAATCGGAATGTCCCTCTATCGGAATGTCCCACTATCGGAATGATGGATCTGTCGGAATGTTGACCAGTCGCAATACTTCTATCGCAATAACGGTCGCAATAATGAATCGCAATACCTATCGCAATGTTGTATCGCAATATCTATCGCAATGATGTATCGCAATATCTATCGCAATAAGGAGTGTCGCAAAACTGATCGCAATGTAAAACCCTTGGGTATTGCGATCGAAACTGTACTATACCTTTTCCGAAAAAATAGCTATCGCAATAATAGAGCTTATTTCCAACTTTTAGGCAACAAGTATTAGCAACTTTTAGGCAACAAATTAGCAACTTTGAGGCAACAAATTCGCAACTTTGAGGCAACAAATTCGTGTTTTTGAGCACACCAAAATACCCACAACACGAATACTCGGAATAACCAAAAAAACACGAAAAAAAATTTTGAATTTTGAAGAAAAGAAAGCAAAAACCCACGGAATGAAGAAGAATCAAGGACAACACCAAAGAGCTATCCACGAATCCCTTGGCGAATGATACCACTTGTTAGATTGTAACACACGACTTATAATGATATAGAAATGTAGATGAAGATTAAACCAAAAAAGAAAGATTAGATTAGATGAAGGAAAAGAGAAAAACAAGAAGATGTGAATTCCTAGTGAGAGAAACACAAACGTTTCTCTCTCTACAAAACAAATGAAATGGAAGACACACACACAAATGAGGCTTAGGAGGCCTTTTATACTAAGTAGTAAGTGTTTAGGAGGCCTTCCTCATTTGTGTGTTCGGGACTAATTCCCGTTACATAAACATTAATAACTAAGAACTCTCGACACTGTTGAATAGTATTTTTCACGAGCTTCGCAACGGTATATTATATGACCATCACTTTAAATACGGCTAACAGTTCAAGTTATAATAACTAGTGAACGACCATATACCATAACCTAACACGTAGTAGTATATATACATCCGCATATATATACCTATTAAATCTCCCAAAACATACTCGTTATCATACATATCAAGTCGATCGCGTCATACACTCGTTTTTCCATACGAGTAATCACCTTTTCACCATCTCACCATGCCACAACAAGGCACAAAACCCATATATTATAAATATACCCGAAATCCACATCTCATCATATACAAGCATGTACTAACCCTCTTTCATACAATCATACTTAGGAACCCATTGAAGTTGTGGTACTTGTATAACTATGTTGGCCACCATACTTATACAATTACCCTTTCCCCAATGCACTCCCTCCTATGATGACACTTATAAGAATCAATACAACATATAACACATAAATCTATCTACTCACATAAGCTCATAACCACATAACCAATAAGATCCAAAACTCCATCTATAAAAATAACATAATAAAACTCTTGGAATACAGAAATCCATAGTCTAGCTTAAACAGCCTAGACTAAATCAAAAACGAAAACATAATCAGTTATAAGTCATGTCACCCATAAGAGTGGAAACGGCTTAAAATCCTTCCTACCCATGTACTCCTAGTAACTCGAACCACCACACGATTCTTAGGGAACATGACTTAAACATCAAAAGAAAAATATTGTACCTCCAGTACATAAAATAACCAAACAAAAGATAGAACTACCATATTCCAAATTATGTACTATAATGTACAATTTAAGCAAAATAAAACAGTGACTAGCGTGGACGATTATGGTTCAACCCGCACTAGTCATAAACCCGAAAAGAAAATAACATGTGACTAAGTATGAACATACTACGGTTCAATTCATACTAGTCAAAACATCGCAATAAATAACATCCAAACACACCAATTATTATAAAATGCACACATACTCCTATGACGCCTATATGCAGGGACCCTTAAGCTATAGACTAGGCTACGCGACTAGGCACCCTAATTCTCTATAACCATTGTCTCTGATACCATTCTGTCACACCCCACCATGGCGGAATATGGGGCGCGACGTATGGATATCATCACAACATGGCGTGTCTATAGAGATAACTATATGAAATAAGAAATGTCATAAAATGGTAACACAAAAGTCATGACAATATCTCATCAAATGCAGGAGTCTAGGTAAGTAGGTAACAGTCCTACCACTTACCCAAGACAAACAATAAACATAAACCAAACAAACATATAGGTGCCAACATGTATCACTTATAAAAAAAACATAAAGGTAAACTAAGAAGGAACGGGGATCTCCTTCTATATGCAATCATAAGGCATCCAAGTCTAGCCACTTTTATCCTCAAGCTTAAGCATATTCACACCTGAAAGAGACACTAAAACACGTCAACATAAAGTTGGTGAGAGTCATAGGTTTAGACTCCAACGCCAAAACAGTTATAAGCTGTGAATAACCACCATCAACAAAAGAACATATGGACAATGTGTTACAAATATGCATTAACAACTAACATTCAAGATTAATCATACCAAACCAAAATCCAAGGCTCCTACCTTGCCAAACAACATGGTACGATAGATGATCACACTATGTACCTATCCCAAGGCCACTACCTTGTCAAACCATAATAACTGAGACGGCACGTGTCCCCCGATCCAAATTATACACAATCAAGAATCACATAGCAGTTAATCACATAATGTACACACAAGTCCATCACAACCATAAAAACATTCACAGCAACAATTTATAAATAACTCAACACGGTGTCTCTTCCATCCCATCTGGAAGTCAAAATAAATAGTAAACTTGGGACTATGAAACTCACCTGATTGCTTCTTCTCAAGTCCTCGCACTTAGCAACGAGCTAACAAACCAGAAACACACAATCAATACCCGAACCAACCACCAAGATGGCTCATCAACCTATGATGGACATCTAGCCTATTCCTATATAATTACCTCATTGTTAAGTTCTAATCACCCCATTACCCTTCCTTAACAAGTCCCTAACTTGGTTAAGTTTAATAGTTATCCCGTTCATAATTTTACACAAAATAGTCCCAGTTTTAGGTCTCAAAACTTTAAGTCAAACGTCCACTTAAATATACCCATGGTTTCTGTAAAAGGAATATTCACACTTTTATACATGTTAGTTAAAACCTCCCACTTGCCCTAACCTTTAAGCTACTGTTAAGACCCTGATATATGTATATATATTGCTACCTATCCAGAATTCACTGATTTTAAACGTATGAAAAGTTTGTTACCATTAGAGGGTCTTACCCTAAACCACAATCTTAGCCCAAGTGCAGATACTCACTACAATATATAAACCATCTTTCATGTTCGTGATAAGATCTCAATACAACCCTAAGTACCCCAAACAACCCAAAACTTAAAAAGAAAACAGGCTGATTACAAAACTGTTTTGACCTCCGACTGTTGTAACCTGTTTTTGACCCAATTCCCGACCTCCATTTTAGTTCTAGTTTCTTGCATTGGAAAGCCACTTCAATTACCGTTTCAGGGATACTTGGATCGCATCTTGAATGTTCCTATAACGCCCGATATGATCAAAACAATTGACTCAAAATTCTGCCCAGTGTTTAAAAACGGGTTTAACAAAATCAACCTCATTAATTAACCATAATCTCTCTAATTACAAGCCCTAATTTATTTAATCATTATAATATGATTAATATACTGTTTTTAATTAAACCCTAACCTAAATCCATCATAAGATGATCATAGAAAACATTAAAAACAATTAATATGAAAAGGGTTAAGAAGGTTTTACCTTTAATTTAATGGAAGATGAGAAAACCTAATTTTTGAAGAACCCTAATTGGCCACCATTGATGAATTTCGGCTAGGAGATGTTATGGAGGCTAAAAACCTGATTATTATGGTTATGAATTAGGTTTGGTTAAGTCCTAAAGGCCCCCTAATCCAATTACAAGTCCATTGGGCCTGTTTTGGCTTTTCCCTTCTTTCTTTCTTCTTTGGTGCGTCTAAACCGACCCAAACACCCCTAAATTCGTTTTTTTTTTTATTATTTAATATTATGTTATTAATATTACTTGAAATTTCCTTAATTTATTTCAGCTCCTAAAGCTTCTAAAACCATAAAACCGTAAAACTAGTCAAATTTACGCGTTTTATCGTAAAAGACGTAAAATATACACTTTTATAAAAACTCTCAAATTTTGAAATAAACTTTATAACTAAGTACTAAATGACTTAAAACCATCCCGAAAAATATTCATATGACTAATTACCTTATCCGCGACCTCTAAATGGTAAACCGTAAATCGTAAAAATACGATTTTCTATAATACATATACATATACGTAAAACCACTAAATAACACCATCTCACTTCATAGTCACTACCATGTGAACTCATGAACATGAAATCATCACACATCGTTTCATTCACAAGGTACCCCGTACCGGAAACGATATCCAAACCACAATCTATACACACCAATAAGCACATAAACACGTAAAGACACGCAACTAGCACAAAACAAAACAAAGTGGCGAACCTCAAAACCAGGGTTGTCACACTATGCCTATGCCTCAACCCACACCACCTTTTCCCTACCCATCGAGACTTAGGAAGGAGAAACGTCAAGAGCACGACAATTATCAATTTGAGCTTTTTATGAAAATGTTTCGTGATTTGCACCTTAATGTGAGTTTCGCTGACGCTTTGGTCATGATGCCTCGATTTGCCGCTAACTTTAAGAGTATGTTGAACAACAAGGAGAAATTGCACCAATTGTCTAGTTGTTCGTCGGTTTATCTTAATCACATACCTCAAAAAGTCGGTGATCCCGGTAAATTTTTGATCCCTTGTGCAATCCAAGATATGGAAGAATGCTATGCCTTGACCGATCTTGGTGCTAGCATTAACTTGATGCCACTTGCAATCTTCGAGTCGCTCAATCTTCCAAATCTTACTCCTTCACTAATGTCTATCGAGTTGGCCGACCATTCCACGATTCGCGCATCAATCGGAATATCCTATCGGAATGTGCATCAATCGGAATGTCCCTCTATCGGAATGTCCCACTATCGGAATGATGGATCTGTCGGAATGTTGACCAGTCGCAATACTTCTATCGCAATAACGGTCGCAATAATGAATCGCAATACCTATCGCAATGTTGTATCGCAATATCTATCGCAATGATGTATCGCAATATCTATCGCAATAAGGAGTGTCGCAAAACTGATCGTAATGTAAAACCCTTGGGTATTGCGATCGAAACTGTACTATACCTTTTCCGAAAAAATAGCTATCGCAATAATAGAGCTTATTTCCAACTTTTAGGCAACAAGTATTAGCAACTTTTAGGCAACAAATTAGCAACTTTGAGGCAACAAATTCGCAACTTTGAGGCAACAAATTCATGTTTTTGAGCACACCAAAATACCCACAACACGAATACTCGGAATAACAAAAAAAACACGAAAAAAAATTTTGAATTTTGAAGAAAAGAAAGCAAAAACCCACGGAATGAAGAAGAATCAAGGACAACACCAAAGAGCTATCCACGAATCCCTTGGCGAATGATACCACTTGTTATATTGTAACACACGACTTATAATGATATAGAAATGTAGATGAAGATTAAACCAAAAAAGAAAGATTAGATTAGATGAAGGAAAAGAGAAAAACAAGAAGATGTGAATTCCTAGTGAGAGAAACACAAACGTTTCTCTCTCTACAAAACAAATGAAATGGAAGACACACACACAAATGAGGCTTAGGAGGCCTTTTATACTAAGTAGTAAGTGTTTAGGAGGCCTTCCTCATTTGTGTGTTCGGGACTAATTCCCGTTACATAAACATTAATAACTAAGAACTCTCGACACTGTTGAATAGTATTTTTCACGAGCTTCGCAACGGTATATTATATGACCATCACTTTAAATACGGCTAACAGTTCAAGTTATAATAACTAGTGAACGACCATATACCATAACCTAACACGTAGTAGTATATATACATCCGCATATATATACCTATTAAATCTCCCAAAACATACTCGTTATCATACATATCAAGTCGATCGCGTCATACACTCGTTTTTCCATACGAGTAATCACCTTTTCACCATCTCACCATGCCACAACAAGGCACAAAACCCATATATTATAAATATACCCGAAATCCACATCTCATCATATACAAGCATGTACTAACCCTCTTTCATACAATCATACTTAGGAACCCATTGAATTTGTGGTACTTGTATAACTATGTTGGCCACCATACTTATACAATTACCCTTTCCCCAATGCACTCCCTCCTATGATGACACTTATAAGAATCAATACAACATATAACACATAAATCCATCTACTCACATAAGCTCATAACCACATAACCAATAAGATCCAAAACTCCATCTATAAAAATAACATAATAAAACTCTTGGAATACAGAAATCCATAGTCTAGCTTAAACAGCCTAGACTAAATCAAAAACGAAAACATAATCAGTTATAAGTCATGTCACCCATAAGAGTGGAAACGGCTTAAAATCCTTCCTACCCATGTACTCCTAGTAACTCGAACCACCACACGATTCTTAGGGAACATGACTTAAACATCAAAAGAAAAATATTGTACCTCCAGTACATAAAATAACCAAACAAAAGATAGAACTACCATATTCCAAATTATGTACTATAATGTACAATTTAAGCAAAATAAAACAGTGACTAGCGTGGACGATTATGGTTCAACCCGCACTAGTCATAAACCCGAAAAGAAAATAACATGTGACTAAGTATGAACATACTACGGTTCAATTCATACTAGTCTAAACATCGCAATAAATAACATCCAAACACACCAATTATTATAAAATGCACACATACTCCTATGACGCCTATATGCAGGGACCCTTAAGCTATAGACTAGGCTACGCGACTAGGCACCCTAATTCTCTATAACCATTGTCTCTGATACCATTCTGTCACACCCCACCATGGCGGAATATGGGGCGCGACGTATGGATATCATCACAACATTGCGTGTCTATAGAGATAACTATATGAAATAAGAAATGTCATAAAATGGTAACACAAAAGTCATGACAATATCTCATCAAATGCAGGAGTCTAGGTAAGTAGGTAACAGTCCTACCACTTACCCAAGACAAACAATAAACATAAACCAAACAAACATATAGGTGCCAACATGTATCACTTATAAAAAAAAAACATAAAGGTAAACTAAGAAGGAACGGGGATCTCCTTCTATATGCAATCATAAGGCATCCAAGTCTAGCCACTTTTATCCTCAAGCTTAAGCATATTCACACCTGAAAGAGACACTAAAACACATCAACATAAAGTTGGTGAGAGTCATAGGTTTAGACTCCAACGCCAAAACAGTTATAAGCTGTGAATAACCACCATCAACAAAAGAACATATGGACAATGTGTTACAAATATGCATTAACAACTAACATTCAAGATTAATCATACCAAACCAAAATCCAAGGCTCCTACCTTGCCAAACAACATGGTACCATAGATGATCACACTATGTACCTATCCCAAGGCCACTACCTTGTCAAACCACAATAACTGAGACGGCACGTGTCCCCCGATCCAAATTATACACAATCAAGAATCACATAGCAGTTAATCACATAATGTACACACAAGTCCATCACAACCATAAAAACATTCACAGCAACAATTTATAAATAACTCAACACAGTGTCTCTTCCATCCCATCTGGAAGTCAAAATCAATAGTAAACTTGGGACTATGAAACTCACCTGATTGCTTCTTCTCAAGTCCTCGCACTTAGCAACGAGCTAACAAACCAGAAACACACAATCAATACCCGAACCAACCACCAAGATGGCTCATCAACCTATGATGGACATCTAGCCTATTCCCATATAATTACCTCATTGTTAAGTTCTAATCACCCCATTACCCTTCCTTAACAAGTCCCTAACTTGGTTAAGTTTAATAGCTATCCCGTTCATAATTTTACACAAAATAGTCCCAGTTTTAGGTCTCAAAACTTTAAGTCAAACGTCCACTTAAATATACCCATGGTTTCTGTGAAAGGAATATTCACACTTTTATACATGTTAGTTAAAACCTCCCACTTGCCCTAACCTTTAAGCTACTGTTAAGGCCCTGATATATGTATATATATTGCTACCTATCCAGAATTCACTGATTTTAAACGTATGAAAAGTTTGTTACCATTAGAGGGTCTTACCCTAAACCACAATCTTAGCCCAAGTGCAGATACTCACTACAATATATAAACCATCTCTCATGTTCGTGAGAAGATCTCAATACAACCCTAAGTACCCCAAACAACCCAAAACTTAAAAAGAAAACAGGCTGATTACAAAACTGTTTTGACCTCCGACTGTTGTAACCTGTTTTTGACCCACTTCCCGACCTCCATTTTAGTTCTAGTTTCTTGCATTGGAAAGCCACTTCAATTACGGTTTCAGGGATACTTGGATCGCATCTTGAATGTTCCTATAACGCCCGATATGATCAAAACAATTGACTCAAAATTCTGCCTAGTGTTTAAAAACGGGTTTAACAAAATCAACCTCATTAATTAACCATAATCTCTCTAATTACAAGCCCTAATTTATTTAATCATTATAATATGATTAATATACTGTTTTTAATTAAACCCTAACCTAAATCCATCATAAGATGATCATAGAAAACATTAAAAACAATTAATATGAAAAGGGTTAAGAAGGTTTTACCTTTAATTTAATGGAAGATGAGAAAACCTAATTTTTGAAGAACCCTAATTGGCCACCATTGATGAATTTCGGCTAGGAGATGTTATGGAGGCTAAAAACCTGATTATTATGGTTATGAATTAGGTTTGGTTAAGTCCTAAAGGCCCCCTAATCCAATTACAAGTCCATTGGGCCTGTTTTGGGCTTTTCCCTTCTTTCTTTCTTCTTTGGTGCGTCTAAACCGACCCAAACACCCCTAAATTCGTTTTTTTTTATTTTTATTATTTAATATTATGTTATTAATATTACTTGAAATTTCCTTAATTTATTTCAGCTCCTAAAGCTTCCAAAACCATAAAACCATAAAACTAGTCAAATTTACGCGTTTTACCGTAAAAGACGTAAAATATACACTTTTATAAAAACTCTCAAATTTTGAAATAAACTTTATAACTAAGTACTAAATGACTTAAAACCATCCCGAAAAATATTCATATGACTAATTACCTTATCCGCGACCTCTAAATGGTAAACCGTAAATCGTAAAAATACGATTTTCTATAATACATATACATATACGTAAAACCACTAAATAACACCATCTCACTTCATAGTCACTACCATGTGAACTCATGAACATGAAATCATCACACATCGTTTCATTCACAAGGTACCCCGTACCGGAAACGATATCCAAACCACAATCTATACACACCAATAAGCACATAAACACGTAAAGACACGCAACTAGCACAAAACAAAACAAAGTGGCGAACCTCAAAACCAGGGTTGTCACACTATGCCTATGCCTCAACCCACACCACCTTTTCCCTACCCATCGAGACTTAGGAAGGAGAAACGTCAAGAGCACGACAATTATCAATTTGAGCTTTTTATGAAAATGTTTCGTGATTTGCACCTTAATGTGAGTTTCGCCGACGCTTTGGTCATGATGCCTCGATTTGCCGCTAACTTTAAGAGTATGTTGAACAACAAGGAGAAATTGCACCAATTGTCTAGTTGTTCGTCGGTTTATCTTAATCACATACCTCAAAAAGTCGGTGATCCCGGTAAATTTTTGATCCCTTGTGCAATCCAAGATATGGAAGAATGCTATGCCTTGGCCGATCTTGGTGCTAGCATTAACTTGATGCCACTTGCAATCTTCGAGTCGCTCAATCTTCCAAATCTTACTCCTTCACTAATATCTATCGAGTTGGCCGACCATTCCACGATTCGCGCATCAATCGGAATATCCTATCGGAATGTGCATCAATCGGAATGTCCCTCTATCGGAATGTCCCACTATCGGAATGATGGATCTGTCGGAATGTTGACCAGTCGCAATACTTCTATCGCAATAACGGTCGCAATAATGAATCGCAATACCTATCGCAATGTTGTATCGCAATATCTATCGCAATGATGTATCGCAATATCTATCGCAATAAGGAGTGTCGCAAAACTGATCGCAATGTAAAACCCTTGGGTATTGCGATCGAAACTGTACTATACCTTTTCCGAAAAAATAGCTATCGCAATAATAGAGCTTATTTCCAACTTTTAGGCAACAAGTATTAGCAACTTTTAGGCAACAAATTAGCAACTTTGAGGCAACAAATTCGCAACTTTGAGGCAACAAATTCGTGTTTTTGAGCACACCAAAATACCCACAACACGAATACTCAGAATAACCAAAAAAACACGAAAAAAAATTTTGAATTTTGAAGAAAAGAAAGCAAAAACCCACGGAATGAAGAAGAATCAAGGACAACACCAAAGAGCTATCCACGAATCCCTTGGCGAATGATACCACTTGTTAGATTGTAACACACGACTTATAATGATATAGAAATGTAGATGAAGATTAAACCAAAAAAGAAAGATTAGATTAGATGAAGGAAAAGAGAAAAACAAGAAGATGTGAATTCCTAGTGAGAGAAACACAAACGTTTCTCTCTCTACAAAACAAATGAAATGGAAGACACACACACAAATGAGGCTTAGGAGGCCTTTTATACTAAGTAGTAAGTGTTTAGGAGGCCTTCCTCATTTGTGTGTTCGGGACTAATTCCCGTTACATAAACATTAATAACTAAGAACTCTCGACACTGTTGAATAGTATTTTTCACGAGCTTCGCAACGGTATATTATATGACCATCACTTTAAATATGGCTAACAGTTCAAGTTATAATAACTAGTGAACGACCATATACCATAACCTAACACGTAGTAGTATATATACATCCGCATATATATACCTATTAAATCTCCCAAAACATACTCGTTATCATACATATCAAGTCGATCGCGTCATACACTCGTTTTTCCATACGAGTAATCACCTTTTCACCATCTCACCATGCCACAACAAGGCACAAAACCCATATATTATAAATATACCCGAAATCCACATCTCATCATATACAAGCATGTACTAACCCTCTTTCATACAATCATACTTAGGAACCCATTGAAGTTGTGGTACTTGTATAACTATGTTGGCCACCATACTTATACAATTACCCTTTCCCCAATGCACTCCCTCCTATGATGACACTTATAAGAATCAATACAACATATAACACATAAATCCATCTACTCACATAAGCTCATAACCACATAACCAATAAGATCCAAAACTCCATCTATAAAAATAACATAATAAAACTCTTGGAATACAGAAATCCATAGTCTAGCTTAAACAGCCTAGACTAAATCAAAAACGAAAACATAATCAGTTATAAGTCATGTCACCCATAAGAGTGGAAACGGCTTAAAATCCTTCCTACCCATGTACTCCTAGTAACTCGAACCACCACACGATTCTTAGGGAACATGACTTAAACATCAAAAGAAAAATATTGTACCTCCAGTACATAAAATAACCAAACAAAAGATAGAACTACCATATTCCAAATTATGTACTATAATGTACAATTTAAGCAAAATAAAACAGTGACTAGCGTGGACGATTATGGTTCAACCCGCACTAGTCATAAACCCGAAAAGAAAATAACATGTGACTAAGTATGAACATACTACGGTTCAATTCATACTAGTCAAAACATCGCAATAAATAACATCCAAACACACCAATTATTATAAAATGCACACATACTCCTATGACGCCTATATGCAGGGACCCTTAAGCTATAGACTAGGCTACGCGACTAGGCACCCTAATTCTCTATAACCATTGTCTATGATACCATTCTGTCACACCCCACCATGGCGGAATATGGGGCGCGACGTATGGATATCATCACAACATGGCGTGTCTATAGAGATAACTATATGAAATAAGAAATGTCATAAAATGGTAACACAAAAGTCATGACAATATCTCATCAAATGCAGGAGTCTAGGTAAGTAGGTAACAGTCCTACCACTTACCCAAGACAAACAATAAACATAAACCAAACAAACATATAGGTGCCAACATGTATCACTTATAAAAAAACATAAAGGTAAACTAAGAAGGAACGGGGATCTCCTTCTATATGCAATCATAAGGCATCCAAGTCTAGCCACTTTTATCCTCAAGCTTAAGCATATTCACACCTAAAAGAGACACTAAAACACGTCAACATAAAGTTGGTGAGAGTCATAGGTTTAGACTCCAACGCCAAAACAGTTATAAGCTGTGAATAACCACCATCAACAAAAGAACATATGGACAATGTGTTACAAATATGCATTAACAACTAACATTCAAGATTAATCATACCAAACCAAAATCCAAGGCTCCTACCTTGCCAAACAACATGGTACGATAGATGATCACACTATGTACCTATCCCAAGGCCACTACCTTGTCAAACCACAATAACTGAGACGGCACGTGTCCCCCGATCCAAATTATACACAATCAAGAATCACATAGCAGTTAATCACATAATGTACACACAAGTCCATCACAACCATAAAAACATTCACAGCAACAATTTATAAATAACTCAACACGGTGTCTCTTCCATCCCATCTGGAAGTCAAAATCAATAGTAAACTTGGGACTATGAAACTCACCTGATTGCTTCTTCTCAAGTCCTCGCACTTAGCAACGAGCTAACAAACCAGAAACACACAATCAATACCCGAACCAACCACCAAGATGGCTCATCAACCTATGATGGACATCTAGCCTATTCCCATATAATTACCTCATTGTTAAGTTCTAATCACCCCATTACCCTTCCTTAACAAGTCCCTAACTTGGTTAAGTTTAATAGCTATCCCGTTCATAATTTTACACAAAATAGTCCCAGTTTTAGGTCTCAAAACTTTAAGTCAAACGTCCACTTAAATATACCCATGGTTTCTGTAAAAGGAATATTCACACTTTTATACATGTTAGTTAAAACCTCCCACTTGCCCTAACCTTTAAGCTACTGTTAAGGCCCTGATATATGTATATATATTGCTACCTATCCAGAATTCACTGATTTTAAACGTATGAAAAGTTTGTTACCATTAGAGGGTCTTACCCTAAACCACAATCTTAGCCCAAGTGCAGATACTCACTACAATATATAAACCATCTCTCATGTTCGTGAGAAGATCTCAATACAACCCTAAGTACCCCAAACAACCCAAAACTTAAAAAGAAAACAGGTTGATTACAAAACTGTTTTGACCTCCGACTGTTGTAACCTGTTTTTGACCCAATTCCCGACCTCCATTTTAGTTCTAGTTTCTTGCATTGGAAAGCCACTTCAATTACCGTTTCAGGGATACTTGGATCGCATCTTGAATGTTCCTATAACGCCCGCTATGATCAAAACAATTGACTCAAAATTCTGCCCAGTGTTTAAAAACGGGTTTAACAAAATCAACCTCATTAATTAACCATAATCTCTCTAATTACAAGCCCTAATTTATTTAATCATTATAATATGATTAATATACTGTTTTTAATTAAACCCTAACCTAAATCCATCATAAGATGATCATAGAAAACATTAAAAACAATTAATATGAAAAGGGTTAAGAAGGTTTTACCTTTAATTTAATGGAAGATGAGAAAACCTAATTTTTGAAGAACCCTAATTGGCCACCATTGATGAATTTCGGCTAGGAGATGTTATGGAGGCTAAAAACCTGATTATTATGGTTATGAATTAGGTTTGGTTAAGTCCTAAAGGCCCCCTAATCCAATTACAAGTCCATTGGGCCTGTTTTGGCTTTTCCCTTCTTTCTTTCTTCTTTGGTGCGTCTAAACCGACCCAAACACCCCTAAATTCGTTTTTTTTTTTTATTATTATTTAATATTATGTTATTAATATTACTTGAAATTTCCTTAATTTATTTCAGCTCCTAAAGCTTCCAAAACCATAAAACCGTAAAACTAGTCAAATTTACGCGTTATACCGTAAAAGACGTAAAATATACACTTTTATAAAAACTCTCAAATTTTGAAATAAACTTTATAACTAAGTACTAAATGACTTAAAACCATCCCGAAAAATATTCATATGACTAATTACCTTATCCGCGACCTCTAAATGGTAAACCGTAAATCGTAAAAATACGATTTTCTATAATACATATACATATACGTAAAACCACTAAATAACACCATCTCACTTCATAGTCACTACCATGTGAACTCATGAACATGAAATCATCACACATCGTTTCATTCACAAGGTACCCCGTACCGGAAACGATATCCAAACCACAATCTATACACACCAATAAGCACATAAACACGTAAAGACACGCAACTAGCACAAAACAAAACAAAGTGGCGAACCTCAAAACCAGGGTTGTCACACTATGCCTATGCCTCAACCCACACCACCATTTCCCTACCCATCGAGACTTAGGAAGGAGAAACGTCAAGAGCACGACAATTATCAATTTGAGCTTTTTATGAAAATGTTTCGTGATTTGCACCTTAATGTGAGTTTCGCCGACGCTTTGGTCATGATGCCTCGATTTGCCGCTAACTTTAAGAGTATGTTGAACAACAAGGAGAAATTGCACCAATTGTCTAGTTGTTCGTCGGTTTATCTTAATCACATACCTCAAAAAGTCGGTGATCCCGGTAAATTTTTGATCCCTTGTGCAATCCAAGATATGGAAGAATGCTATGCCTTGGCCGATCTTGGTGCTAGCATTAACTTGATGCCACTTGCAATCTTTGAGTCGCTCAATCTTCCAAATCTTACTCCTTCACTAATGTCTATCGAGTTGGCCGACCATTCCACGATTCGCGCATCAATCGGAATATCCTATCGGAATGTGCATCAATCGGAATGTCCCTCTATCGGAATGTCCCACTATCGGAATGATGGATCTGTCGGAATGTTGACCAGTCGCAATACTTCTATCGCAATAACGGTCGCAATAATGAATCGCAATACCTATCGCAATGTTGTATCGCAATATCTATCGCAATGATGTATCGCAATATCTATCGCAATAAGGAGTGTCGCAAAACTGATCGTAATGTAAAACCCTTGGGTATTGCGATCGAAACTGTACTATACCTTTTCCGAAAAAATAGCTATCGCAATAATAGAGCTTATTTCCAACTTTTAGGCAACAAGTATTAGCAACTTTTAGGCAACAAATTAGCAACTTTGAGGCAACAAATTCGAAATTTGAGGCAACAAATTCGTGTTTTTGAGCACACCAAAATACCCACAACACGAATACTCAGAATAACAAAAAAAACACGAAAATTTTTTTTGAATTTTGAAGAAAAGAAAGCAAAAACCCACGGAATGAAGAAGAATCAAGGACAACACCAAAGAGCTATCCACGAATCCCTTGGCGAATGATACCACTTGTTAGATTGTAACACACGACTTATAATGATATAGAAATGTAGATGAAGATTAAACCAAAAAAGAAAGATTAGATTAGATGAAGGAAAAGAGAAAAACAAGAAGATGTGAATTCCTAGTGAGAGAAACACAAACGTTTCTCTCTCTACAGAACAAATGAAATGGAAGACACACACACAAATGAGGCTTAGGAGGCCTTTTATACTAAGTAGTAAGTGTTTAGGAGGCCTTCCTCATTTGTGTGTTCGGGACTAATTCCCGTTACATAAACATTAATAACTAAGAACTCTCGACACTGTTGAATAGTATTTTTCACGAGCTTCGCAACGGTATATTATATGACCATCACTTTAAATACGGCTAACAGTTCAAGTTATAATAACTAGTGAACGACCATATACCATAACCTAACACGTAGTAGTATATATACATCCGCATATATATATACCTATTAAATCTCCCAAAACATACTCGTTATCATACATATCAAGTCGATCGCGTCATACACTCGTTTTTCCATACGAGTAATCACCTTTTCACCATCTCACCATGCCACAACAAGGCACAAAACCCATATATTATAAATATACCCGAAATCCACATCTCATCATATACAAGCATGTACTAACCCTCTTTCATACAATCATACTTAGGAACCCATTGAAGTTGTGGTACTTGTATAACTATGTTGGCCACCATACTTATACAATTACCCTTTCCCCAATGCACTCCCTCCTATGATGACACTTATAAGAATCAATACAACATATAACACATAAATCCATCTACTCACATAAGCTCATAACCACATAACCAATAAGATCCAAAACTCCATCTATAAAAATAACATAATAAAACTCTTGGAATACAGAAATCCATAGTCTAGCTTAAACAGCCTAGACTAAATCAAAAACGAAAACATAATCAGTTATAAGTCATGTCACCCATAAGAGTGGAAACGGCTTAAAATCCTTCCTACCCATGTACTCCTAGTAACTCGAACCACCACACGATTCTTAGGGAACATGACTTAAACATCAAAAGAAAAATATTGTACCTCCAGTACATAAAATAACCAAACAAAAGATAGAACTACCATATTCCAAATTATGTACTATAATGTACAATTTAAGCAAAATAAAACAGTGACTAGCGTGGACGATTATGGTTCAACCCGCACTAGTCATAAACCCGAAAAGAAAATAACATGTGACTAAGTATGAACATACTACGGTTCAATTCATACTAGTCTAAACATCGCAATAAATAACATCCAAACACACCAATTATTATAAAATGCACACATACTCCTATGACGCCTATATGCAGGGACCCTTAAGCTATAGACTAGGCTACGCGACTAGGCACCCTAATTCTCTATAACCATTGTCTCTGATACCATTCTGTCACACCCCACCATGGCGGAATATGGGGCGCGACGTATGGATATCATCACAACATGGCGTGTCTATAGAGATAACTATATGAAATAAGAAATGTCATAAAATGGTAACACAAAAGTCATGACAATATCTCATCAAATGCAGGAGTCTAGGTAAGTAGGTAACAGTCCTACCACTTACCCAAGACAAACAATAAACATAAACCAAACAAACATATAGGTGCCAACATGTATCACTTATAAAAAAAACATAAAGGTAAACTAAGAAGGAACGGGGATCTCCTTCTATATGCAATCATAAGGCATCCAAGTCTAGCCACTTTTATCCTCAAGCTTAAGCATATTCACACCTGAAAGAGACACTAAAACACGTCAACATAAAGTTGGTGAGAGTCATAGGTTTAGACTCCAACGCCAAAACAGTTATAAGCTGTGAATAACCACCATCAACAAAAGAACATATGGACAATGTGTTACAAATATGCATTAACAACTAACATTCAAGATTAATCATACCAAACCAAAATCCAAGGCTCCTACCTTGCCAAACAACCTGGTACCATAGATGATCACACTATGTACCTATCCCAAGGCCACTACCTTGTCAAACCACAATAACTGAGACGGCACGTGTCCCCCGATCCAAATTATACACAATCAAGAATCACATAGCAGTTAATCACATAATGTACACACAAGTCCATCACAACCATAAAAACATTCACAGCAACAATTTATAAATAACTCAACACAGTGTCTCTTCCATCCATCTAGAAGTCAAAATCAATAGTAAACTTGGGACTATGAAACTCACCTGATTGCTTCTTCTCAAGTCCTCGCACTTAGCAACGAGCTAACAAACCAGAAACACACAATCAATACCCGAACCAACCACCAAGATGGCTCATCAACCTATGATGGACATCTAGCCTATTCCCATATAATTACCTCATTGTTAAGTTCTAATCACCCCATTACCCTTCCTTAACAAGTCCCTAACTTGGTTAAGTTTAATAGCTATCCCGTTCATAATTTTACACAAAATAGTCCCAGTTTTAGGTCTCAAAACTTTAAGTCAAACGTCCACTTAAATATACCCATGGTTTCTGTAAAAGGAATATTCACACTTTTATACATGTTAGTTAAAACCTCCCACTTGCCCTAACCTTTAAGCTACTGTTAAGGCCCTGATATATGTATATATATTGCTACCTATCCAGAATTCACTGATTTTAAACGTATGAAAAGTTTGTTACCATTAGAGGGTCTTACCCTAAACCACAATCTTAGCCCAAGTGCAGATACTCACTACAATATATAAACCATCTCTCATGTTCGTGAGAAGATCTCAATACAACCCTAAGTACCCCAAACAACCCAAAACTTAAAAAGAAAACAGGCTGATTACAAAACTGTTTTGACCTCCGACTGTTGTAACCTGTTTTTGACCCACTTCCCGACCTCCATTTTAGTTCTAGTTTCTTGCATTGGAAAGCCACTTCAATTACCGTTTCAGGGATACTTGGATCGCATCTTGAATGTTCCTATAACGCCCGATATGATCAAAACAATTGACTCAAAATTCTGCCCAGTGTTTAAAAACGGGTTTAACAAAATCAACCTCATTAATTAACCATAATCTCTCTAATTACAAGCCCTAATTTATTTAATCATTATAATATGATTAATATACTGTTTTTAATTAAACCCTAACCTAAATCCATCATAAGATGATCATAGAAAACATTAAAAACAATTAATATGAAAAGGGTTAAGAAGGTTTTACCTTTAATTTAATGGAAGATGAGAAAACCTAATTTTTGAAGAACCCTAATTGGCCACCATTGATGAATTTCGGCTAGGAGATGTTATGGAGGCTAAAAACCTGATTATTATGGTTATGAATTAGGTTTGGTTAAGTCCTAAAGGCCCCCTAATCCAATTACAAGTCCATTGGGCCTGTTTTGGGCTTTTCCCTTTTTTCTTTCTTCTTTGGTGCGTCTAAACCGACCCAAACACCCCTAAATTCGTTTTTTTTTTATTTTTATTATTTAATATTATGTTATTAATATTACTTGAAATTTCCTTAATTTATTTCAGCTCCTAAAGCTTCCAAAACCATAAAACCGTAAAACTAGTCAAATTTACGCGTTTTACCGTAAAAGACGTAAAATATACACTTTTATAAAAACTCTTAAATTTTGAAATAAACTTTATAACTAAGTACTAAATGACTTAAAACCATCCCGAAAAATATTCATATGACTAATTACCTTATCCGCGACCTCTAAATGGTAAACCGTAAATCGTAAAAATACGATTTTCTATAATACATATACATATACGTAAAACCACTAAATAACACCATCTCACTTCATAGTCACAACCATGTGAACTCATGAACATGAAATCATCACACATCGTTTCATTCACAAGGTACCCCGTACCGGAAACGATATCCAAACCACAATCTATACACACCAATAAGCACATAAACACGTAAAGACACGCAACTAGCACAAAACAAAACAAAGTGGCGAACCTCAAAACCAGGGTTGTCACACTATGCCTATGCCTCAACCCACACCAACTTTTCCCTATCCATCGAGACTTAGGAAGGAGAAACGTCAAGAGCACGACAATTATCAATTTGAGCTTTTTATGAAAATGTTTCGTGATTTGCACCTTAATGTGAGTTTCGCCGACGCTTTGGTCATGATGCCTCGATTTGCCGCTAACTTTAAGAGTATGTTGAACAACAAGGAGAAATTGCACCAATTGTCTAGTTGTTCGTCGGTTTATCTTAATCACATACCTCAAAAAGTCGGTGATCCCGGTAAATTTTTGATCCCTTGTGCAATCCAAGATATGGAAGAATGCTATGCCTTGGCCGATCTTGGTGCTAGCATTAACTTGATGCCACTTGCAATCTTCGAGTCGCTCAATCTTCCAAATCTTACTCCTTCACTAATGTCTATCGAGTTGGCCGACCATTCCACGATTCGCGCATCAATCGGAATATCCTATCGGAATGTGCATCAATCGGAATGTCCCTCTATCGGAATGTCCCACTATCGGAATGATGGATCTGTCGGAATGTTGACCAGTCGCAATACTTCTATCGCAATAACGGTCGCAATAATGAATCGCAATACCTATCGCAATGTTGTATCGCAATATCTATCGCAATGATGTATCGCAATATCTATCGCAATAAGGAGTGTCGCAAAACTGATCGCAATGTAAAACCCTTGGGTATTGCGATCGAAACTGTACTATACCTTTTCCGAAAAAATAGCTATCGCAATAATAGAGCTTATTTCCAACTTTTAGGCAACAAGTATTAGCAACTTTTAGGCAACAAATTAGCAACTTTGAGGCAACAAATTCGCAACTTTGAGGCAACAAATTCGTGTTTTTGAGCACACCAAAATACCCACAACACGAATACTCGGAATAACCAAAAAAACACGAAAAAAAATTTTGAATTTTGAAGAAAAGAAAGCAAAAACCCACGGAATGAAGAAGAATCAAGGACAACACCAAAGAGCTATCCACGAATCCCTTGGCGAATGATACCACTTGTTAGATTGTAACACACGAATTATAATGATATAGAAATGTAGATGAAGATTAAACCAAAAAAGAAAGATTAGATTAGATGAAGGAAAAGAGAAAAACAAGAAGATGTGAATTCCTAGTGAGAGAAACACAAACGTTTCTCTCTCTACAAAACAAATGAAATGGAAGACACACACACAAATGAGGCTTAGGAGGCCTTTTATACTAAGTAGTAAGTGTTTAGGAGGCCTTCCTCATTTGTGTGTTCGGGACTAATTCCCGTTACATAAACATTAATAACTAAGAACTCTCGACACTGTTGAATAGTATTTTTCACGAGCTTCGCAACGGTATATTATATGACCATCACTTTAAATACGGCTAACAGTTCAAGTTATAATAACTAGTGAACGACCATATACCATAACCTAACACGTAGTAGTATATATACATCCGCATATATATATACCTATTAAATCTCCCAAAACATACTCGTTATCATACATATCAAGTCGATCGCGTCATACACTCGTTTTTCCATACGAGTAATCACCTTTTCACCATCTCACCATGCCACAACAAGGCACAAAACCCATATATTATAAATATACCCGAAATCCACATCTCATCATATACAAGCATGTACTAACCCTCTTTCATACAATCATACTTAGGAACCCATTGAAGTTGTGGTACTTGTATAACTATGTTGGCCACCATACTTATACAATTACCCTTTCCCCAATGCACTCCCTCCTATGATGACACTTATAAGAATCAATACAACATATAACACATAAATCCATCTACTCACATAAGCTCATAACCACATAACCAATAAGATCCAAAACTCCATCTATAAAAATAACATAATAAAACTCTTGGAATACAGAAATCCATAGTCTAGCTTAAACAGCCTAGACTAAATCAAAAACGAAAACATAATCAGTTATAAGTCATGTCACCCATAAGAGTGGAAACGGCTTAAAATCCTTCCTACCCATGTACTCCTAGTAACTCGAACCACCACACGATTCTTAGGGAACATGACTTAAACATCAAAAGAAAAATATTGTACCTCCAGTACATAAAATAACCAAACAAAAGATAGAACTACCATATTCCAAATTATGTACTATAATGTACAATTTAAGCAAAATAAAACAGTGACTAGCGTGGACGATTATGGTTCAACCCGCACTAGTCATAAACCCGAAAAGAAAATAACATGTGACTAAGTATGAACATACTACGGTTCAATTCATACTAGTCTAAACATCGCAATAAATAACATCCAAACACACCAATTATTATAAAATGCACACATACTCCTATGACGCCTATATGCAGGGACCCTTAAGCTATAGACTAGGCTACGCGACTAGGCACCCTAATTCTCTATAACCATTGTCTCTGATACCATTCTGTCACACCCCACCATGGCGGAATATGGGGCGCGACGTATGGATATCATCACAACATGGCGTGTCTATAGAGATAACTATATGAAATAAGAAATGTCATAAAATGGTAACACAAAAGTCATGACAATATCTCATCAAATGCAGGAGTCTAGGTAAGTAGGTAACAGTCCTACCACTTACCCAAGACAAACAATAAACATAAACCAAACAAACATATAGGTTCCAACATGTATCACTTATAAAAAAAACATAAAGGTAAACTAAGAAGGAACGGGGATCTCCTTCTATATGCAATCATAAGGCATCCAAGTCTAGCCACTTTTATCCTCAAGCTTAAGCATATTCACACCTGAAAGAGACACTAAAACACGTCAACATAAAGTTGGTGAGAGTCATAGGTTTAGACTCCAACGCCAAAACAGTTATAAGCTGTGAATAACCACCATCAACAAAAGAACATATGGACAATGTGTTACAAATATGCATTAACAACTAACATTCAAGATTAATCATACCAAACCAAAATCCAAGGCTCCTACCTTGTTAAACAACATGGTACCATAGATGATCACACTATGTACCTATCCCAAGGCCACTACCTTGTCAAACCACAATAACTGAGACGGCACGTGTCCCCCGATCCAAATTGTACACAATCAAGAATCACATAGCAGTTAATCACATAATGTACACACAAGTCCATCACAACCATAAAAACATTCACAGCAACAATTTATAAATAACTCAACACAGTGTCTCTTCCATCCCATCTGGAAGTCAAAATCAATAGTAAACTTGGGACTATGAAACTCACCTGATTGCTTCTTCTCAAGTCCTCGCACTTAGCAACGAGCTAACAAACCAGAAACACACAATCAATACCCGAACCAACCACCAAGATGGCTCATCAACCTATGATGGACATCTAGCCTATTCCCATATAATTACCTCATTGTTAAGTTCTAATCACCCCATTACCCTTCCTTAACAAGTCCCTAACTTGGTTAAGTTTAATAGCTATCCCGTTCATAATTTTACACAAAATAGTCCCAGTTTTAGGTCTCAAAACTTTAAGTCAAACGTCCACTTAAATATACCCATGGTTTCTGTAAAAGGAATATTCACACTTTTATACATGTTAGTTAAAACCTCCCACTTGCCCTAACCTTTAAGCTACTGTTAAGGCCCTGATATATGTATATATATTGCTACCTATCCAGAATTCACTGATTTTAAACGTATGAAAAGTTTGTTACCATTAGAGGGTCTTACCCTAAACCACAATCTTAGCCCAAGTGCAGATACTCACTACAATATATAAACCATCTCTCATGTTCGTGAGAAGATCTCAATACAACCCTAAGTACCCCAAACAACCCAAAACTTAAAAAGAAAACAGGCTGATTACAAAACTGTTTTGACCTCCGACTGTTGTAACCTGTTTTTGACCCACTTCCCGACCTCCATTTTAGTTCTAGTTTCTTGCATTGGAAAGCCACTTAAATTACCGTTTCAGGGATACTTGGATCGCATCTTGAATGTTCCTATAACGCCCGATATGATCAAAACAATTGACTCAAAATTCTGCCCAGTGTTTAAAAACGGGTTTAACAAAATCAACCTCATTAATTAACCATAATCTCTCTAATTACAAGCCCTAATTTATTTAATCATTATAATATGATTAATATACTGTTTTTAATTAAACCCTAACCTAAATCCATCATAAGATGATCATAGAAAACATTAAAAACAATTAATATGAAAAGGGTTAAGAAGGTTTTACCTTTAATTTAATGGAAGATGAGAAAACCTAATTTTTGAAGAACCCTAATTGGCCACCATTGATGAATTTCGGCTAGGAGATGTTATGGAGGCTAAAAACCTGATTATTATGGTTATGAATTAGGTTTGGTTAAGTCCTAAAGGCCCCCTAATCCAATTACAAGTCCATTGGGCCTGTTTTGGGCTTTTCCCTTCTTTCTTTCTTCTTTGGTGCGTCTAAACCGACCCAAACACCCCTAAATTCGTTTTTTTTTTATTTTTATTATTTAATATTATGTTATTAATATTACTTGAAATTTCCTTAATTTATTTCAGCTCCTAAAGCTTCCAAAACCATAAAACCGTAAAACTAGTCAAATTTACGCGTTTTACCGTAAAAGACGTAAAATATACACTTTTATAAAAACTCTCAAATTTTGAAATAAACTTTATAAATAAGTACTAAATGACTTAAAACCATCCCGAAAAATATTCATATGACTAATTACCTTATCCGCGACCTCTAAATGGTAAACCGTAAATCGTAAAAATACGATTTTCTATAATACATATACATATACGTAAAACCACTAAATAACACCATCTCACTTCATAGTCACTACCATGTGAACTCATGAACATGAAATCATCACACATCGTTTCATTCACAAGGTACCCCGTACCGGAAACGATATCCAAACCACAATCTATACACACCAATAAGCACATAAACACGTAAAGACACGCAACTAGCACAAAACAAAACAAAGTGGCGAACCTCAAAACCGGGGTTGTCACACTATGCCTATGCCTCAACCCACACCACCTTTTCCCTACCCATCGAGACTTAGGAAGGAGAAACGTCAAGAGCACAACAATTATCAATTTGAGCTTTTTATGAAAATGTTTCGTGATTTGCACCTTAATGTGAGTTTCGCCGACGCTTTGGTCATGATGCCTCGATTTGCCGCTAACTTTAAGAGTATGTTGAACAACAAGGAGAAATTGCACCAATTGTCTAGTTGTTCGTCGGTTTATCTTAATAACATACCTCAAAAAGTCGGTGATCCCGGTAAATTTTTGATCCCTTGTGCAATCCAAGATATGGAAGAATGCTATGCCTTGGCCGATCTTGGTGTTAGCATTAACTTGATGCCACTTGCAATCTTCGAGTCGCTCAATCTTCCAAATCTTACTCCTTCACTAATGTCTATCGAGTTGGCCGACCATTCCACGATTCGCGCATCAATCGGAATATCCTATCGGAATGTGCATCAATCGGAATGTCCCTCTATCGGAATGTCCCACTATCGGAATGATGGATCTGTCGGAATGTTGACCAGTCGCAATACTTCTATCGCAATAACGGTCGCAATAATGAATCGCAATACCTATCGCAATGTTGTATCGCAATATCTATCGCAATGATGTATCGCAATATCTATCGCAATAAGGAGTGTCGCAAAACTGATCGCAATGTAAAACCCTTGGGTATTGCGATCGAAATTGTACTATACCTTTTCCGAAAAAATAGCTATCGCAATAATAGAGCTTATTTCCAACTTTTAGGCAACAAGTATTAGCAACTTTTAGGCAACAAATTAGCAACTTTGTGGCAACAAATTCGCAACTTTGAGGCAACAAATTCGTATTTTTGAGCACACCAAAATACCCACAACACGAATACTCGAAATAACCAAAAAAACACGAAAAAAAATTTTGAATTTTGAAGAAAAGAAAGCAAAAACCCACGGAATGAAGAAGAATCAAGGACAACACCAAAGAGCTATCCACGAATCCCTTGGCGAATGATACCACTTGTTAGATTGTAACACACGACTTATAATGATATAGAAATGTAGATGAAGATTAAACCAAAAAAGAAAGATTAGATTAGATGAAGGAAAAGAGAAAAACAAGAAGATGTGAATTCCTAGTGAGAGAAACACAAACGTTTCTCTCTCTACAGAACAAATGAAATGGAAGACACACACACAAATGAGGCTTAGGAGGCCTTTTATACTAAGTAGTAAGTGTTTAGGAGGCCTTCCTCATTTGTGTGTTCGGGACTAATTCCCGTTACATAAACATTAATAACTAAGAACTCTCGACACTGTTGAATAGTATTTTTCACGAGCTTCGCAACGGTATATTATATGACCATCACTTTAAATACGGCTAACAGTTCAAGTTATAATAACTAGTGAACGACCATATACCATAACCTAACACGTAGTAGTATATATACATCCGCATATATATACCTATTAAATCTCCCAAAACATACTCGTTATCATACATATCAAGTCGATCGCGTCATACACTCGTTTTTCCATACGAGTAATCACCTTTTCACCATCTCACCATGTCACAACAAGGCACAAAACCCATATATTATAAATATACCCGAAATCCAAATCTCATCATATACAAGCATGTACTAACCCTCTTTCATACAATCATACTTAGGAACCCATTGAAGTTGTGGTACTTGTATAACTATGTTGGCCACCATACTTATACAATTACCCTTTCCCCAATGCACTCCCTCCTATGATGACACTTATAAGAATCAATACAACATATAACACATAAATCCATCTACTCACATAAGCTCATAACCACATAACCAATAAGATCCAAAACTCCATCTATAAAAATAACATAATAAAACTCTTGGAATACAAAAATCCATAGTCTAGCTTAAACAGCCTAGACTAAATCAAAAACGAAAACATAATCAGTTATAAGTCATGTCACCCATAAGAGTGGAAACGGCTTAAAATCCTTCCTACCCATGTACTCCTAGTAACTCGAACCACCACACGATTCTTAGGGAACATGACTTAAACATCAAAAGAAAAATATTGTACCTCCAATACATAAAATAACCAAACAAAAGATAGAACTACCATATTCCAAATTATGTACTATAATGTACAATTTAAGCAAAATAAAACAGTGACTAGCGTGGACGATTATGGTTCAACCCGCACTAGTCATAAACCCGAAAATAAAATAACATGTGACTAAGTATGAACATACTACGGTTCAATTCATACTAGTCAAAACATCGCAATAAATAACATCCAAACACACCAATTATTATAAAATGCACACATACTCCTATGACGCCTATATGCAGGGACCCTTAAGCTATAGACTAGGCTACGCGACTAGGCACCCTAATTCTCTATAACCATTGTCTCTGATACCATTCTGTCACACCCCACCATGGCGGAATATGGGGCGCGACGTATGGATATCATCACAACATGGCGTGTCTATAGAGATAACTATATGAAATAAGAAATGTCATAAAATGGTAACACAAAAGTAATGACAATATCTCATCAAATGCAGGAGTCTAGGTAAGTAGGTAACAGTCCTACCACTTACCCAAGACAAACAATAAACATAAACCAAACAAACATATAGGTGCCAACATGTATCACTTATAAAAAAAAACATAAAGGTAAACTAAGAAGGAACGGGGATCTCCTTCTATATGCAATCATAAGGCATCCAAGTCTAGCCACTTTTATCCTCAAGCTTAAGCATATTCACACCTGAAAGAGACACTAAAACACGTCAACATAAAGTTGGTGAGAGTCATAGGTTTAGACTCCAACGCCAAAACAGTTATAAGCTGTGAATAACCACCATCAACAAAAGAACATATGGACAATGTGTTACAAATATGCATTAACAACTAACATTCAAGATTAATCATACCAAACCAAAATCCAAGGCTCCTACCTTGCCAAACAACATGGTACCATAGATGATCACACTATGTACCTATCCCAAGGCCACTACCTTGTCAAACCACAATAACTGAGACGGCACGTGTCCCCCGATCCAAATTATACACAATCAAGAATCACATAGCAGTTAATCACATAATGTACACACAAGTCCATCACAACCATAAAAACATTCACAGCAACAATTTATAAATAACTCAATACAGTGTCTCTTCCATCCCATCTGGAAGTCAAAATCAATAGTAAACTTGGGACTATGAAACTCACCTGATTGCTTCTTCTCAAGTCCTCACACTTAGCAACGAGCTAACAAACCAGAAACACACAATCAATACCCGAACCAACCACCAAGATGGCTCATCAACCTATGATGGACATCTAGCCTATTCCCATATAATTACCTCATTGTTAAGTTCTAATCACCCCATTACCCTTCCTTAACAAGTCCCTAACTTGGTTAAGTTTAATAGCTATCCCGTTCATAATTTTACACAAAATAGTCCCAGTTTTAGGTCTCAAAACTTTAAGTCAAACGTCCACTTAAATATACCCATGGTTTCTGTAAAAGGAATATTCACACTTTTATACATGTTAGTTAAAACCTCCCACTTGCCCTAACCTTTAAGCTACTGTTAAGGCCCTGATATATGTATATATATTGCTACCTATCCAGAATTCACTGATTTTAAACGTATGAAAAGTTTGTTACCATTAGAGGGTCTTACCCTAAACCACAATCTTAGCCCAAGTGCAGATACTCACTACAATATATAAACCATCTCTCATGTTCGTGAGAAGATCTCAATACAACCCTAAGTACCCCAAACAACCCAAAACTTAAAAAGAAAACAGGCTGATTACAAAACTGTTTTGACCTCCGACTGTTGTAACCTGTTTTTGACCCACTTCCCGACCTCCATTTTAGTTCTAGTTTCTTGCATTGGAAAGCCACTTCAATTACCGTTTCAGGGATACTTGGATCGCATCTTGAATGTTCCTATAACGCCCGATATGATCAAAACAATTGACTCAAAATTCTGCCCAGTGTTTAAAAACGGGTTTAACAAAATCAACCTCATTAATTAACCATAATCTCTCTAATTACAAGCCCTAATTTATTTAATCATTATAATATGATTAATATACTGTTTTTAATTAAACCCTAACCTAAATCCATCATAAGATGATCATAGAAAACATTAAAAACAATTAATATGAAAAGGGTTAAGAAGGTTTTACCTTTAATTTAATGGAAGATGGGAAAACCTAATTTTTGAAGAACCCTAATTGGCCACCATTGATGAATTTCGGCTAGGAGATGTTATGGAGGCTAAAAACCTGATTATTATGGTTATGAATTAGGTTTGGTTAAGTCCTAAAGGCCCCCTAATCCAATTACAAGTCCATTGGGCCTGTTTTGGGCTTTTCCCTTCTTTCTTTCTTCTTTGGTGCGTCTAAACCGACCCAAACACCCCTAAATTCGTTTTTTTTTATTTTTATTATTTAATATTATGTTATTAATATTACTTGAAATTTCCTTAATTTATTTCAGCTCCTAAAGCTTCCAAAACCGTAAAACTAGTCAAATTTACGCGTTTTACCGTAAAAGACGTAAAATATACACTTTTATAAAAACTCTCAAATTTTGAAATAAACTTTATAACTAAGTACTAAATGACTTAAAACCATCCCGAAAAATATTCATATGACTAATTACCTTATCCGCGACCTCTAAATGGTAAACCGTAAATCGTAAAAATACGATTTTCTATAATACATATACATATACGTAAAACCACTAAATAACACCATCTCACTTCATAGTCACTACCATGTGAACTCATGAACATGAAATCATCACACATCGTTTCATTCACAAGGTACCCCGTACCGGAAACGATATCCAAACCACAATCTATACACACCAATAAGCACATAAACACGTAAAGACACGCAACTAGCACAAAACAAAACAAAGTGGCGAACCTCAAAACCAGGGTTGTCACACTATGCCTATGCCTCAACCCACACCACCTTTTCCCTACCCATCGAGACTTAGGAAGGAGAAACGTCAAGAGCACGACAATTATCAATTTGAGCTTTTTATGAAAATGTTTCGTGATTTGCACCTTAATGTGAGTTTCACCGACGCTTTGGTCATGATGCCTCGATTTGCCGCTAACTTTAAGAGTATGTTGAACAACAAGGAGAAATTGCACCAATTGTCTAGTTGTTCGTCGGTTTATCTTAATCACATACCTCAAAAAGTCGGTGATCCCGGTAAATTTTTGATCCCTTGTGCAATCCAAGATATGGAAGAATGCTATGCCTTGGCCGATCTTGGTGCTAGCATTAACTTGATGCCACTTGCAATCTTCGAGTCGCTCAATCTTCCAAATCTTACTCCTTCACTAATGTCTATCGAGTTGGCCGACCATTCCACGATTCGCGCATGTGGATTGGCGGAAGACGTTTTTGTGAAAGTGGGGAAGTTCTACTATCCCGTAGACTTTATCGTTGTCGATATCCCCACGGATCCTCAAGTTCCTCTCATTTTAGGTCGTTCATTTTTAGACACGTCTATGGCTTTGATCGATGTTCATGCTAGAAAGATCACCTTACGTTTCAACGACGAGGAACTTGTTTGTTAGAAATACGTTTTTACGTATATTAGAAGTATCGGTCACTCCACAATATTATTAATGTTGTAATAGCTCGTAGTTAGTGTGTGCTTATTAAGTTAAGTAAGAAACCGACCCATGGGCTTGTCATGGGTCGGCCCAAGCCCAATAGTGGCCTTGGATATAAATACCCCTTTCCACTATGGAAAGGGGTTGGTTGTTGACATTCCATTTTCATCATTTGAATAAAAACACATAGTTTCTCTCTCACTTTCTCTCACTAGTTTCTCTCTCTAGGAATCTTCAACCCACTTCATAGATTAACAAGATTCTCAATATTGCCCTTTGCTGCAACTACGTTCAACACTCCCGGGCCAAGCACATAGACATTCGCTACCATTTCATTAAAGAGCAGGTGGAGAACGGAGTGATCGAGCTGTATTTTGTCACCACTGAGTATCAGCTGGCAGATATGTTAACCAAAGCCTTAGATCGAGGACGAATCGAGTTTTTGATCGACAAGCTTGGCATGGAATCATTCACTCCAGCGACTCTCAAAGAATTGGCAGAAGAATCAGCTGAATAGTGGTGGTAAACTATTCAGGCGTATCCTTTGTTCGTGATCATGTATATTATCGTATATATATATAAACCACAAAAAGAAAAATACAAAAATATAAAACCATGAAAAACCATAAAAAATATAAAACCTACAAAAACCATAAAAGTTATAAAATCAAGAAAAACCAAAAATATTTTTCGTTTTTTAAATCGGGCATGTCTTTTAGTACGGTAATATTTACGGCCTTAGAAATGTCGATCAATATTGACACGGTGCCATAAATAGAGTCTGTATAAAAGTTGTACATTTTTAAAACATGCCCATTATGGCTTGTAGTTATTTCAGACTGCAACCCGGTTTTCATATTAAAGTCACGTATTTCCTTGGAAAACGTTGGCTCACAACGGGAATTAATTTTCTCGGGCATGATTTACAAGCCAAATCATGCAAAGGGATCAAGTTTACTTTACAACTTGGTCTAACACGAGTTAGTGTACGTCTCAGTGCATTAATTTGTCAAAATAAGAGAAATCTTATTGCCACCACGAGTCAATCTTTTCAAGATATTAATTGGAAATGCTTTCATCAATATTTGACTCTTTAAACAATGACTACAGCTCTTTAAATAGAAAACGGGTCATCGTTTAAGGGGGAGAAAATATTAAATCATCTTCGTCATCAAAACGATTTTCAAAAGTGTTTGTGGAAATTTAATTGGCTAAATGGTTTATGAGTGGTCTTGCTTTAGAATACGACTTGTGTTCGCTCAATGTGATTGGAATTGCTTTAAGATCTTGGAGATTGCTAATAGGTTGCGATGCTTAAGTTGTGTGAAGGTTAAGTTGGCGAAATTTAACAATGGTTAGGCAGACTAGAAAAGACAAGGAATAAAAAGTAAAAGAGAAATTTGTAGGGTTAAAGGTGACAATTTGTGAAACTTGTTAAAAGTTGACCTAAGTCAAAACCAAACCCCCCGTCTTTTTGTTCTATCTTCTTCACTATGTTTATTTGCCGCCATTAACACACATAGAAACACATTCAAGCATTCACAAACTCTCGATTCAATCACTCAGTCAGTTTCATTCGATCTAAAAGGTACAACAACAAATTCTTTGATTTATAATTCGCCTAATTCATCATTATATCCCGTTAATTGATTTGGGTAATCAACTTTATCAAATTAGGGTTCGTTTGCCTAATTAGGGATTAATTGATTAGGGTTTTAGATGGGTTTTGCTCGGAATATCCTTAGAAAGATGTTTTGTTGCCTTAGAATGCCTTAAACTCACAATCACACCTAGAATAATCATCAATAGGCTGCGTTTAGAACTTCCGGATGAACAAGGATTATGAACTTCCGAATGAAGGAAGTTCCGGATGAACTTCCGAATGAAGGAAGTTCCGGATGAACTTCCGAATGAAGAAGTTCCAAGTGAACTTCCGAATGAAGAAGTTTCGAGTGAACTTCTGAATGAAGAAGTTCCGAGTGAACTTCCGAATGAAGAAGTTCCGAATGAACTTCCAAATGAACTTCCGAATGAAGAAGTTCCGAGTGAACTCCCGAATGAAGAAGTTCCGAGTGAACTTCCGAATGAAGAAGTTCTGAATGAACTTCCGAATGAAGAAGTTCCGGATGAACTTCCGAATGAAGAAGTTCCGGATGAACCTCCGAATGAAGAAGTTCCGGATGAACTTCCGAATGAAGAAGTTCCGGATGAACTTCCGAATGAAGAAGTTCCGGATGAACTTCCGAATGAAGAAGTTCCGGATGAACTTCCGAATGAAGAAGTTCCGAACGAACTTCCGAATGAAGAGTTCTGAATGAAGGACTTCCGGGTGAAGAGTTCCAAGGACTTCCGGATGAAGAGTTCCAAGGACTTCCGGATGAAGAGTTCCGAATGAAGGACTTCCGGATGAAGAGTTCCGAATGAACTTCCGGATGAAGAGTTCCGAATGAAGGACTTCAGGATGAAAAGTTCGGAATGAAGGACTTCCGGATGAAGAGTTGTTGGATTGATAGTTGTTTGCCTATGATAATTACTTGTTGAAATGTGTTATGTTTAGAAGTAATAATGATACATATCTATATATTTTTATGCATCAACCTTTTATGTCTTATCTTAAGCAGATACGATGACTAATCCAACAGTACAAGCAATCCAAGACTCTAGAGCAGCCGCAATTGCCGAAGCACGAACCCTCAAGTTCATACCAAACAATTATCGGCTGAAGCAAGTTTCAAAATCCACTCACCATGGATTTAAAGTTGACATAGCAATCCTTGATCACTCTCACTTCAAGAATGCTTTAAGGAGTACTGCCTCGGTGCCATATGATTACATGTATGAGTTCTGGGCCACCAAGGAAAGTACTTCAAACAAGATCACCTTCACTCTCGACAACAAGCAGCATACACTTACAGTTTCAGACTTCCGCAAGATATTTGGAATACGGGATACACCCAAAGGTATGTCATTTTCGAGGGATCCTACCAAAGACGAACTCATGGAGATGTTCGAGGCTCTTGGATGTCCTGACATACGAGTTGTGTCTTAGTTTACCACCGCTAAAGTAGGTCAACCTGGAGAGCAATCTTGGGTATTCTCAGTAGATGTCTTACACCTAAAACCAGTGGGCATGATGCTTTGCGTGGTCCAATTATGAACATCTTCCATGGAATGTACAAAGGGTCAAATGCAGATTATGCATTATTGTTGTGGGAAGAATTTAACTTTCAACTCTTCCAAAACAAGAAGCTGAAGACTAATTTCTTTCCTTACCCTCGGTTTATCAAGCTTATTATTAATTATTTTATGAAGAATGATGTCTCTATTGATAAGCCTGCAGCAAGTCGTTATCATACTGAAGAGGCTGATCACACTGTGGATCTAAGGCATGAAGGACCATCTGGTGGTGTTATTCCTGGTCCTATTCCCGATTATCTTCTGACGGATAAAATTAAAGCTTCTGCTGATTACAAACTACTGCTACTAGAAATCAAGAAGCTAAAAGCAAGCCTTAAGACAGGAGAAGACTCGTCTACTACGGTCAAGAGTAAAGGTAAACGCAAGCAACCAGCTGCTTTATCTGAACCCGAAACCAAGAAGAAGAAGACTGAGGCTAAGAAGGGAAAGGGTACGGCTGATGAGCTAGTTCTCCGCGACGAAGAAGATGTTGATGATCCTACTCTTGACAAGGCTGAGAGAAAATTAATGAAGATAGCTATTGAAAAGAGTAGGAGAGATACGGGCGGTAGTGGTTCGGGTGCACAGATGAATGTTGAAGAAGAGTACGAGGAGCCAGAGGATATTGATGAGTTTGGATCACCTGAAAGGTATTCTACTTCGAAGGAGACATCCATCCCTGTTTCAGCAAGTGTTGAAAAGGAGTCCGGTGCTCCTACAATCATGGTACCTACTCAGCCTTTAGTAACTCAACCTCCACCAATACAGCCCTTACCAACCCGACCGGTACCAACACCATTCCTTCCACCACCAATAACTCCCATCCTTAGTACTGTAGTAACAACCGAGCCTCTTCAACCAACCTAGAGTAGCTCTGCATCATCTTCAATGGCGGCATTTGTAATGGCAGAAATGTTGGATAAACATACAGATAATCAAAGAAAAGAGATGGATAATCTTCGCCAAGAGCTACTTAAACGAGTTCAAAGTGAAGAAGCGTCTAAGAAAGCCCAAGAAGAGATACTTGCTAAGTTCGCTGCAGAGATGGAGATGACACGTAAAGCTCATGCAGAAGAACTAGCTCAGGTTAAGTAGGCTGAAGCTGATAAGTATGCTGCACGAATCACGAGACTTCAAGCTATGAAGGATAAATACAAGGAGCAGAAAGAAACACATGAAGCTTCTGTTGAAGAGAGAGTGAAAGAATCCGTTGAGTCCCTTATGCCAAAACTGCGTGATGAGATGAAGAAACTCGCAGCTGATAATTTGATGATTAAGTCGTCCAATCCTTCCGAATCCGCCTACAAAATTGCATAAGATTTGACGGATTTTGAATTAAAGAAGATCCTCAAAGCTCGAATGAGGGAACTTGGATCTTTTGATAAATCTAAGATTCAACGGACACTCTACAAATCCTTGAATGAAGCTATCATGGAGGATGATCGGTTATTCAAAATGTTTGGAAGTGTGGTACCTTACCACATTCTGCCTGAGGAGGAAAAAGATGATAGTGAACAAGAAGAGGGTGACGGGGAAGAAGAAGAAGAAGAAGAAGAAGGAGAAGACGATGATGGTGATGATAATGAGGATGATGATGATGATGGTGATGATGGTGGTGATAGAAATGAGGAGAGTGCTAAGGGAAGTAACGAGGATGACGATGAGGATGATGATGGTAAACAGCCTGAAACGGGGGACAAGGTTGCAAGCACAAAGAAACCATCTAAGTCTAGTACCAAGTCTCAAAAGGATGTTGCGCAGAAGGAAAAATCTACCTCAACGGAATCAAGACGATCCAAGTGGCGCCATGACGTGAATGCTACTACGGCGTCATCGATTCCCGGTACATCTATTGCCGTGTCTATACCTGTTACCACTAACCCTGTTAGTTCTGTTGTTGCTCCTGTGATTGCAGAATCTGTTACTGAACCTGAGTTTGCACCACACTCACCTGTTCATGACACCGTCGAGATGCCTGAATCAGAACCAGCAGATGTTCATGCTTCTACTCCTCTGCCACAAGAACCACAATCTACTGTTCCCGAGTCAAGCACACGGGACTGGGCGGACACTTTGGAGATTGATGAAACTGCACCGCCACAAGCTTGGATCACGACAGCTGCTAAATATGATCCAATCACAGACGCTGACAGAGATGTTCTATATCTCCGTATCCGTAGTCCGATTGACTTGTGTGCATTTCTGGCTCATGAGTATAAGACTTCGGTCACTCCGTCTTTGGTGAAGAGAGCGCTCAAGGATAAGAGGATTCACGCCAAAACCAGGTTAACCCGAATGGAGTACGAGTATTATGTTGACGAGGTCCTGAAAGCGCTTAACACCGTTCAAAGGCCAGGCCTCCATGAATCAGAAAGAGCTCCACCTCCACTTGATCCTTCTCAAGATAATCAAATTGCTCTCGACTTCTTCGTCACCTATGATCTTGAGTAACTCCTCAAGGGTTCATCAAAGTACGCAACCTCCCTGACCTTGCTGAAAGCTGCTAACTGGGGGACAATACCCTGGATCGAGGAAAAGGTAAACCGACTCTGGGTCCCAAAGGTAACTCGTAATTATGATATGTATGTTGTTATAGGTGCATCACATTGGGACGAACGAGTCTGAAGGGCGTACAGAGGTTGCTGCTTAGCCAATTCAGGAAGTAACGTTAGATCCGATATTCGCATCTCCAGCATTTTGGGACTGAAAACTGAAGCCAAGAATGGCTATTATCATGTGACGGAGATTCGTCTAAAAAGGGAGGATGACAGAGAATACAAAATCCAGCAGGGAGATTTTTCTATCATTCGCCTTGAGGATATCGAAGATATGTTGCTTATGATGACCCGGGATCAACTCACCCATATTGCTCGTGAAGACATCATTGCCTTGAATACAGCACTTCGTATGTTCACACGAAGCGTTGTTATCAAGAAACGAGTTGAAGATCTTCAATTGGGAGTTGAAAGCTACCAAAGGAAGCTTAACCTAACCCGTCCAGTGAATCAAGTTCTACCTCAACATCTCACAAGATGTCCCTATACCGGCATTTCTGTTCCGAGTTACGGGATTTTCTACTTGAACAGTCGAGGGATAATGAAGTTTATGAGGGTGGGTGAGCTTTATAAGTACAGTGATGGGACTCTCATATACGTCAGAGGAAAGTTAGAGCATCTTAATTCGGGTGGGTCTTTACCAGAGATGACTGAGGATTGGCATCAGGGTTATCGGAAAATGGCAAAGTATGTGATCAAGAAGATTGATCAAAAGCTCCGTGAACGTAGATTGATGAGGAGCTTAGAAAGGTTCGTTGGTGGTAGACCATATGGAGTGCACCACAAGTTACTGCAACGATCCATCTAATGGATCGTACATCTCAGGTCTACTCTATATTGGTTTTTAATTGTGAATATGTAAATTTGTGAATATTGTGCTTTTACGGCTTGATGTAGTGTTAAGGTATGATAATTTTTCAAGAATTTCTCACGAGATTCTAAATCTTTCAAAATATATCATACTAAAGCACTACAACTATCCCTTATTAATTTAAGGGGGAGCATTAACATGTTCTATGTCCAAACATCGATTTCATTTTTACCCAAAGACCGGTTAATCCATTCAATATCCCAAATATTAATGGTTAACATTTTGGATAAGGGGAGAAAATGAGATTAAGGAGACTTAAATGATACTTGGCTAAAAGATGAAAAAGACTTAACGATAATCCAACTTAATATGTGTAAAGCACGTGTTAAGGGGGAGCGTTTTTGATGAACAAAACACCTAAGGTAAAAAACTTTTGATTTCAATATCACAAGTACCTTAGGTGATTTTCAAGGATTTTTTCATGGTGGCTATACTTTCCCAAAACACGCTTAATTCACGACGAATGTGGTGACAAAAGGGTGGTAGGAATAGGTTTAGTCCAATGATTCATCAGAGCCGATGGAATCTTCCCAAGGACAATTCCCTAGATAGAATTAGAAGTCCTAGGAAAGTTGGAGAAAGATTGTGAACGTAGCTGAATGCCGACCAAGTACTTAAGCTAGCACTGGAACAATCACAACAAGGTGCTAGTTATGACGTATTGGTAAGCATTGAAGGGGTTGAAGAATGAAAAAGAATTGTAAAGATAAAGGGTGTAAAGAAAGAAGCCCTCCTTACAAATTTAGGCAGAAACCGGGTCAATACATATGCTATTGAGATCATTTTTGTTAATGATTCTCGATATTGAAGAAAGACATCATGGACCCAGTGATGCAATGCACAACCCTTCCCAGCTAACTCAAATATCTCTCAAAAGGTATTTGTTTTAATCACACGGAGATCAACACGTTATCTATTGGTTTATTCACTCCGAATAGACTGATATTGAAAAGGTGGCACTCCTCTCCAGCCATCGCTCACTAAATCAAAACGCACTATCGAGTCTAGAGCCACGAGATCATCAAAAGTCTCATTAGGACACTTTCCATTTATTCCTTGCTTTCTCACACACTGTGAAAAGTAAGAGATTTTTATGAGTCCTACGCAGTATTCTTGTAATATTGCGAGAACATCCGAGTAATACGCAAGTATTACAATGAAGATGGAAATCCTGCTTGAGCCAACATCAAACAAGCTCATGGTAGGTTACACGTGCGGTTCTTTAAGAACTAATCTTGTGAAAAACTGGAAAGAAACAGTAGTTTAATTCTTAATTGAACTTAAACTCGTTCCAGGCCTCTACGCATTATCATATGATCTTGCCAGAACACTCAGAGTGACTCTTTATTGATCACAGTGACGAGTGGAAATCCTTCTAGTGTTAACATCAAACAGCACTTGGTAGGTGACGTGCAAGATTCTTTATGAATTAAGCTCGTGATAACTGGAAAGCAACGATGGTGAAAATCTTAATTGAAATTCACTTGTTCTAGGTTTCATGAATTGACGGCTTCAATCATAAGGATTTTTAATCCAAATGATTCACTCTTTATGTTCGCAGTCAGCTTTGGACGGTCGAATAAAGAGAACGGGTTTACCCGCGAAATCCTGTCAGGAAGTTACTTAATTGAAACTATCCGTCACGGGTATGATATCTAATATCGTCCAACGGTCTTCACCGACCGGAGGTAAAATGCTACCGAATTAGAATAAAATGTCAAAGCCATTTTATTCGTGTCGTTGCTGTGTACATGTTAAAGACGGTGGCGTTGCTGTGTACCTGTTGAAGACGGTGGCGTTGCTGTGTACCAGTTGAAGACGGTGGCGTTGCGGTGTACCTGTTGAAGTCGTTCCCACATGCTTATGTTTTTCTGCATCAAAGTTCAGCAGAATTCAAGAAAGTGCAAAATGAAGTCTTCCGTTGTACCAAACTCTGAAGCTTTCGAGAATTCAACAAAAAGACATAATTGTGTGGAACATGGAGTCACGAGGAGGCAAGATTCACAAGAAGGCAAAGATCGCACGTGAAAGGCCAAAAGAACAATGCTCTCAAGCCAAAGCCTAAAAGATCAAATCAACATATTCACAACAAAAAGAAAGAAGAAAAGACTACGAGCTGAAGAACGAAGACTTAGTATAGTATGCTAGGTTTAGAACTTTGTAACGTGGAGTGACCTCCCTTAGGGGGAGATTTTTAGAAATACGTTTTTACGTATATTAGAAGTATCGGTCACTCCACAATATTATTAATGTTGTAATAGCTCGTAGTTAGTGTGTGCTTATTAAGTTAAGTAAGAAACCGACCCATGGGCTTGTCATGGGTCGGCCCAAGCCCAATAGTGGCCTTGGATATAAATACCCCTTTCCACCATGGAAAGGGGTTGGTTGTTGACATTCCATTTTCATCATTTGAATAAAAACACGTAGTTTCTCTCTCACTTTCTCTCACTAGTTTCTCTCTCTAGGAATCTTCAACCCACTTCATAGATTAACAAGATTCTCAATATTCTACATTGTTATAAACGCAACTCAAAATTCTCAACTTTCTCATGTTTATTCCGTTGCTACCTAATAAGTGTGAAAACACTTATCCTTTTGCCACTAAAATCAAGGAAAAACAAGACCTAATCATGTGTTTAATATCGTAAAAGTCGGAATTACGCGTGGTTTTGTGTTTTTGTGTTAAAATAGGTACAAATGATCAAAAGAAGAGAAAACACGGGATTTCACGGTCAAATGTTGAAGAAAAGTCCAAAAAAGAGACGAAGACAAAGTCATAAGACCAAAAGTGTGCCGAAGATCACGAAACCCGACAAAATCGATACGATTTGAAGAAAAGACCAAAATGCCAAAGATCAAGTCGTTTTATTCGAGGATTTAATTTTTACAAAGATTTCGGGTCTTGTGGGTCCCATATTGGATAAATGGGCTTAAAAGCCCATTTATGGATTTAAAAGTATTTACTTTTGGTGAAAACCCAATTGGCCCAAGCCCTTAATAACAAAAAGACAGATGGAGTTTGTTTAATTGGGCCAAGCCCATTTGCTATACACAATGGACGGTTATAAGCAAAATAAGTATTCATTTTGAGGTCACACAAACAAAAAAAAACACCAAATCCCATGTGATGTTACGGTGGAAAGTTTAAGTGAATCTATTTCACTTATATTTCGGTCAAAGAAAAAGTCTTGGTTAAATTCCTAGTCAACACACGCAACAAACTTTCCCCACATTCCCTACACGTTTTAATAAATAAACGTTTTTAACCATTTTGTTTTACGATACAAACAATGAAGAATCCACCATATTCTTTTTCACCCACCTTCACTGTTTTTTTCTCTCTCTCACAAATATACACAGCCACCACCATACATTTTTACACATAAACCCTAATTACCATCACCCAAAAATAACCCACAAAAATTGGGGCTTTTACCCTATATGTTTAATTCATATCCTAGAAAATTAAATCCCCAATTTTTCGGATGCTCCACCATAGTGGTCCTATCTCTCTCATCCGACGTGGCCTTTTCCTTGCTTTTAATTGGCTAAAACACCTCAACACTCATTCCACCCTGGCAATCCGTGGCATGAGTTGATTTCAGCCGTTGATTTGAAGAAAAGAAAGAGAAGAGAAGATTTAAAGGCCAAGATTTATTTGCTTAATTGTTAAGCTATGAAGAGGGTTTCAGGGGTTTTGCCTATAAAAACCCCATTTCATGTGTAATTTGGGAAGCTTTTTCTTTATTTTCAGTTTTTTTTAAAATTAATTAGGAGTAGATTTAAATTAGATTTATTTTTCAGTAAATTAGTCTAGGATTTAATTTTGTATTTTTATTTTCAGCAGATGTACTTTTTTATTGATTAATGAAAACTTAAAGTTTTATACATTTAGTCCAATTTTTATTCCTGTCAAGGTTTATTTTTTTTTATTTTTTTTTATATATAATCTGGCTTTTTATATTACTGTTACTGTTGCTTTTGTTCATTCGAGATATTAAAAAATAATAATAATAAAAAATAAATAAATAAATAAATAAGAGCTACTGTTCGAATTAAAGATTGTCCGGGTTAAATTACTGTTTGGTTCGAGTGGTTTCTGAGGAAGGATTTGTTGATTATATTCTCGGGTTAAATCGAAGGTGGTGTTTGATTGTGTTGATTCGGTTCACAAGGTGGCTCAGCGCCAACCTTCGGCTCAAAGGATTCGTCAATAGGTTCTATTCTCATTCTCTTTTAATTTTATTGTTAAGTTTTTATTTAGTTTAAGTTTTTGTTTAAATCTGCTTATGTTCATGAATGTTTAAGTGTGTTAAAGTTTCTGATATTTCTGCTTATTTTTTATTAAGTATTTGTTTGGATTTGTTATTTTCGGTATCTACTTTTAGCTTATTTGGTTCCGTGTTTGATAAGTTTATGCTTGGTATGGGTTTGTTCGAATCTGCTTACTGATTTTGTTGAGTACTGCTTATTGTAGTCCACAGTAGTTTTAATCTGCTTTAAATTTGTAGTATATGCTTAAGCTAGTTTATAATTCGTTCGTTTAGTTTTGCTTATTTAGTTTTGGTATTGGAAATCTGCTTATTGTTTGTTAGGATCAGCTTTTTCAGTTTCCTTCATTTTAGCTATATCAGTATTGCCTATTAGTATTGCTTAGTTGTTTAAAATGTTTGTTGTCTAGCTTATAGGAGCTGCTTATTTAGTATTTGTTTTTTTTTCTGCTTATTAGATATAAGTTAGACTGCTTAGTTTTATAATTTTTGTTAGTTATTTTTGTTTCTAGCTTATTGCTGTTACTGTTTGATAGCTTATTCGGTTTTTCAGATTTTTTAGGTTATAGCTTATTGCTTTTCTCTTTATCTGCCTATTTTATAACTGATTAATGTGCTTATTTAGGTTGCTTATTTTTTTTATTTTTTTTTTGGTTTTTCTAATTTTCGGCTTATTTCTTTCCTGCTTATTTTGGTTTTGCTCGTTTACTGATCTTGCTGAGATTCTATTTGACTATATCCAAAAACAAACAAATCCAAGAGTCAAATAAATTAAATAGTTAAAAAAATTTTGTCTGGGGTGGGATTCGAACCCCAGACCTCTCGCTTAGTAGTCCAGCACCCCTACCATCTTATCTAATAGACTTTTTGTGTATTCATTTGCAACATTAAATTAATATAGATTTTTTTTACTTTGGCAGATTTATTAAACTCTTTTTAATTCAAGTTTGTAGTTTAAATTTTAAGTTTTAATTGAAAAGTTTTTTTTAGTATTCAGTTTTAATTCAGTTTTTATTAAAAAAATAAATAAATAAATAAATAAATAAAATAAAAAAATAAAAAATATTTTATTTACTTTTAAATTTGCTTTCATTTAATCTATTTCTATTTTAAGTTTTCAAATTTAGATTTAAAATAAATTTTCAATTTATTAAGTTTTGTTTAAAAATAGATTTTAATTAAAAGTTTTTTAAGTTTTATTAATTAGTTAAATTTTATTTTCAATTTAATAGTTTAATTTGTCAATTAAAATAGTTTTCTTTTAATTAGTTGATTTAAATTAGTTTAAAAAATTACCAAAATTAGATTTTACCAAAAACAAAGTTAAGTCGATACGTTAAACCAGAAATCAAATTCGAGTCGAATCGAGGAAAAACGAACTTAATTAATTGCATTAAAAAGGACTAAAAACCCTAGTTTCACTACCATAAACCTCGTTGATATGATCGACGTGGTTTGCGAGGAATTTTCACAAGAAGTTCTAGGATTTGGTGATGAAGAAACTAGTGGCAATCCCACTATGTTAGATCCAATTCTTGATAATTCGACACCAACCTTCACTCCATTCGAAGGCGGTGGTTTAACGTTGGAAGAATTCAATGTTCCACGTACTTGTGACGAAGACCTCGACAACGATGAGGACTTCTCGATTATTAAGGATTTTCTTAACGATTTCCCATTTCCTCCACCCGAGGAGGTTATGAGTATCGAGCCCTAATCTTCACTCGAGGAACCACCTATCCTCGAGTTGAAATATTTACCTCCTCACCTCGAATATGTCTATTTGGAGGAGGACGACAAGTTGCAGGTTATTATTGCGAAGGAACTTTCGAATGATGAAAAACCGCACTTGTCAATGTTCTAAAGGATCACAAAGGGGCAATTGCGTGGAAGTTATCCGACATTAAGGGAATCGATCCCAAGTTTTTACTCACAAAATATTAATGGAGGAGGATTACAAGCCCGCAATCCAATGTCAAAGGAGGGTGAACCCAAAAATTCACGACGTCATCAAAAAGGAGGTCCTTAAACTCCTTGACGCGGGAATGATTTACCCTATTTCCGATAGCCCTTGGGTGAGTCCTATTCATTGTGTCCCTAAAAAGGGAGGGATGACCGTTGTGCCAAACGATGCCAACAAGTTGATTCCCACTAGACTCGTGACCGGATGGAGAGTGTGCATTGACTATCGAAAGTTGAATGAAGCCACTCGAAAATACCATTTTCCTTTGCCCTTCATGGACCAAATGTTGGAGCGTCTTGCGGGAAACGATTTCTATTGCTTTTTAGATGGTTTTTCCGGTTACTTCCAAATTCCCATCGATCCTCGTGATCAAGAAAAAACTACGTTTACATGTCCATATGGAACGTTTGCCTATCATAGAATGCCATTCGGACTTTGCAATGCACCGGGAAACTTCCAAAGGTGCATGATGGCTATTTTTCATGACATGATCGAGAAGACGATGGAAGTCTTCATGGATGACTTTTCCGTGTTTGGTAATTCGTTCACTTCGTGTTTGTCGAACCTTGAGAGAATGTTAAAACGTTGTGAGGAAACCAACCTTGTGCTCAATTGGGAAAAATGTCATTTTCTGGTTAAAAGTGGAATCGTCTTAGGGCACAAGGTCTCGAAAGCGAGGATTGAGGTAGATCAAGCTAAGGTAGACGTCATCGCCAAATTACCTCATCCCAAAACTGTTAAGGGAGTTAGGAGTTTCCTAGGCCACGCGGGCTTTTATCGTCGATTCATCAAGGATTTTTCGAAGATTTCTCGACCTATTACACATCTTCTTGAAAAAGAGGCACGTTTTGTCTTTGACGAGGATTGTGTATGAGCCTTTGAAATCCTTAAGAGGAAACTTACCGAAGCTCCCATTCTTGTTGCTCCCAATTGGAACCTCCCCTTTGAGCTTATGTGTGATGCTAGTGATTACGCTATTGGGGCTGTTTTGGGGCAACGTCATGATAAGCACTTCTTGCCTATTCACTATGCTAGCAAGACGATGACCGAGGCTCAACTAAAATACACTACAAAGGAGAAGGAGTTCCTTGTCGTGGTGTATGCATTTGAGAAGTTCCGACCTTACCTCGTCTTAGCTAAATGCATAGTGTATACGGACCATTCGGCTATCAAGTATCTCATGACAAAGAAAGATGCTAAGCCTAGATTACTTCGTTGGATTCTCCTCCTTCAAGAATTTGATCACAAAATCGTTGACAAAAAAGGAGCCGAGAATCTAGCGGCCGATCATCTTTCTCGTTTGGAAGATCCTCACCAAAGTGTTTACGAGCCCAAGGAAATCACCGAAACATTTCCGCTCGAGACACTTGGTGTAGTGAATTCTAAACTTGATCCTTCCACCTCATGGTTTGCGGATTTTTCAAATTACCATGCGGGTAACTTCATCATTAAGGGTATGACGACTCAAGAAAAACGAAAATTCTTTCGTGACGTCAGTTCTACTTTTGGAACGACCCTTACTTGTTTCGAACTTGTGCGGATCAAATCATCCGACGTTGTGTATTTGGCACCGAAGCTTCTAACATCCTTAGAGCTTGTCACGAGGGACCCACGGGTGGTCACCACGGTGCTAATCTCACGGCTAAGAAGGTGTTTGATGCCGGCTTCTTTTGGCCTACTATTTACCGAGATGCACAAGATCTTGTGAAGTCGTGTGATGCATGCCAACGACAAGGAAAAGCCTCACAAAAAGATGAAATGCCACAAAATATCATCCAAGTGTGTGAGATCTTTGACGTTTGGGGTATAGACTTTATGGGGCCGTTCCCATCATCTCGTGGTAATAAGTACATTCTCGTTGCAGTTGACTACCTATCTAAGTGGGTGGAGGCCAAAGCCTTGCCCACCAATGATGCTCGTGTGGTAGTTAAGTTCTTGAAAAGCTTGTTCTCTCGGTTTGGAACCCCTCGTGCTATCATAAGCGATCGTGGAACCCATTTTTGTAACGACCAATTCGAAAGGGTCCTAAGGAAATATGGGGTTACACATCGGCTTTCTACGGCTTATCACCCACAAACGAGTGGGCAAGTCGAGGTTTCAAACCGAGCGTTGAAGAGGATCTTGGAGAGATCCGTTGGGGAAAACCGACAATCATGGTCAGATAAGTTGGACGATGCTTTATGGGCCTTTAGGACCGCTCATAAGACGCCCATTGGGTGCACTCCCTATAAGCTTGTGTATGGAAAGAATTGTCATTTACCTATCGAGTTAGAACACAAGGCTAATTGGGCCCAAAGCATTGTAATGATGATATGGAGACCACGGGAAAACACCGGAAAATGCAATTAAATGAATTGGATGAATTAAGAGACATTGCTTATGAAAATTCATTGATTTATAAAGAAAAAACTAAAAAGTTGCATGATTCTAAAATTAAAAACAGGGTTTTTAACATTGGGGATCAAGTTTTGCTTTTTAATTCAAGATTAAAAATCTTTTCCGGTAAGTTGAAGTCCCGTTGGTCCGGTCCATTCATCGTGACTCAAGTGTTTCCGTATGGGACCATCGAGCTAGCTCAAGATGATGGTCCTAACTTCAAGGTGAATGGACATAGGTTGAAGCACTACTTTGGTGGGGAAGTTCCATCCTTGAACTACCTCGACCAAGTCACCTTCCCCAATGATAATTAGTATTGAGGGGATCGAGTCGAGCTCATGACTCGGTAATCAAAAACGAGGTGCCTCGTGGGGGAGTCCCATGCTTATCCTATGTACATATTATCGCTTTCTAATGTAGTTAATGTGAGGGGATTTGTGCCCTTCCAACCTTTGTTTCATGGTTGTTTGTGCATTGTGGTTTTTAGATCATGATCTTCACGATTGGAGCCTCTCGTGTTCGTTTTAAGGGAGCACTCGATCGTTTGCATTGTGGTTTTTATATCCTTTGATGTTCTAACCTTAGGTTTTTAGCACACTTCATAAACGGCTATTGATTTAATGGTTACACCATTTCCATGCTAGATTAGGCATTCGACTGCGTCTCTAGTATGGGGGTGTTTGCACCCCTAGACTCAAAACATTGAGGACAATGTTTAACTTTTTGTTTATCGTTATACTGCAAATAAGGCTAAAAATGGCCAAATTTTAAAATTTTTCTCATGTTTTATAAGTGTTTGAAGACACGAATGTAGGTTATCCGATGGTGAGAATAAGAGTAATTTTTGACTCGACCGTGCGTGTTGAGCACTTAGCTTTGATTCCTTAACTACACATTAGGCTAAGTCTCTTAAATGAGGACGAGAAATGATAGGGTTAATTATAAGTTACTATGCTAAACGTAGAGTACTAGTATTCTTTCAAAAACTCATGTGTTCTCGTTATTTGCTTATTCTCCCTTCGCATGTAAATATTTTTTTCTTAATAAATATTGACTTAGCGGTTTAGTTAGGATTGTTGGGTTTCTAGTCTTTTCTAGTAGCTTCCGTGTAATTAAATTGGGAAGACATTAAGATATCGCCAGCGTCACGGTTTTGAAGTATTGGCAACCCGAATAATTGAAAGCTTCACCCAATAATAAGATTTCAAGTGCTCACCTAAATCTAGCAAACAATTTGAAGCCCCACAAGGACGAAAAATCTATGCAAAACTGAAAGTGAATCAAGCCTTAATCTTCGAAGCTTTAAAGATCCAAAATTCGCCTTAGCGTGAGGATATACGTCTTTGGCTAATAAAACCACCGATGAGGCGGATAATAAAAGGCAAGGCAAGACCGAAGTCATAATAAAAGCTTCATGGCGAAGTTGAATAAAAGATGGAGGTAAACCAAAGATAATAAGGCCCTTCTGTTAGGGGGCGTATAAAAGTCTTGGTAATAAGTCTCATGTTCAAAACCGTTATAAAACCGTGTTTATCGATTCTTCTTGTCAACTTAATTTTTTAACATCATTGTCTATTGGGAGGGGTTATTGATTTGATGGTCTTAGTTACACCGTTAGGACTCTATTTTTAGACCTAAATCTCTATTATCGCATAAGTCAATGATGTATCCTCGTGAAACATTCAAGACAAATTAAAATATAAGAGATACAACTTAGGAATAATGGGAGGATAAGTACGTGATTATGGCATATGAGTAGTTTTAGCATTACTAACTTATAATGACAATGATCTCGTTGCACGCTTGGCGTGGAATTAGGGTGAAAATAGAGGACGATGAAATTATTTCTAACGAAGCATTCACGTGTTCTTATTCTATGAACCTAAACGTCCCATTTTGCGATGAAAATCATACATTATATCTAAAACGCAAGTAGTAGTAATAGTAGTAGTGTAGCTAGTTTATCATTCAATAAAGTGAATAAAAATGAATTTTGGAGGTGCTATGATACTTTATTCTAGCATTGCGTGAGGGCACGGCAATGGTTTAGTATGGGGGAGTGATGAGACTGCTTTTATACATAGTCTCATCGTCCAAATCGGGCTTAAATTGCATAAAATATCATTAAAACTGCCAAATATATGCTCGTGTTTGTTGCTTGTGTATTGTAGGTACGGATATTGAGGAAATGACAAAAAGATCACAAGAATCAATCAAAAACGAACACGGGAAACGAAGCCGCACAATGAACCGGACCCGAATCATGATTTTCCAAAATGGTCCTTGAAGAATTGAAGAAATACAAGTTTGGTCCCTGAAAGATTGAAGACTTGTCAATTTATACCCTTGCAAATCTCATTTATTGCATTTGGGTCCCTAAATTATCAAGAATGTACAAAGTCAGTCCTTGAAGAATGAAGATATTACAAAAGATATCCTTGTTTAAAGTTTACAAAGTTGATTGTGCCAAAAGTGACAAGTGGATGAAACTTATTTACAAAGGATATGGGATTTATTGATGTTTATTACAAAGTGAAGGAATCAAGAGAATTGAGGGGCCATATCTGTCAAACCATCAAACCCACATCAGCCAATCAATCCTCCACATCACCTCCATCCTCCAATCACCTCCCACCACATCATCTAATCCACCACGTCACACATCCACTACCAATTATTTAAACTGATTATTAATCAGTTAATAAATACGTGGGAAACATGTTTTTTAAAAACCCAATTAACATTAATCCCATCAAACCACCACCTGCTTCCCCCTTAATCGCAAAGAACCCTAAATCCTAATTACCCAAATTCAAAGGGTTCTTTCCCCATAATTTCCAGAATAGTAATTCATCCCCTCCTAACCAATTCCCACTCCCCAAAAACAAGTCACCCTCACTCCTATGGCCTCCCCACATGCTCCCTGCTCAAGTTTTTGAAACAGTCCAAGAGTGTACAGCAAAATCAACGTCCCACAATGGTTTCGTGCTCCCAAAGGACTCCTTTAACAACCAAGATCACTCCAAGCCAGCTTGCACATCACAATCATCACGTGAAGAACAAATTTGACCAAAATTCAAATTCAGTCCAAGGGTAGTTTAGGACTTTCATGTATTAGGGTTTTAAGAACTAGAATCTTCTATCCAGTTGTATAAATAGGGTGTCATGTACCCTATTTTAGTTGTTCCAGATTTTCTTCAAAGCTTTGAAATTCCTTTTTAGAAGTAATAAAAGTTGGTATTTTTGTTTTAAAAAGTAATTCCTTTTTATAAGTTTTAAAAGTTGGTGATTGTCTTGAAGAATTTCTGAGTTCCATTTATATTGTGTAACACTTTGTGTTTTGAGTCTTCAAAATATGTTTTGAAAAGGTTTGATATTTTCAGAAATCCATGAATTTTGAGAAGTGAAAGTGGATTGGTATTCCTGGATTTCTGAATTTGTACTTGGTTTAAAACGTGTTCAAGGATTTTAAGGTCATTGTTTTCAAAGTTCTCAAAAGATTTTTGGTAAAATCAGTTTGTTATATTTTCTTTTTGGTTGAGAAATTCAGTTGGTCATATTTTCTTTTTGTTAACCATTACTGTTATACAAGCTCACCATAAGCTGCTGACAACAGCTTATGGCTAAGCTCATATAACTTGAAGGTTGTTTCCCTTGGTTGTCTGTTATGTGTAGGATCAAAGCAAGAACAAGACAACATCATCATCACTTGGAGCTGTTGACTGTTCATCCTAGAGGATCAGCACAAGCCCCAGCTTGTAGGAGATGGCTATGCAGCTATTGTGGGACCTGGATGTGGGTCCCACAAGGTAAATCCCTTGTATCTCAGTTTAAGTCTTCAAAAAGTTGTGATTTATGTGTTTTTATATGAAGCTTGTTCTTATGTGTTGAATCGGGTTGGTTTATGCATGTTTGATGTTTGAATGCATGTTAGAGGTGATTAGGATCAGATTTGTGTAGTTTAGAATAGCTTTGCTTTGTTAAAAATCAATTTCAGAAAATTAAGGAGTGTTTGGGAATAGGGGATAAGCTGGTATAAGCTTCTGTTTTAGCTTGAAAACCACTCACACTCACTCTCTTATTTTTAATTGGTATAAGTGTATTATTCTTGTTGGTTTGGTGAAGTTTAAATCTAGTTTGCATGTTCATGTTTGGATAAAACTAGCTAAAAACAGTCAATCCAGTTTACTGCCTTATTTGTGATTTTTGTGCCATCAAATCTTGGTAAATGCTTGATATAAGGTCCATTAAGGATTGTGTATAGCTTGTATGCTATTTGGTATTTGTGTGTGCAAGTGTGGAGCCTTCAAAATTCGTTTTTGTGCAAGTAATTTAAGCAACTATTCATCAGACCCATAAGAGCCTTAATCAGTAACTTCTAGTGCAACTTTTGTGGGATTTCTATGAAAGACTTGTGATTTTTCTTGTTTGATTGACTTCCCATAACCCAACTGGTTGTGGGAGTGCCCTTGTTTCCAAGCAAAACTCAAGCAAAAGCTTTCCTAAGCTTAAACAGTCACCAGACCATATTTTTACACTAGCAGTGGGAAAAAAGTTCCCTTGCTAGTGTATTGGTTAGTACTGCTCAGCTAAAAGACAAACACAAGTCACATGTCCCTTTCAGCTTATTAGTTTTTTTGTCTTTAGTGACTAAAAATTGGAATTAGGACCTGATTTTTGTTTCATAATTTTTCTAATTTAATTTTTGATTTTTCTGTTTAATTAGATTTTTTATTACTGTTCATTTAGTATTTTTTACATTAATATAGCTATTTTTAATACTTTTTAAATTTATGTTTTTGGCATTTAGTGTAAAAAATTAATATTTTTAGATTTCAAAAATTTTATTAGACTTAGAAAAATAATTTAAGATTTTTAGTTTAAAAAGTTTTTACTGTTCACTTTCTAATTATTTTTTATAATTAAATTAGCTTAATTAGGGTTTTAATTGTTAACTGTTTTGTCTTTTAGTGAAAAATTTTATATTTTTCAAACTTTTTCATTTTTCTACTGTTCATTAGAGTAATTTAGGATTTTTAAAATTGTCAAATTATTTTTGCCATTATTTTATTATTTTTTATAATTATTTTAGTTTAAAAATAGTTTTTAGTGATTTAAAAATAGAAAAATAGTTTTTAAAATTTAGGAAAAATACTTTTTAGTCTTTAAATAATATAAATAATTTATTAGTTCAATAAAATAATATTTTGGACATTTTGATTAATTATATTTAATTTTAGGGCTTTAATTAGCATTTAAAATTGAATATTTAATTAATAAAAGGTTTTAAAATATTTTTATTGGATTTTTATTCTTACTTATATTATTTTAGACTTAGTTTTAACTTTTAATTAATTCTTAGATTCAAAAGTTTGAATTTTGTAGTTTTTACGGTTTTACGTGAACGATCTTTTCGTCTTAGCTCGATCCGTCCTCGTAACCGTCATTCTCTTCTCATCCCATTTCTATTTTCTTTTTGTCAATATAATCACAAATCAGAATCAATTCATCACACAACGAACTAGCCTCCTTGGGAAACGAACTTGAACTTATTTGGTAATTAGTGCTCGGTTTTCCTAAACCGACACTTAATACTTGCCACTTTTGCTCTCTTTTCCTAAAGAGTAGTAAAAACACTACATCACCTCACAAGATTCTATCTTGATCCTAATACGATAATTATCAATGGGAATCTCTCCAAAGGAAAACGATTTTACAGTTTATTACCAAAGGTCAATTATTCAAGCATAACACAAGACTTCTAGTGTTTTGTATCGTTACTTTGCCTCGTCCCTTCAATTGGGGTGGTAAATAGTACTCTCATCAAGGTTCGTTCCCAGTGACTTCTGAGCAAATCTCTAGAAAGTCGATGCGAAGCGATGATCTTGTTAGAGATGATCGATACAGGCACACAATGTTTACGTAACTCCTTTAAATACAAAAGAGTCAATTTCTTCATCAAGAATCTATCATTAACAGGAAAGTTATTAGCAGATTTGGTCAGTCCGTCGACGATGACCCAAATCAAATCAAATTCAGATGATGACCTTTGCAATAGTTAGATGTTTACTAATGTATGAGGCGATGTCTGCCTTCATAATTTGCCATCAGTACATCTTTTTCAGATAAAGATACACTTAATCAGAAATGGCATGAATAAAATACTTATACTTACGAGATTTCAATATGACTAAATCTCAAAATCCTCTATAGTCAGGCAACCACAAGCAGCCTTTAAAACATTTAACGCCATCGGCTTCTCAATTCTAATGGTTGACATTAGCCGTGAACCCCCTTTTATTATTTATATTATCCTTCTTATAAGCATCGGCTATATTTTAAATTACTCGGTAATTTATTTGCACAGTCATTACTAAGGAACACATTCTAATTGATTCTTTATTCTTTCTATATGACGCGTCAATATTTACATTCACCTTTCCTGATGAAATAATTATCATGACCGTATTCATTAAAAATTTCTTTCTTCACATTTTCTAATTTTTAGTCTCGTCTCAACTATTATTTTTATCAGTTTTGCTTAATCCGACGTTTAAAGCGTCGATAATTATTACAACTAATTAAATAATAAATATTTAATTTTTATGAAACGTAACGTAAAAATTTTGATTTTCTTAGTTCCACCAATTATAAAAATGTTCAAAATAAGTTTGAATTTAATTAACAAGATTTTTGTTGATTTATCGGAAATAATTAGTAAGATCCGTAAATGTTCGAAAAACCTTCGTTTATTCTTTGGTAAAAATTTTCTTAGTTGAAAAGCAAAAATTGTCGTTTCAAATTTTAAGTCATGATTTAACGGTTTCCTGAATCCCTCTTAGGTTGTCTTGAGGTATACACGAACATTTACCCCTAAACAGGAGTTTAGTTAAATGATTTGTGTATAAGGGAATAATCCCTTAAAAATCCTTTGTTAAAACATTTGTCAAAACATATTTCCATTTTCTTTTTGGTAAAACCCCAAAGTCTTAGAAGGGCTCTAAATTTTTGAAGAGTCGATATAGATTCCATGATCTTATTAATCACGCGGTCAAATAATGTAAAGGATTAAGTCTTAATTCACATGTTAAATACTCAAGGTACAAGTTTTCATTGTTCGGCCACTTTAGGGCACTCTATAACTAATTATTAACTCATTCTTATTCTTATAAACAAACAGATGGTCGTTAATGATCACAAGCATGAATTTATGAATTTACAGCCTACACACGTGATTCACCCCATTTATGGATGCTACATGGGCATTAGTCAATCCAAACGACATAACATGAAACTCATAATATTCATTACAAGTTCTGGATGTAGTGATTAGAATAGATAATCTTTTTCGCGGACGCGAAGTTGATGATAACCATGCCGTGGATCAAATTTTTGAATATACACTAGAACCTTGTAAATGATCGAACAATCTATCATCTTGGGTAGTGGATATAGATTTTAATCGTCAATTTACAAAGTTCACGGTAATTAATAAATATAAGGAATGATAATACCATAGCTCTTCATAATGACGAGCTTGGTAGAATAAAATCTTTCTCCGACAACTCTCTCAGTTGTACGGTAATTCCTTTAATTCAGATGGTGCTGATGTACAGCGTACACGCCACGGGTGCAGCACCGGGAATATAATCAATACCAATTTCAACCTGTCTTAATGGCAAAAGTCTAGGTAATTCACCAACAAATACCTCCTAAAATTTCAGATAACAGAAACACCTTTTAATAAATTTACTTTAAGTTCTTTCTAGATTATAATATCTGTGACTAGTTCACAATCATTCATGGTATAATTTCAAGTGTAAATGCAGGATATGGTCATCCATCAAGAATTATTTAGATCACTTTTGATAATCAACATCTTATCATTTAGGGGAATTCTATTCAAGTTCCCATCAATTAAGACAATGTCATTATGTCATAATCAATCAATCCATTCTACTGGCACTATCAACTTTTCAGTTTTTATTGTCGTCGATAAGATGTGAGCTTCTCAAAAGACTAATAATAACTCATAATTCACAAGTTCAAGGATATCTGGAGACATAACTAACCTTAAAAGAGTAAGGTCAACGCATAATCTACGGGAGAGAATTTCAAATCAGATACAGACAAAAACATTTAACGAATATGAATATACCCTATGTTTTCATAATTTGAGTACGCATTTGAAAGCTCCTCGGATCGTTACCAGGTCATTCAAATGAAATCAAATCAAAAGAAATGATAGGAACGTCGATACATCCAATCGGGTATCAACACTCGGTAATCAAATACTTTTCCTAAGAATCTCGCCACGGGAGAATTGGACAAGAAAGAATTGTCAATTGTCAAATAAGACAATTTCCACAGATGAGTAAATTCGACTCAGAAGAATAGATGCTACAGGCACATATGTAGGTGTCCCTAACACTATGTCCCTATTTTTCACTTTTTGCAGATCTCATAAAATTTAATCTTTCACAATCTTCAAAGAAAATGTAGTGTTTATTCATTAGTTTTATGGTGACTACTAATCAGCCTTGCATGGTCGATTCCAAATTGTATGTAGGCGCGCAACTATATACAATTTCAAGATTAACGATGCAATACTCAGTTCATCAAAATTTTATCATCATGTTTATAATAAAAACATTTTCTTGCTTAATTCTTAAATAAGAATCAAAAATAAATTTACAAAGATTTTCTTTGTTATGAAAACAAATAAGTTTTCCAAGGTATTTCATAATCAACTTTATTTCAATAATGATTATTTATAAGTCTCACTTTAAATAATCCATATAGTGATGAAAATTAAATTTTCTCAAAGGATACTGTTTTATCTTATAAAAACAATGAGTGATCTACAAAAGAGTGATGAAAAGTTGTTCACCAAGAACTAACTATAATATAATAGGAAATGAGCTTAGCCAAATAATCATGAGGTTCATGAGCTCGATGGCACTCAAAAAGAATAATCCACAACGTAACTCAATTCGAGATGAGTACTTGTTCAATGGTTGCATCACTAATGCGAACATTAGGATGAAGCAAGAAAAGATAGATAACATCGATACATGTAGAATTTAGCAATCAAAGGTAGTCTTTTCATTAATCACAAACAAGTCAAAATTGTACCGTAACACATTACGTGTCACTATGTCATACAATTCCAAGAACTCATCCTACCAACTGGTGTCACAGTTAAGTTAGGGATTATTTTTAAAAGATACCACAATGAATACTAATCTACAAGAGTCATTAGGTGTTCCACATGTCCTGAAAGATCCATCGGTCCCAATTCAGAAGAAGATTTCCTCCATTTATTTCTTGGACAGTAGGCATCCTCATTAGTGGACAATGGCCTAGGAACAACACTTAACACGAATCAACAATCAATTAAAACCTTATAATTCAATTAGAGAACTTAACGACTTCCTCTTAACAATCTCATATTCCATACGAGTTAAATTTTACTTCATTCAAGTTTCAATCAACTTATACTCAATTCGGTATCCTACCTCATTCTCCAATACTTTCAACCGTATTCTTAGACCTTAAAAGGGCAATAAAAGCTCGATATGAACAACACTTAATTTCCAATCCTATAGCTCTTACGACAATAGTTATTAAATGAGTCATTAGTATGAAATGACTCGATCATTCAATTAGACTTCTCGGAAAGGTACTAGTGGCATGAGGCTTTTGGGTAATGGTTCCAGTAACAGCCTCAAGTGCAACATTCACCCTTTCGATTTCAAATTTAAGAATTGGGTGACAACGAATTAGATGACATCTTTCCAGGTGGTAACGTTTTGTCAAACTCCACTCTATAAGGAAAGATCGTCATGACACCGATATCAGATTTAATCTCGCCAATTCTTTTTCAATATCACAATCAACTAATATCTACATTTCTACGAATATCAACCATTTTGTTGGGATCATAAATATCCACAACTTGGTTTAGATCTGGAATAGCTACATTTCTTACAGGAATAGCTTAGATTAATTTACTAGGGGATTTTAGGGTTCCTTGTGACAATCTACGTCGTATAAATACCTCGTATAAAAATCAAAATAATCATCAAACAATCATGTAATCAAATTACATCATATGTATATATAATCCAAGTTATATATATATATTAAAATAACACTTCTCAGTCTGGCCTTGTCGGTAACTCGGGAATTCTTCGGCACTGTTATAGTCAAAAGATTTTTAGACATTTTAAGAAAAATGTTTATAGTTAAAAGATTTTGAAATGTTTTATTCAAAACCTTGGTTTTAAAAATCTTTCGTTCTCTATAACGAGAGCTCTGGTACCAAACTGTAACACCCCCAAATTTACACAATTCAATACAGCGGAAGACTCGTTGGTGTTACGGGATAGCACATTACTCACATCATAGACAATGCTTAAAAATCGCGTCGTTTAATAATAAAGCATTTCCATTCATAAATATCAAATTTACATAGGTCCCAAGTCATTGTATTTCATACAAGTTTTACAAGGCATTTGAATGGAAATTATTATTTAAGTGCGGGCCATGAATTCTTGTTGTCTTCCCGAGAATTACCTTCAAGTACCTTAGACAAAACATGTTAAAAGAATAGGTCAGCGATAACGTCGAATGCATTCATAGAGTTTAATAAAACTATCAATATATCACCGGTATATAATTATCACCGAAAATCAATTTGTACAAATCTTTGTAATAAGCCATAAAATAGCCAAAGTCATTTTATACAAATCCTTATTAAAAATAATAATATAGGCATTTGCCTTCAAAATCATTATACGAACCATTGTCGTTAAAAACATCATACAATACGTTTTATAACATTGTATAGATTAAATAAAAACCGTTATATGAATATGGTTATGTAAAACCAAAACACGAACGTAAAATCAATAATAAGACCCCGTATTGCTAGTCAGGCAATTCATCGTAATTCAGTGCGTATAGCAGTATTTCGTTAATTGGATTATTATATGCCGCATGACATTGTTACCTTACTACAACAAACAACGTGTAGCTAGCCCGAAACTCAATTTGCCCATCTAAATTAGCGTGTCGTCACAATAATCACGCTTGTGTAAATCTTCTCATACATAAATTCGCTTACCAATCAATGTGGCACGACGGGGATCAACCGTCAAGGCGCGACTTGGGTGATCGTCCCCAAATAGTACTATTATATGCATAAGCGTCTACCAAATCCCGGTAGTTCACAATTCATGCTAATGGGACTTTTAGTGAGATAACCTAACTTTAATAATCCATTTCATTTCATTTATCGGGTCATATATTCATTCATCGGGTCATACAATCATTCGGGTCCAAATCAATAAATAAACAATCGGGACAAGTGGTGTCCTATTTTAGTAAAACTAACATGTTATCTCCCTCTCGGGTTTATAAAACATTTCATAAAAACATTTAAAAGAGTGTGAGGCTATGAACTCACGTTGATGTGGGAAGGCGGGTTATCGGTAATCCGGATGTACGGTACGTGCTTCAATCACAGAAATCTAGACAAATAATACTCGTCTTAGACTTTTGTCCAATGACTTTATCAAAATAATAATTATGTATACATATGATGATTTTATATATATGATGATGATCAAGTGGGTTTATACATTCTCATTCACTCATTTTAGTGTTATGTATTGGTAACTTTTATACTAGTTTACTAGTTTTACGTATTTACATGTTTTAGGCCCAATAAGCCTATTATAAGTTCATTAACTTGTATTAATCCACTTTATACTTGTATTATCAGTATTTATACTTTATATGTTGGGCCCAAATGGTTTAAGCCCAATAAGTAATTTTTATAGGTGTTTAACTTATTTAGTTAAATTATTAGTCCAATATGCTAACTTAGCTCTTAATGTCCGTATATACTATAGTTCGGGTTTTATCGGTTTTTACTTGTATTAGGTACTTATACATCAGTATATGACTTTTAAAAAGTTTACATTAGACGGGTCAGACCGCCTAAGTTTTAATTGACGAAAAACGTTAATTTTACGGTGTTAGCCGAAAGGACGTAAAAATCATGTTTATAGTTTTATAACTTATAAAACTTATCAAACTACCATTATTATATAATGTCTTATTTTATATCATAATATATGAAATTCTTATTTATAATTACTATTAATTTTTAGTGGGTTTTCATGTGTATATATTTTATAAATATATAAGTGAGTGCTTATTTTATATAGGTTTTTATTATACAAATCTGATTTTAAATTTCATGCTCACCAAAACAGCCATATCTAGAGTTCTATATGGAGATAGAAGCCCAAATTTTTATGGCATAAACTAAATGATATGTGCTCAATTTACGGGTACTCCTCGATTCTAGTTTCCTCGATTTGCGTACCCTCGGGTCGTTTTACGAAAAAACATTTTTATAAATTATGAATCAACGGCACAAAACGAATCTAATAAAAATTGTCTCATCAAAAACGGAGTTCAAAAACGTAAATACGTAATCCTAAGGTTTCCGGTTTAATCGTAAAGGACGTTAAATTAAAATCGTAAGTCTTAATCTCTTCTCGTAAATTTGTGAGTTTATGAACCAACACAAATTTAAAATCTCAAAATAATATTCACGGACAAATTTATTTTGTGAAATGTCAGACTGTCACCAAAACGGTGTATGTAAACGTAAGCACGTAACGTAGAATCCTCCGGTTTAGACGTAGTCGATGCTACTTCAATACGTAAATCCAAATTTCTTCCCAAAATAAGTGAGTTCATATTCTAACATTAAAATAATGTTTTTAAATAAATATTGAGAATAAAATATCAACCATAAATTGACGGATTGTCACATACTATGCACGCTGCCAAGACTTTTTGGCCTAGAATTGGATGTGCTCTGGTGGGAGACTTGGGTATGATTTTTATTGGGCTTACCTGGGAATTTACAAAGGAATTTATGAGATAACTTCGCTGTTAAGAACTTTGGTTAGTAAGGGACACTTGAGGACTGTTATGTCTATCTTGCTTAAGCAAGTGTGCATGATTGGACAGTGCTTGCCACCCTATGGTAATTTTCAGTCTATAGGTTATCTTCACTAGTATAAATTACTTTGTTAAGGTCCTTTTTCATTTTTATTATTTTTATTTTTGGACGTTGACAGATTTATTTCCAAACGTTGTTAGGACCAATTTTGACGTTGACATGGCAGTTTCCAACGTTGAAAAGAATATAACAGTTGAGCGTTGATAGGTTATTTTTTACCGTTGACAAACATTGGGTCCAACCCAGTTGTTATTTTTGAAGAAAATTTGGGCCGTAATTTTAGGAGTTGGTAACTTTTTATTAATGCACAAGATAAGTTATATCTTTTCAAGATTTTCATCATTATATTTTGAAAAATAACTGCCTAATTTTTTACCAATCACATGTGCCTACCTCTCCTATATATTTGGCTCATTATTTTGAAAAAGGGTAACTGCATATTCTTGTCTAACTAAATTTTCACACATATTCATCTTTCATAACATCTTTCACAGCTTTCTACATCAATGGCGCCTAAGTTTAAACCGAGTGATTTGGTATTAGGGTTCAGAAGTCAGCACAACATGGTTGCCTATTTAGAGGCTGACAACACTCTGTTTCCTCAATATACTCAGATGGTGGAGTATTTAAATGCATCCCCTTTAAGGTATGCACTCTCTCATGCTCCTCTTATCCCTGTCACTCATATTAAGCCATTTTGGAATACTGTCACTTCCTCAACGGTTAATAATGTGACTACATTGACTGCTACAGTCCATGGGCTTCCATGGGTAGTTACTGAAGCCTTGGTTCGCCAGGCTTTGCATCTTAATGATGCAGATGGTATAACCACCCTACCCATTGGTGAGCTATAACAAGGACTTCAAGGTTTGGGTTATCCTTTCCCTGAAGAGGGATCTTTAAACAAATATTCAAAAAAGGAATTTCCCCCAGCATGGAAGTACTTAATACATGTCATACTTCAATGTTTGAGTCCCAAATGTACTACACACAATGAAATTAGCAGGTCAATTGGGAGTGCCATTGTATGTATTGCTACTGGGCAAAAATATAATTTTTCTAAAATGATTTTTGATGGCATGTGTAAAAACAAGGGTAGCAAGATTACTCTTGCTTACCCAAGATTTTTGCAAATGGTTTTTGATGCACAAAGATATTGCACCAGGGATCATGATGATTTTTATGTGATCCCTGTGCAAAAGAAAGCAATTTTTGGAAAGATGCATTCACTCCCACACAGAGACTTACCCCTTACCCAAGTCATGCTTGTTGTTATTGCAGCAGCACAACCTCAACCAGACCCACAACCACAACTAGACCCATTACCAGAACCATCACCATCACCCCAACATATGGAAATTGACCAAGATCCCTACAACACTGACACGTTAAATGTTGGCGTTGACACTTCAAATCCAAACGCTGACACAGTTTTACAACAAACCCAAACACCCCTTAACCTTCAAACTGCTACCCAATCCACATCATCTTCTACACCCCCTGAATTTAGGTTGGTAAAACACCCAAGGACTACTGGAGTGTTCTCCTCTAGTGGTCCTAGCCATGTTTCAGAGAGACCCACCACCTCAAGTGTGGTTGGTGACGTAGGTAGGGCTAGGACTATTGGTACTTGCTTCGATGCAGGCCAAGCCAGTCCTAACATCATTAAGACCCCATCCATGCCCCTTGACTCTACTTTGGGAGGTCAAATTCCCATTCTAGAGGAGGGAAGATTAGAACCCTATACATTGTTGGAATTGACGGTTGTATGCATTAGCTTGCAAAAGCAAAACGCAGACCTTGTACATACTGTCTCTACACAAGGCCTTGAACTCAAGCAATTGAGGGAGAGGATTGTTATTTTGGAAGGTGCTAACCTTAGACGTGGAGTGGAGGATTCTTCCAAAGGGGAGGATGAGCAGATACATGTGAGTGATAAAGGCTCACATGAAGGAGAATCTTTGGGTATAGCTGAAGCTCTAACAGATTTGAAGAGGCAACTAGGTTTTGATGTTTCATTGGTTACCCCTACAAATTTGAATTTATCTTTTACTAAGATGATGGAGCAGTTCACAAGAACCGCTGACAAGAGTAGATTGAGCGTTGACAAGCAGTTTTTTGACGCTGAGAAGCCAAGCGCTGATAGGAGTAAGTTAGGCGTTGACACACAGGTTTTGGATGTTGATAGACCTGCAGGTATGGTTGATGTATCCCAGTCATCAACTATCATCAAAGATGTGTCTACAGAGGTACCATCATCATCTTTACCCATCATTGATATATTAGATAAGGGTAAAGGAATTATGGTAGAAACAGTGGTTCATAAGGATGCAGCCCAAGTAAAGTTTGATTCCATGTTGGCTGCACAACTTGAGAAAGAAGATAGGATGAAGGAGACTGCTATTGAGAGTAAGGAAAGCAGTGGTGATGAGAGCATAGATTCAAGTGTTATGATTATTGAAGAACCAGAAAGACTTGAATAAGGTGATGAGTTGGCAAGGGAAAAGCTTGCACAGTTGAAGAATCAGGTGGATTATGAGATGCCTGAAGTTGCTCAGATGTACTTTGCATGGGAAAATAAGGTAATAGAGAATCTAGACATGAATTTATCAGATCAAATTTGGGGTTTGGAGATTCTACTAAGAGTTCAAATAGATTGCAAGGTGATTCTTAAATATAAAGCTAGCAAAGTTCTTGAACAGACCAAGACTGAAAGAAGGGAGCTCTATTACATGTTGCTCAAATGTCATCAAACAGGTTGGACTTTTAGAAAGTTTCAAGGATTGTCCTTTGATGAATTGGAGTATAAGGCTTATCCTATATGGGCAAGTGTGCAAGAGCAGAACACTATTAGACTCCTTTCAGATGAAAGAAAGGAAGAACTTGTTGAAGAAATGGAGACCCAAAAGGCTTTGGTTACACCAAGACCATTAAAGAAGGGAGTTCCTCTTGAGTTTCCAGACAATTTGAATAGAGTGAATCCTAATGAATCTATTATTAGAAAGAGTATTAAGCTCTCACCCTTGGAAGCTTCACAAATGGTAGAAGTGTTACCTCATGATTCCAGAAACCCTATAGTTAGCTATGAGGAAGATGCAAGTGGGTTCTGGATGATTGGCATATATGGGAAGAAGGTACATACTTTCACTACTCTTATGTATTTTTTTGCAAGCCTGGATAAGGAAGACTTGGTAGACCTTTGGAGGTTGATGCAGACCAAGTATGAAACTGAAGCACCTACTTCAGTCAATGGAATAAAGATTTGGTCAACATTCAAAAGAATGTGTGCACCACATGAAGAATATCCAGTTTGGAAGGATCTTGATGATGTTAGTGGACTTTAATGGCATCTACATTCAGTAGCTGGTGTGTATCATTTGAGTACTACAAAGTTTTTTGAATATCTTCTTGTGGATGTTGAGTATCCTATGTCTAAAGAAGTTTTGAAGAAAATGGTGTCAACACAGCTGATAGGTGTGAAAACACCCATCCTTTTACCAATTAATTCTTACTAAAACAAGACCAAAACACGTATTTAATATCATTTGTTTGGAATTATGCGTGGTTTTTGTGTTTATTGTGTTTTCAGAGCCAACCGGATGGATATTGGAGAAAACATGGGATTTCACGGGTTTCATCGAAGAAAAAGACTCAAGACGAAGTCTATTGTCCAAAAGATGCAAAAGATTTGAAGTCATTGTGCCTATTTGAAGAGTTATCGAAGAAAAGGGCCAAAGATGGAAGATTCATATATGTCGAAGAACTCGAATCTATTAAACAAAAGATTATAAGACGAGTTGGAATTATTCACCGACACTTCTCAAAATCCAAAGTCGGAAACGTTTATTTAGAGAGACGTAAAGACTAAAGAAGAAAGAAGAAGAAAAGCCCATGTACAAGCCCATTTACAAGCCCACAAGCAAAGACCTATAAATAGGCCTTCTCTTTACAAATTTTAGAGTAAGTTTTTAGTTTTTAGTTTTCACTTTTCATTTTCCTTTCTAGTCTTAGAGAGAGAAAGTTCTCAACTTTCTCTCACTAAGTTTTCATCTTTCTTTCTTTTAATCTTTCAAGATTAAACCTTTGTATTGTTGATTTCATTAATCAAGTTTAAGTTTAAGCTTTTAATCTTTCATCTCTTTCTACCTTTCTTTGATTTTTAGATTGATTTTGGTGCGAATTTCATTTGATCCGTGTTGTTCTTAATGATTTCGTGCTTAAAAAGTTAATCTTTTTATGCTTACTTAAGTTTTCATACGAATAAGATTTAAGATCTTTGTGCTTATTGGCTTATTTGTAAGTTTAGCTTATTTACTTTTTAAAAGTTTTCTTAAAAAGTTCATCTTTTTATTGTTTAATTTATAAGATTGATTATTTTAAGTTTGGAAAAGTTGTTACTTGTGCTTATTTAGTCCTTTTCACTTTAGATTCGTTCTAGTTTTGGTGATTAGCTTATCATATTAACTTATTGCCTTGGCTTATTATTCGAATCAATATAAATCGGAAAGGGTAAAACCCTTTTCCGATTGATACATTCCGATTAGTGCCCCTCCTTATTCCGATCATCAAGATCGGAAAAGGGTTATTGTATTCCGATTTGCAGCATTTATTCCGATCACCTTGGATCGGAATAGGGTTTATTATTCCGACGGTGGGTTGGTTAAACATTCCGATTTGACTTGTTTGTATGGTATTTCGATTAGCCCTGTTTTTAAGATATTCCGACAAGACTTGTTTCCCATCATTCCGACCAAGGACGTTTTTAATATTCCGATTGGGTTGTTGTTACACATTCTGATTGCATCAGTGTTCCGACCAGGGGTGTTGTTGACATTCCGATTTGCCACATTCCGATCAGCCTTCTTTCTGACCTATATTCCGATCAGATTCCGATTTGGCAATTTTCCAATGGTTTAGTTTCTTGTTTTTGCAAAGTTTCCAAGTTCTAGATTTATTAAGTGTTCAAGTAATTTTCCTTAATCTTGTCTTAAGTTTTCAAGCATTTACTTTTTACTCGTTACTTTAATTTAATCTTAAAAGCTCTATTTTACTCAACGACATTTATATTTATTTGTTATTAGTTTAAAAATTAGATAACCAAATAAACCAACCCCTTTTTAGTAACCAAAAACAAACTATTCCACTTTGAACCGTGATCAATTCGAGAAGATTCCGAGAACTTAATCTGAACCCCATACAAAAACAAGAGTATCAAATGGCGCCGCTGCCAGCTCTTCTCGTTAAAGATTAACAGTTTTTTGTGAGAACTTGGATTTTAGGATCCGTTCGCCGTGAACGTTACTTTTTCATAAAAATTTCAAAAATCCTAAAAAATATAAAATTTTCAAAAATACAAAAAAAAATTAAAAAAAAAACCATAAAAACCAAAAAATATTTCTTGTTTGCTTTGTTAGTTCTTTTGCAGGTGCATGCGTACACGATCAACGTCTTATCAAGAGCCCGAGCCTCTTGAAGACTTAGATATGGCCGGTGTACACAACAACAACAATAACCCACCTCAAAACAATAACAACAATAACAATCCACCTCTCAACAACAATAATAACAACAACAATGAACCTTTACCGGACAATCTCCCTATGATTGAACTGTTACAAGAACATGTGGAGGGCAACAATGATCCAATTTTCATACCCGCGATTGCAGCCAACAACTTTGAGCTCAAATCCGGCTTTATTCAGATGGTCTCTGCTCAACCATTCTTGGGGCGTACCATTGATGATCCTCATGACCACATCAAGAGATTCTTGCAACTCACGAATACGGTCAAATTCAATGGTGTTCCACAAGAGGTAATCCGTTTACAACTTTTTCCTTTCTCCTTAGAGGGACAAGCCCGGTATTGGCTTGCAAAGGAACCGCCACAAAGTATTCTGACGTGGACGGATTTGGAGACCAAATTTATCAACTACTTTTTCCCACCCTCTCGTACTACCGCTTTGCGGAATGAAATCATTAATTTTGAACAAAAGTACGATGAGTCATTTAGTGAATCTTGGGACCGTTTTAAAGACCTTTTAAGAAAGTGCCCACAACATGGTTTTATCAAAGTGCACCAAATTAATACTTTTTATAATGGTTTAAGCATGAATGACCAAGATTCACTAAATAGTGCCTCGGGGGGTAATATTTTGGTTAAGACTTCCAATGCCGCTTGGGATATTATTGAAAATAAGTCTCGTGTGCAAACCAAGAGTGTTCGGACCAATGCCTCTAGTGCTAGTACTAGTGACAACGAAAAGCGACTTGACAAAATTACTACGCTTCTTGAATCGCTTGTTACCCACACCGCTAACAACACCAACAGCATCAACGCTAAAAACGCTCAAGACGCTCAAGTCAATGCTGTTAGCCAACCATGTGAAATATGCGGGGGTCCTCACTCTTACACCACTTGTACCGCCACCCAAGACTATCCTTCTGAGAATGTTAATGCAGCATACGGTACCTATCCTCCGGCCGCTTATCAATCTCGCCCTCAAGGTGACCGCAACTTGCTTAGCTACCGCTCAAACAACTTTCTTTCCCCGCTCGGTTTTCCTCCTAACAACCCAAACCAACAACAAAACCTTAATCGCCCTCCTCAACAACAACCTCGTACACCATACCAACCACCTCACAAACAACCATATCCACCTCAAAGAAACAACCAAGTTTACCAACAACCTGCTTATCAACCACCCGCCTACAATGCTCATCCCAACCAATCCACCGCATTACCCCAAGATATTGGAACCTACATGAGGACTAATGATGTGATCGTGGACAATCTCCAGCGGGAAGTGCTCAACTTGAAAGCAGATATGGTGAAACAAGGGAACGATCTGCGAGCTGATATGAGAAACACTTTGGCAAGTCAAACGAATGACTTAAGGAACATGATGGCTAGTTTCTTCCAAGGTAATCAACCCTCTTCTTCGGGTACTCTTCCGAGTAACACCGTTGCGAATCCAAGAGGGGAGATGAAAGCAATCACCACTCGCAGTGGCAAAGGTACCAAGGAACCCGAGCTTCCTATACCTCCACCGATGATTGTGACTAAGGAAAACGAGTCACCTGCTCCTATTCCTCATCCTTCTACTTCCCCAATTTCTCCACCTCTTACTTCTACCCCTCCTCCACCCACGGATGTGAGTGATCCTACTCTCCCGAGATACCTTATCCATCAAGGTTGAGGAAAGAGAAGCTCAAAAGCAAGGATGATATTCAGGTTTCGAACTTTCTCAAAATGTTTAAACAATTGAATTTCAACATCTCCTTCGCTGAGGCTCTCGCTCACATGCCTAAATACGCAAAAATGTTCAAAGATCTTCTTAGCAACAAGGAGAAGCTTCTTGATATTGATAATACCCAACTTAATGAGAATTGCTCTGCAGTGCTCTTAAGGAAATTGCCAACCAAGCTTGGTGATCCGGGTCGTTTCTTAATCCCTTGCAACTTCCCGGGAGTAGAGAATTGCATGGCCCTAGCCGATCTAGGTGCCAGTATTAACTTAATGCCTTTAAGTGTCTGGAAGCAATTATCTCTCCTGAGCTAGTTCCCACCAAAATGACTTTGGAACTAGCTAACCGTACGGTTGCTTATCCAGTGGGGATAGCCGAAGGCGTTTTTGTAGGAGTCGACAAATTCACTTTTCCTGCCGATTTCGTCGTCGTCGACTACGATATGGACCCTCGTGTGCCATTAATTGTTGGTCGTCCATTCTTGAGGACCGGTCTTACTCTCATCGATTTTGAATCCGGTGAGCTTATCATGAGAGTGGGTGACGATAAAATTGTCTTCAACATGTGAAAGCTTTCTAAACAGCCTTATTCATACGAGAGTGTTAATTGTATTGACGTTCTTGATGAGGCTTGTGAAGAACACTTCAAAGATGCTTGTAAAAGTATTCCTACCTCTCCTCCCAATGTTGAGACTGTTTCCTCTATTGATTCATCACTATCTCTATTTGGAGAAAGTGATTTCCTTTGGAAAGATTTGGAAGCCACCATAGGAGATGTGAACTTAGACCATGACGATTCTCCCACCGATTGGGATGAAGATCTTCGCCTCATTGAGAACCTTCTTAAAGAAGACAATATTTCTCCACCATCTCCCAAGGATATTGCTATCGATGAACCGACTTTGAATACGCCTACCATCGAAAATCCTCCGGATTTAGAACTTAAGGAGTTGCCGCCCCATCTCGAGTATGTGTTCCTTGAAGATAAGAAGAAGTCGCCCGTCATCATCGCGAAGGACTTGAAAGAAGAAGAGAAAACTCGCCTCATCCCCGTGCTTAAAGCTCATAAGAAGGCAATTGCTTGGAAAATTTCCGACATCCGCGGAATTGATCCAAACTTTTTTACTCACAAGATTCTCATGGAAGATGACTTTAAACCCGCAATCCAGAGCCAAAGAAGGGTTAATCCTCGCATTCACGACGTCATCAAACAAGAGGTTATCAAACTTCTTGATGCCGGCTTGATTTACCCTATCTCGGATTCGCCTTGGGTAAGTCCCGTCCATTGTGTGCCCAAGAAGGGCGGAATAACCGTTGTTCCCAATGAACACAACAAGTTGATTCCCACTCGTCTCGTTACTGGGTGGAGAGTTTGTATCGACTATCGCAAGCTCAATGATGCCACGAGAAAAGATCACTTTCCTCTTCCTTTCATGGATCAAATGCTCGAGCGTCTAGCTGGTAATGACTATTACTGCTTCTTAGACGGTTTCTTCGGGTATTTTCAAATTCCCATCGATCCCAAAGACCAAGAGAAGACCACATTCACTTGTCCCTACGGAACATTTGCTTACAAACGTATGCCTTTTGGTTTATGCAATGCTCCTGGGACATTCCAAAGGTGTATGATGGCTATCTTCCATGACATGGTTGAAGAAACTATGGAAGTATTCATGGATGATTTCTCGGTTTATGGCGATTCATTCTCTGCTTGCCTTGCCAATTTAGAACGTATGCTTAAGCGGTGTGAAGACACTCGCCTTGTTCTTAATTGGGAAAAATGCCATTTCATGATAAAAGAGGGCATCGTGCTAGGACACAAGATCTCCAAAGCCGGTCTTGAAGTAGACCGTGCTAAAGTCGATGTTATTTCTAAGTTGCCTCCACCTTCAACCGTGAAGGGTGTGAGAAGTTTCCTCGGTCATGCGGGCTTCTACCGTCGCTTTATCAAAGATTTTTCTAAAATCGCTCGCCCGATGACCCACCTCTTGGAAAAAGATACTCCTTTTATCTTTTCCACAGAGTGTCTTGAAGCCTTCAACTTGCTTAAGGATAAGCTAACTAAGGCACCGGTCTTGGTTACCCCTAATTGGGAGCTTCCCTTTGAGTTGATGTGCGATGCTAGCGACTTTGCTATTGGAGCGGTTTTGGGCAAACGAGTGAACAAACACTTCCAACCAATCCATTACGCTAGCAAGACAATGACGGGGGCTCAATTGCATTACACGACAACCGAAAAAGAGCTTTTAGCTGTTGTCTATGCTTTTGAAAAGTTCCGCCCCTATCTTGTCCTTTCTACCACCATCGTGTATACCGATCATTCCGCTTTGAAGTACTTGTTAACTAAACAAGATTCCAAACCAAGACTTCTTCGCTGGGTTTTGCTACTTCAAGAATTTAAAATCGAAATTCGTGATAAGAAGGGAGCTGAAAACCTAGCCGCGGATCATCTCAGTAGACTTGAGGATCCTTATCAAGGGGATCATCCAAACAAAGAGATCAATGACTCTTTTCCCCTGGAGACCTTAATGTCTATCGACTCGACTTCTAATGAAACCCCGTGGTTTGCGGACATTGCAAACTACTTGGCGGGTGGAATTCTCGTTGACGGGTTAACATCCCAACAAAAGAAGAAGTTCTTCAAAGACATTAAGACTTACTTTTGGGATGACCCGTATCTATTCAAACAATGTGCTAATTTGATTATTCACCGATGTGTTGATGGACCGGCAGCTTTAGCAATCCTTGACGCTTGCCACAAAGGACCCACCGGTGGTCACTTTGGTCCCAACTACACCGCTAAAAAGTGTTTGACTCGGGATTTTATTGGACCACCATCTATCTTGACGCTCACGAGATAGTTAAACGTTGTGATGCTTGCCAAAAACAAGGCAAGATCACACATAAAGACGAGATGCCTCAGAATTTCATTCAAGAATGTGAAATCTTTGATGTTTGGGGTATCGACTTTATGGGGCCATTCCCTTCATGTAAAGGAAACAAATACATCCTTGTAGCCGTCGACTACGTGTCTAAATGGGTTGAAGCCAAAGCTTTACCCACTAATGACGCAAGGGTGGTTTGTAACTTTTTGAAATCGCTATTCGCTAGATTCGGTGTGCCTCGTGCCATTATTAGTGATCGCGGGACTCATTTTTGCAATGACCAATTCGCAAGAGTCATGGCTAAGTATGGTGTAAATCATCGTCTTTCCACTGCCTACCACCCACAAACTAATGGCCAGGCTGAAATCTCTAACCGAGGATTAAAGCGAATTCTTGAACGAACCGTGGGAGAGCATCGTGCCTCATGGGCTGATAAACTTGATGATGCTTTGTGGGCTTTTCGTACCACTTACAAGACTCCGATTGGTTGTACACCATATCGTCTCGTGTACGGGAAAGCGTGCCACCTCCCCATTGAGTTGGAGCACAAGGCTTACTGGGCCTTGAAGTGGGCTAATTTCGACATCAACAAAGCCGGTGACCTACGCAAGATCCAACTCAATGAGCTGAATAAACTCCGGAATGAGGCTTAAGAAAATTCTTTGATCTATAAGGAAAAGACTAAGCTCATTCATGATTCTAAGATTAAAAACCGAGAGTTCAAAGTTGGAGACAAAGTTTTGCTCTTTAACTCTCGGTTGAAAATCTTTTTGGGCAAGCTGAAATCTCGTTGGTCCGGCCCATTCACCATTGCCTAAATTTTTCCATATGGTACTCTCGAGCTCGCTCAACCTAATGGACCTAATTTTAAGGTGAATGGCCAACGAGTGAAGTTGTACTTTGGTGAGGACATCTCTCATGAGATGATTCCATCCCTCACCATGTTTCCCATGAACTAATTTTGGGACGAGTCAGGCTCGTGACTCGGTTATCAAAAACAAGCGCTCCTCGGGAGGCAACCCGAGTATCTATCCTTTTCTGTTTTAACCTCCTAAGTGTAGGGGGACCTCTATAGGTTGTTTGTGTTTATGTGGTGATGTGATTACAGGGATGAATTCACTTTTGGAACCTTTGAAGAACCGTGCTCCCGTGTTATCTGAAATCCGGTTCTATCTCTCAACTATCGTAATTCAATTTTCTTCATTCTCACATTTGAAAATGATCACGTTAGTCGTCTCTTCCTTAGCTTGATTTAACCAACGTGCACAATGTCATAAGTGCAGGGGAGACTTTTCCCACATGCTTAAACATTGAGGACAATGTTTATCTTAAGTGTAGGGGGACTTCTATCTAAGTTTTAAGTGGACTTTTCCATGAAAATGCCTTCATTTAACCGGAAAATCATCTTTTTCAACATTTTTCAAATTTTTAATTAACTTTGGCCATTTAGTCGTATTTTTTAAATTTTTATCGTTGCTTTCATATGTATATATCCCGCAATAAAGTCAAAAATATTAATAAGTGGTGTAGCTAGTTTTGAAATCTTTGACATATTAGGCCCGTTGCGATTATTTTGACTCAACCCGAATAGACTTATCCAAGTTTATTCTAGCTAGTATCCTTAACCATGTAGACCTTAATTGGTTTATTAGGCTAAGCATCCACGAGTCTCATTACTTGAGATTTTAAATTGTGGAGAACGAGAAATGATAGAGTCAATTATAAGTCGGTATTCTTGCACAAGCTCACTTGGTGTAATTATTTGCCTATTCTCCCATCACTTGCTAATAATTTATCTGCAATAAGTAAGGTCGTACGATTTGAAAAGTTACTTAGCTTCTAGCCCAAGATCGTTTAAAAGTTGCTCGGTAATGATAAGAGTTCATAGCCAAGGCATAACTTATGAAGCGGGGCGCGAAGATTGGCGAGTCCGAAAAGGCCCTAACAAGGCATGAGGATTCTATTTTATTGCTGAAGATCCAAAGTGATGTGAAAAGCATTATTCCCAAAATCAATATGAAGGATCAAGACTCACGACGAAAAGCAATCAACTCTCATAAAGATCATGGAGAAGTCTATCCGAAAAGACCCTAACAAGGTATGAGGATAAATAGATCCAAGTCCGAAAAGGAGGCGGATCGTTGTATCTCAAAATCCCAATTAGATATTGAAGAAATAATCATGAAGTCGTGGTCAACAAAGTTGGAGTACCCCTCAAAAGTCTCCAAGTGAAGAAACTCTATTACAAAGAGAATACCATTATCTCAAGAACGTCTCTCAAGATATGAAGTATGAAGTACATGCCAAATATCGGCCCGAGAAAGGTCTCAAATCGTGAACCAAGTTATGCCAACATATGAACTTTTTGATATCCCGAGAAGCAGTTTTAAGAGATTTTGTCCTTTAGCTAACTATTGATCAAATCGTCCTACTTTGCTTTCGGCCTAAATAAACTATCGAAATAAGTCCAAAAATGCATCTTCATGATCATTCTAAGACAAAAATAAAATATAAGAGATACACCTAGGAATAAGGGAGTTTAAGCATATAATTAAGCCATGTGTGTAAGTGTTTGATTTGCTAACTTATAATAACAATGATCTCGTTTTTAAGCTTAGTTTGGGGAACGTGAAACTTGAGGGTGATAAATCTTCGCAGCACCAAAGCCCAAACGTAAGTCCTTGATCTCTTTGCAAGTTATTTCCATATAGCTATTTTCAAGTGAAAATGGTTTTCTATCCTTTTGTTTACTTTAAAGATTTTAATTTCTCTTAGTACTTTAATTTTTGTTTAGTGGTATTTTAATAAGGCCAAGGTTGATTGATTATGAGAAAAGTGTAAATTTGCTTTATCACTAAGCATTGCATGAGGGCATGGCAATGGTTAAGTGTAGGGGATTTGATAGGTGTGAAAACACTCATCCTTTTACCACTTAATTCTTACTAAAACAAGACCAAAACACGTATTTAATATCATTTGTTTAGAATTATGCGTGGTTTTTGTGTTTATTGTGTTTTCAGAGCCAACCGGATGGATATTGGAGAAAACATGGGATTGCACGGGTTTCATCGAAGAAAAAGACTCAAGACGAAGTCTATTGTCCAAAAGATGCAAAAGATTTGAAGTCATTGTGCATATTTGAAGATTTATCGAAGAAAAGGGCCAAAGATGGAAGATTCATATATGTCGAAGAACTCGAGTCTATTAAACAAAAGATTATAAGACGAGTTGGAATTATTCACCGACACTTCTCAAAATCCAAAGTCGGAAACGTTTATTTAGAGAGACGTAAAGACTAAAGAAGAAAGATGAAGAAAAGCCCATGTACAAGCCCATTTACAAGCCCACAAGCAAAGACCTATAAATAGGCCTTCTCCTTACAAATTTTAGAGTTAGTTTTTAGTTTTTAGTTTTCACTTTTCATTTTCCTTTCTAGTCTTAGAGAGAGAAAGTTCTCAACTTTCTCTCACTAAGTTTTCATCTTTCTTTCTTTTAATCTTTCAAGATTAAACCTTTGTATTGTTGATTTCATTAATCAAGTTTAAGTTTAAGCTTTTAATCTTTCATCTCTTACTACCTTTCTTTGATTTTTAGATTGATTTTGGTGCAAATTTCATTTGATCCGTGTTGTTCTTAATGATTTCGTGCTTAAAAAGTTAATCTTTTTATGCTTACTTAAGTTTTCATACGCATAAGCTTTAAGATCTTTGTGCTTATTGGCTTATTTGTAAGTTTAGCTTATTTACTTTTTAAAAGTTTTCTTAAAAAGTTCATCTTTTTATTGTTTGATTTATAAGAGTGATTATTTTAAGTTTTGAAAAGTTGTTACTTGTGCTTTTAGTCCTTTTCACTTTAGATTCGTTCTAGTTTTGGTGATTAGCTTATCATATTAGCTTATTGCCTTGGCTTATTTTTCGAATCAATATAAATCGGAAAGGGTAAAACCCTTTTCCGATTGATACATTCCGATTAGTGCCCCTCCTTATTCCGATCATCAAGATCGGAAAAGGGTTATTGTATTCCGATTTGCAGCATTTATTCCGATCACCTTGGATCGGAATAGGGTTTATTATTCCGACGGTGGGTTTGGGTAAACATTCCGATTTGACTTGTTTGTATGGTATTCCGATTAGCCCTGTATTTAAGATATTCCGACAAGACTTGTTTCCCATCATTCCGACCAGGGACGTTTTTAATATTCCGATTGGGTTGTTGTTACACATTCCAATTGCATCAGTGTTCCGACCAGGGGTGTTGTTGACATTCCGATTTGCCACATTCCGATCAGCCTTCTTTCCGACCTATATTCCGATCAGATTCCGATTTAGCAATTTTCCGATGGTTTAGTTTCTTGTTTTTGCAAAGTTTCCAAGTTCTAGATTTATTAAGTGTTCAAGTAATTTTCTTAATCTTGTTTTAAGTTTTCAAGCATTTACTTTTTACTCGTTACTTTAGTTTAATCTTAAAAGCTCTATTTTACTCAACGACATTTATATTTATTTGCTATTAGTTTAAAAAATAGATAACCAAACAAACCAACCCCTTTTTAGTAACCAAAAACAAACTATTCCACTTTGAACCGTGATCAATTCGAGAAGATTCCGAGAACTTAATCTGAACCCCATACAAAAACCAGAGTATCAACAGCTCGAGATGTATTATACAAGTGACGTTGGCAAAGATTTGATTAGATATATTTATTTCCAACTTGATAAGATTTGTAAGAATCCTCCTTGTACTTAACTTTATTCAAAAACTTGATTACTAGAGTATATATCAAGTTTAGGGGAGGATTGTTGGGAATAAAATGTAGCGAAGACACTTGGATGCTGACAAGAGGAAATTGGATGTTGATAGGAAGAAATCAAGCGTTGTCTAGACAAGTGTTGACAGGAAGAAGTCAAGCGTCGATAAGAAGAAGTCAAGCACTGACAGGATACTTAGTCTACACGTTTAATGTTTCTAGTATGTTTCTAGTAAAGATATGTTCGACAATGTATTTCTTATGTTTATCTTTACCTAAAATAGCTGATACGTAAACTCTTGTACAAGGTTCCTTAATCTATAAAAGGAGGCCTTTAGGTTTTAGTTTAATATATGTTTTACACATTCATTGTACGCAAGTTCGATTAATCAATCAAATTGAAAGTTTGGTTTATCTTGTTTGTGTGTTCTTGTTTAAGTATTAATTCCGCATAATACTTGAATTGTTTCATATACAACAAAGTTTCTCTACGTGTTTAACTTGATTTAATCTCGTTTACACAAGCTAAATCGCTCTAAGTTTGGGATCAACACAGATGATTTCCATTAATCATTGTCCCTAATTCTTAGTTACATGTCACACGTTATTCAGTTGTCGATTCAGTCATATGAGTAAGAACCGGGTACCAGTCGGCCACTCGGCTGAATAGTTACATGAATCACATTCATGAGAATGACTGTCATGGAACTGACAGACAAGATGATAATAACCACTACTGTGACAGCAACTATCCTAGCAATCGCAACAGAAGCTCTGGCCACGGACGTGATCAGAAATACAAGGGTCAGTAATCCAACCAATCCGCCAATTCTGGCATTATAACCTAAGAGTTTCGATTTTTTTCGTTTTACACCTAGGGACACATGTCAAGACATCAGTCAAGACACATGTCTCACGTACTTTTGCTAAAGACACATGTCAAGACACCAGTCAAGACACATGTCATAAGCACTTTTTCTCAAGACACGAGTCAAGACACATGACTCACGTCTTTCTGGAACATCCCTAAGAAATTCAGGGTGCCCTCTAAAGGGTATATCCATTTTGTTATGCCATGTATTAATGAGGCCACAAGAATTTCAGTACCTTCACCGGCGTATTAGTCGCATTAGGACACGCAGATAGGCAAAACACATTCAGTGAGACCTGTCACGTTTGCTTCAGGACATTTTCATTTTGATTTCATATTCCATATATCCAAGAACATAAAGGACGCCATTCGTATCACCAATGCATGCGAAGGTTTTCCTCCAATCTAATGATAAGAACCAATCTGCTAACAAACTTACCTCAGGACAGATGCGAGTTTAATTTAATCCTAATTATGGACTACGAACAGAACACCATGCTACGATTCATGATTATGTACAGTAATGATTCAGGCTCCTGGATACATTCAGAATGGTTTTCCATCAGGAAATCTGTACAAATTATCTATGCTTTACAAGCACGTGCTTTGTTAGCCATGGCTGCTAAAATTTCTAGTTGTCAGTTAAGACATGACCACTGAAGTTCCTTTTACGCATAACCAGCCGATTACTCCAAAATCTTCCCATACATTCCAGAAGAACCTCCAAAGAGAAGGACGGTAACATGAGATTATGTGTCGACTACCATCGATTTAAATAAATCACCATTCATAACCGTTATTCTCCTCCACATATTGACATCATGTCCAATCGACTATAGGGTATTAAGCACTTTTCCAAGATCGGATTCATGATCATGCTGCCAACAGTGACTAGTGAAAGAGCATGACATTCCATGACTGCTATTCGTACACGACTAAGTCATGCTAGATTCATGATTTTGTATTAGTCTCATAAATGCTCTAGTAGCATTATGGACTTAATAAATTGAGTTTTCATGAAATCATAAACAAATTCATTAGTATTTTAATCTAGTACAACCTAATCTTCTCTAATGTCTAGAGAAGAGCAGGAAGACCATATTTGCACTATGTTGCAAATTCTACGACAGGAGAAATTTCACCCTAAATTTTCCAATATGAATTCTGGTTGATTACAGTGACGCGCTGAATCACATGGATTCTCACGGTTAATCTTACCATGACTCAGCTTATGTGTAAAGGTGAGAACCCTACACTATGTTAGGTGTTCCAAGTAAATCCTACGCTATGAAAAGTCTAATTTAGGAGACTCGTAGTTTTGCAAACTTCTACGTATCCATTTTCTATGAAGCAAGATACATTTACGTTCATATCTAAGTACTTGTTATACTAGCAGGCTAAGATAGAACACCAACAGACTGAGATGTTTTTCCACCATCAGAAATTGTGAACAAAAATGGGACAAGATCTCCATGGATTTTTATTACCTAATTAACGCAAACTCAGAAGAAGGATGATGATATCTGGGTTATTGTCAACAGTTTGACCAAGTTTGCAGAATCCTTACTTTCGCAAGGATTTCAGAGCCATCAGATTGATCAGACATATTCCAGCCAAGGCTCATCCGATCACTTGGTAATCAGCTATCGGGCCAGACAAAGGTTCGCATTTGTGCTCCTTATTTATGTTCACGCTCTTGTTCTAATTTTACTACTTGCTTGCACACTCACGTTCATGAAACTATTCTCGTTCATGATCGTATCCTGGCTTACGACTTTACGTTCATTTTTGTTCTGGGAAGTTTTGCAAGAACTTGAGAGACCAGACTCAAGTTTAGTATAACTCTCTATCCTCAACGGACGTTTCACGTCACATTCTGATCAATCTGTTGGCTAGAGAGTTATACTAAATTAGTCCAATCGGTGGAGCTCTTGTGCTTGAGTCAAATGACCCAAGTTCAGTTCCCATCCTTGGCATTTGTTTCAAATAGGTACCCTCCTCCGCAAAACCTATGGGCACATTGGAGAGACTTTGTGGAATAAGAGATCGGCAGTCGAGTCTCGGCTCGTCTCACTCCAGGTGTTGCTCCTCTGGGCCAGGAGAGTTGCCGGAGCTATTCCTTGTGCGGTGGAAAATGGCTGGTGCCAAAAGGCACCCGGGGTTATGGTGTTCCCGCCAACCTTCACCTTTTGTGGAATAATCACGAACATGAAATCATGAACGTAAGAATCGCGAACATATAATTATTTATTTAAGTATATTATTAATACAATAAATATCGTTACGTACAAGTACTTATAATAACACGAATAATTAATAATAACGTAACACGTAAACACGAACACACGAACACGTAATAAAATAGACACAAGAAAGGCTTCGGGTTTCCCTTGGTGGTCCCTACAAGCCGCGGCACAAAAAGAAGAGAGGGGCCCAGCCCATGTTTTGGTTTTATTAAAAATAATAAAAAGGGAAACTAAACATTTATAGAGTTTTCAGAAAATTATAAAAACCCTAAATCTCTTTGTCTCTCTCTTTGGCCGACGGCATCACAACACCACAAGGGGTGGTTGTTTGATCTTGATTAATTAATTCAAGGGTGTGTTCGTGTAATCGTTCTCCATTCATTCCACGTGTTTGGTAATCCGTAAACCCATTTGTTTTTTTCTTTTATTTAATTAATTGAAACATGAACTTTATGTGGAATCCTAAGATTCATGGATCTTTTAAGCTACTAGGAATGCATCATGTTCATATGCTTAGATAATCAAAGCGGAATTAGAACATGACACATTAACAAGGTGTTTAGGCACAAAGAACATGAATTAAAACAAATGGATTGCTCATTATATTAATAACAAACAATCACTAGACGTGTATATATTGAATCCCACCTCTAGTCGACACACGCTTTAGGTTTACATTGTATATGAAAGTTATGAATAAACCTAATACCCTTGGTTCCTTTTATAGTGTAAGGATTAGGGTTTACAAGAGATAATATCAAATAAACATGTAAATCTTCTATTTAAATAACTATATACAGAATATATCCTGCATATATATCCAAATAGAAGCTTCCAAAGGCTTCTTGTCTACGTTTCTATCAATGCTTACATTATACATGACAATGCTTGGATTGTACATGACAATGCTTGCTTCTGTCAACGCCAGATTTGTTCTTGACAACGCTTGATTTGCTCTTGTCAACGCTTAGACAAATGCCTTCATGTTTTCTTCATTTTTGAGTTTCTGCCACATCAACTTTTTGACCCAACAATCTTCCCCTAGTTGATGTCGGCAAAACTCTTTGTGTATCTCTTATAAGTTGTACATCATCTTCAAATTGCTTCCCCTCAAATGTAGCATGTATGTCTTCCCCTTTTTGTCACATCAACAGGGAAGTAAACAATGTATGCAATCTTGAAGATTCTCCAAACGTAGCTCTATGTAATGATCTTAAAAAAAGTAATCTTGATGTAGAAGTAGAATAACCCAAACTTTGTGTTCTATGTCTTGTACTATCCATGTGATAAAGAACTTATACTCATCTGACAAAGTATAAGTAGATCTCGATCACTTGTCAATATTCTCATCCTATATGAGACACTGAGCACGATAATGTAACTCCTTCAAGTGTTATGACAAGTCTTCGTCACCAAACATTTAAAGCACGAACAAGTTATCTTTAAAGTCAGTGTATGGATCCACGACTTTAAGATATGATAGAACACAAACTCGCGAAAATCTTCTTCAAACATCAAACTTACCATAAGAATTCTTCCCCTTAAGCCAACACCTCTTCATGACGAATTATAATGAAATAACATCTTCATACCATATGTAAAAGTTTCGCAACGGATAACTCTTTCACAAGGTTATCCCGATTACATAATCTAAAATATCCATCAAATTCCCCATGAATTATTGCTAACTTACTTAAAAATCATTGAATCCTTGTAAAAATATCCGAGCCATAAATATCAACTTGATATTCTAAATAAAAACGAGATTCCATGTAACTTCGTGTGTAAATTCCTCCTTTTTGTGTGCTAAAAACGTACCAATTTTCTCAAACAGCAACTATTCCTTTTGTTATCCAATATCCTTCACTATCCAAGATATCAACACTGTGTGTTGTCCAATATCAGACAACACATGTCAGCGTTTGAAAATGTATATATCGGACAACAAGTGTCAACGCCTCCTGTCAGCGTCAACTTTATTCCTGTCAGCGCCAACTTTAAACCTGTCAGCGCCTGGCCATCAACGTCTCATCCATGCCTTGTCAGCGTCACACCAACATCTATCAGCTTCACACCAACATCTATCAGCGTCTAAATAACACTCATCAGCGGCTAATTGATCTAGGGTTTTATAAACTCTAAATCATGATTTTATGTGAAAAACCATAAACTGCAGTGAACTTCGACATCAAATAACTTATCCATGAGATCTCAGATCGAAGATCCCTTCGGTGAGATGCTAGACACAAGTTTCAAGAACCTACAGGTAGAATTTCACGACGATCCAACGGTTAACGAAGGAGAAATCGCGTTTTTACTATTACTGTTCACAGAAAACAGCATATGACCCCTGCTGACTTTGACGCTAAATAACTTTTTCTTGGGGATAGATCTCGACAATCCCTCTGGTGAATATTTAGATATATGTGTGTAGAACACACACCAAAAATTTCGTGGTGATCAAACTGTTCAATAAAAAGTTATGGCCTTCTGAATACTGCTGCGCACACAAAAACGTCCAGAAAAACCCTAGACGGAATTTTCTTCTTCTTCACGATACACGAACATCTTGTTGGTCCTAGCATCACGAGCCACGAGGCTCTGATACCAGTTGTGGAATCCTAAGATTCACGGATCCTTTAAGCTACTAGGAATGCATCATGTTCATATGATTAGATAATCAAAGCGGAATTAGAACATGACACATTAACAAGGTGTTTAGGCACAAAGAACATGAATTAAAACAAATGGATTTCTCATTATATTAATAACAAACAATCACTAGACGTGTATACATTGAATCCCACGTCTAGTCGACACACGCTTTAGGTTTACATTGTATATGAAAGTTATGAATAAGCCTAATACCCTTGGTTCCTTTTATAGTGTAAGGATTAGGGTTTACAAGAGATAATATCAAATAAACATGTAAATCTTCTATTTAAATAACTATATACAGAATATATCCTGCATATATATCCAAATAGAAGCTTCCAAAGGCTTCTTGTCTATGTTTCTATCAATGCTTACATTGTACATGACAATGCTTGGATTGTACATGACAATGCTTGCTTCTGTCAACACCAGATTTGTTCTTGACAACGCTTGATTTGCTCTTGTCAACGCTTAGACAAATGCCTTCATGTTTTCTTCGTTTTTGAGTTTCTGCCACATCAAATTTTTGACCCAACACTTTAATTAAATAAAAACATGGATAAAAACATGTCATGGATTCAAGGGGTAAGAAAAAGGGTTGTTTCCGGGTTGGTTGTTTCGGCTGACACATAAACCGAGAGCCCCATGGCTCACAGCGTGTTTTTGTCACGACCACCAACCGAGATCTATGTCTCGGTGGTGTGGGTGGTCGGTCGACAGCAGGTAAAAGGCACCTCGACTTGCGTCGGGGGTGTCCTTATGGTTTATGTGGGTCTCGGCAGCAAGCAAACCAACACCACCGGCCCAACCGGTGGCTAAAATGGTCAAGCAGGGGGAACCGCAGCCTACGCAGGGCGAACCACCGGCTACAGCCGGTGGGAACTTTTATGTCAGCGGCTAGCCGAGAGAAGCAAGACCACCGGATTAAGCCAGTGGCAGCTTACCGAAAGCAGGGGCAACCGGCTCAACCGGTTTTCCACTTTTTTTTGGGGGGGGGGGGGGGGGGTTGGTTTAGACCGGTTCACGGGTTTTCACGGGTCCGGTTCACGACATGTTTTACTTAGATAACTGATAGGTGTGTAAACACCCATCCTTTTACCACTTAATTCTGGCTAAAACGAGACCAAAACGCGTATTTAATATCATTTGTTTGGAATTATGCGTGGTTTTTGTGTTTATTGTGTTTTCAGAGCCAACCGGATGAATATTGAAGAAAACATGGGATTACACGGGTTTTACTTAAGAAAAGGACTCAAGATAAAGTCTATTGTCCAAGAGATGCAAAAGATTTGAAGTCACTGGGCCTATTCGAAGATTTATCGAAGAAAGGGACCAAAGATGGAAGATTTACATAAGTCGAAGAAACTCAAGTCTATTAAACGAAGAAATTAAAAGACGAGTTGAATTTAATCAACGACAAATCCCGAATCAGAATCGAAAACGTCAACTTTTCTGAAAAGACGAGAAGACAAGAAGAACGGGAGAAAGCCCACTCACCAACCAAAAGACAAGCCTATAAATAGACCACCCCTCACACATTTAGCCAGTTAGTTTTTAGTTTTCTTCTCCCCCACCTTTTTCTCCTTTTAGTTCGTTTCATCACCAACACCACTAGGGTGTTTGGTGATCTTGATCTTTGATTTTTAATCTTGTAATTTTCATCTTTGTTTTGTGATTGTTAAAACAGTAATCATCCATACAAGTTCTTGTTTAATCTTTCCATTTCATCTTGTTAATCATCATCTTTCTCTTCAAGTTCTTAAGTTTTTATTTTATTGATTTGATCTTTAAAAGTTGTTGGGTTTTGTGTTTTTGTTGATGGGATTTGTAGTTTATGGTTAGTAGATGCTTAGTGATTAGTTTATTTAAGTTTTTGGTGAAAAACTTGGTGATTTTTGGATCAAAAATTGGTTTCCTTGTTCTTCGGGTAAAACGACTGTTTTTGTGTTTCCAGACTTCCGGATGAACTCAAAAGTTCCGGATGAACATCAAGTTCCGAATGAATATGTTATTTAAAAGTTCCGATTGAGTTTTCCTTTTAAAGTTCCGAATCAGTCTTAAACTTCCGAACGAACTGAAAGTTCTGGACGAAACCAATCTTCCGAATGAACTGAAGTTCCGGATGAGTAGAAAAGTTCCGAATGAGTTTCCTAAACCAAACTTCCGAGTCAGTCTAAAGTTCCGGATGAACCTAAGTTCCGAATGAAGTGAAACTTCCGGATGAACCAAAGTTCCGAATGAAGCAAAACTTCCGGATGAACCAAAGTTCCGAGCCAAGTTCCGTTTGAAAGTTCCGCATAAAGATCCGAACCAAACTTCTGAACGAAGTTCCGAATCAAGGTGTTCCGAGTGAAAAGTTCCGGATGAGCAAGTTCCGAATCAAGGTTAAAACTTCCGAATCAAGTTTCTTTTGAGCATTTTAAAGGTTCACTTACTGTTTCTTTACTTACTGTTTCTTTACTGTTCCTTCATTTTATATTTATATTATACCTTTAATTTCAGTTTTAATTTTAATTTTAATATTAATTTTAATTCAAAGTTTTTATTAATTGTCATTAAATTAATTATCTTAGATTTAAGTTTTCATTTTAATACATTTAAACTTTTTAGTAGACTAGAAAACTAAAACCCCTTTTAGTAACCAAGAACAATTATTCCACTTAAGACCGAGATCAATTCGAGAGGATTCCGAGACATAAAATCTAAAACCCAAAGAAAAGACATGTATCAAATGGCGCCGCTGCCGGCTCTTCTCGTTAAGATCAAAAGTTTTTTGTGAGAACTTGGAGTTTGGGATCCGTTCCCCGTGAACGTTAATTTTTCATAAAAATTTTCAAAAACACAAAAAAATATAAAATTTTCAAAAATCCTAAAAAGTAAAATAAAAAAAAAACATAAAAAACCAAAAATATTTATGCCTTGTTTTTCTCTTGTTAGTTCTTTTGCAGGTGTATGCGCACTCGATCCACGTCTTATCAAGAGCCCGAGCCTCTCGATCACTTAGACATGGCCGGTGTACAAAACAACAACAACCCACCTCTCAACAACATGAACAATAACAACAACAATGAGCCCCTTCCGGATAATCGCCCGATGATTGAATTGCTGCAAGCTCATGTAGATGGCAACACTGATCCAATTGTCATACCTCCAATTGCCGCCAACAACTTTGAGCTAAAATCAGGCTTTATCCAGATGGTCTCCGCTCAACCATTCTTGGGACGTACCATTGATGATCCACACGACCACATCAAGAGATTCTTGCAACTCACCAACACGGTCAAGTTCAATGGTGTTCCACAAGAGGTTATAAGGTTGCAACTTTTTCCCTTTTCTTTAGAGGGACAAGCCCGGCATTGGCTTGCTAAAGAACCGCCACAGAGTATTCTCTCGTGGACGGATTTGGAAACCAAGTTTATCAATTACTTTTTCCCACCCTCTCGTACTACCGCTTTGCGGAATGAAATCATAAATTTTGAACAAAAGTACGATGAGTCGTTCAGTGAATCTTGGGATCGTTTTAAAGATCTTTTAAGAAAATGCCCACAACATGGTTTTACCAAAGTACATCATATTAATACTTTTTACAATGGTTTAAGCATGAGTGACCAAGATTCACTAAACAGTGCCTCGGGGGGTAATCTATTGGCTAAGACTTCCAATGCTGCTTGGGACATCATTGAGAATAAATCTCATGTGCAAACCAAGAGTGTTCGGACCAATGTCGCTAGTGCTAGCACTAGTGACAGCGACAAGCGACTGGACAAAATCACTACGCTTCTTGAATCGCTTGTCACCCACACCGTCAGCAACAACAACAGCAACAACGCTAAAAACGCTCAAGTTAACGCTGTCAGCCAACCTTGTGAGATATGCGGTGGTCCTCACTCTTACACCAATTGTACCGCCACTCAAGACTACCTTGCTGAAAATGTGAATGCGGCATATGGCACCTATCCTCAACCCGCCTATCAAGCTAGACCTCAAGGTGACCGTAATTTGCTTAGCTACCATTCTAACAATTATCTTTCCCCACCTGGTTTTCCCCTGATGAGACTGTATTTATACATAGTCTCATCGTCCAAATCGGGCTTAAAACGCTTAAAATATCATCAAAATACCCATATATGTGCTTGTGTTTGTTCACTGTGTATTTTAGGTACGGATATCGTGAATTCACCAAAAGATCAAAGGAATCAAGCAAAAACGAACACGGGAAACGAAGCCGCACAAAGAACCGGACCTGAATCATGATTTTCCTATCAAGTCCTTGAAGTTTGAAGATTTGGCAACTTTGGTCCCTCTACTTTGGAAGACTTGTCATATTATACCCTTGTGAACACTCAAATTACACATTGGGTCCCTAATATTTCAAGAATATACACATTTGGTCCTTGAAGAATGCAATTTATGCATAAAAAGCCCTTTAAACAAGCTTTGAAAATCATGGTGCCAAATTTGACAAGTGTTTGAAAGTTACTATAAAGGGAATTTGAGTTTTGGAGCTGTTATTACCAAAAGACAAGCACAAGGAAGTTTAGGGAGCATTTGGGCCAGACAAACAAAACCCCCCCAGCCATTCACCTCATGACACATCACCCTCTCTCTCCCCTCAACCAATCACCTTTCATCCCTCGTCCACCTTACACAACCACTTAGTTTTAAAAAAACTGATTAATTAATCAGTAAATAAAAAGGGGGTAAACACTTTTTCAAAACCTAATCACCCCTAAAACACATTAAACCTCACTGTTTATTATCATCTCCTTTCTATAAACCCTAATCCGTTTTAGCACTAATCAAAGGGGTTTGCCCCACAACTTTCCAGATCCTCAATTTACCCTTTCCCCATCCAAACCCACACCCCAAAAACATCACCATCTATCCCATGTGCTCTCCCCAGCTGTGCCCTGACCCACAACTCAACATGAAGACAAGTCTTGACAGCAATCCAACGTCCCTAAGGAATTTCGTGCTCCCAAAGCCTTGATAAATGGCCAAGATCATTCCATCACAACCTGGCATCTCTTCATCAAGAATCTTTTGACCAAATCAGTCAACAAGAAGGGTAAGACTGGAAAAATCAAACTAGGGTTTAGGGCTTTAGTATTATTGTATTATTTTATTCTAGTATGTTCTTTAGCTTAGTATAAAATGAGATGGCTTGTATCTCATTTGGCTTTTGTTCCAGTTTTTTGTAAAAATATTTAAATGATTAATGATAATGAAAGTTTGAGTTTTGTACAATAACTGAGTTCCAATTTAATTGTTTTTTCTAGTGTAATCTTAATTTTCAGCAAGATAGTTTAAGGGTTTTGAAGATTGTTCAAAAGTATTTTCCAAAAACGTTTTCTTTAAACTTTCTGAAATCCACACACAATGAAGTGATAGTGGATTTGTGTGTGGGATTTCAGAGTTTATCTATTGGTTTTCATAGTCTCAAAGTTTCAAGTGGTTTCAAAGTTGGTATTCCAAAAACCTGTTTTCTAAGATTTTCTCAAAATCTTTTATTTTTCTTACTGCTTACTGTAGCAAAAGCTATCACAAGCCTGACAAGCTTGTGATAGGATTCTACTACTTGAAGTCTTTTTCTTGTTTGGTGGTGTATGTGCAGGTATCAACAAGAGGAAATCAAGCAATCATCATTCCATTTTCATTCTTTTTCATCATTTGTTGAAGACATATTGCACCCTGGTTTAGTTGTTGAACCTCAGCAGGGTTCTTGCACTTCTCACAAGCTTTCATAAGCTCCTATACCACCTTTTTGAAGGCATCAGCTGACCTAGGTTTGGCTTGAACCCAAAAAGTATAGGATATTTGAGTTTGATGTGATGCTTATGTGATTGTTGTGAAACCTGTTTGTATGAGCATTTAAGTGTTTATCCAGTCTAGTTTAGGATCTTTATGCATGATTTGGTAGTTGGGAATTAGGTTTGAGCTGTTTAGATCACTATTACTTTGTTAATTTTTGATTTCAGATATTAAGGGTGTGTTTGAGACTAGGGTTTAAGGTAAGACTTGTGACAATTCTTGGCTAAAATCAGACTTAAACAGACTCCTTTGGTTAATGATAGTTAAAATCAGTCATTTGCTTTAGGTTTTGTAGGATAAAATTATATTTGCATGCTCAATTTGGGTGATATTAGCTAAAAATCAGCAATCACACTTTTCTGCCTATTTTAGTGAAAATTTTACTTGAAATCTTTGAGCATTGTTAGGGAAGGTGTTTAGATAGGAGTGTGTTTAGTCCTTGTGTGATTTGGAGCTAAATTGAGCAAAGTTTGGTGAGCCAAAACTCACCAAACTGCCAAGTGCATCAGCAAACAAACACCCACAGACCTATAGCCTTTACAGTAACTTATTTGGCCTCTTTGTGTTTGGTATTTGACTGCAACCTGCTCTTTTTCTTGTTTATTGTGACTCCCCACACTTCCATGAGTGTGGGGGTGCCCCTCTTGTCCATCAAAACCAAGAAACAAGCAATCTACCATCAGTTTAGTGCCCAGACCTTGATATTGCACTAGCAGTGGGAAATTCATTACCCCTGCTAGTGCTTTTGTTTCCACTGCTTGCACAAGAAGACAGAAAGTGACCAAAGGTCACTATCACAATCTCAAAAATTTGTCTTTTGTGAACTTTTTTAGGATTTAGGTCTTCAAACTTTTTGCATTATTTTTCTTTTTTAATTCTTGATTTTTCAGTATAATTTATTTTAGGGTTACTGTTCATTTGCTATTTTTTTTCATAATTTAGCTATTTTAATTAACTTTTTATTATTCAGTTTTTTGTCTTTTAGTGTAGAAAAGGTATATTTTTCACTTTTAAAATTTTTCTTATATTTAGAAAATTAGTTTAAGATTTTTAGTTTAAAAAATATTCACTGTTCACTTTTTAATTATTTTTTATAATTAATTTAAGTTAATTAGGGTTTTATTATTAATCTGTTTTGTCTTTTAGTGCAAAATTTTACTTTTTTCAAACTTTTTCAATTTTCTACTGTTCATTAGAGTAATTTAGGATTTTTAAAATTGTCAAATTAATTTTGGCATTATTTAGTTATTTTTTTATGATTATTTTAGTTTAAAAATAGTTTTTAGTCATTTAAAAATGGAAAAATAGTTTTTAAAATTTAAGAAAAATACTTTTTAGTCTTTAAATAATATAAGTAACTTATTTGTTCAATAAAATTATATTTTGGGCATTTGTTAATTATATTTAATTTTTGGGCTTTAATTAGCATTAAAAATTGAATAATTAATTAATAAAAGGTTTTAAAATATATTTGTTGGATTTTTATTCTTATTTATATTATTTAAGACTTAGTTTTAACTTACAATTAATTTTTAGGTTTAATTTTTAATTTTGTCGCGTTTTACGTATTTACGTTCGCGTTTTACGTCAACGTCGTAGTTTAAATCGTAGTCGTAGCTCGTCTTTTAATTTCTCTCTTCTCAACCAAAAACGTCACTAATCCAAACTTTGATTTTATATATATTGGCACATTAATACACACACCTCCTTCGAGAACGAACCTGGAATTTATTCGTCTTCACGGTTTTCCTAAATCGTGTCGATTAATACTTACCGCATTTATACTCGTCTTTTTCCTAAAAGACGTGTTTTTACTCAACATCATTTTGGCGCCGCTGCCGGGGACCAAAATGGGCTCGTCTTCACCACCTTCGAAGGACCACGTCTTTGAGGCTTCAACTTCTAACTCCATCGAAGTGCCTCCTTTGCCTAGCCCAACACCCGTTGAGGCTATAGGGTTTATCGACATCGATCCTCTCGTCTTAGAAAAGTCACCTAAGCATAGTCATTTTACTTGTAAGTCCATGGTTGTGAGTGCTCACGTCGACTCTTTCTTTGACGATGACGATGGCGATTTTGCCGAGATTAATCACGTACTTCGAAATCCACATGCAATTTTTGATTCTCCAAAGAAGAAACATGTGAAGTACGATGATTATGAGTTTGATCCCGAGATTGAGGAAATCATTGAACGAGAGCTAGCTCTTATGCCTTCACTTCCACCTACGAGTGAGGTCGACCTTTCCAAAATCGAGGATGAACTTGATGAGTTGGAGCGTCTTATTTTCAATGACGAACCAACTCATGTGACCACTAATCCAATTCTCGAGGAGTTACCTAATCAACAATCCTCATTTGAGAATGACGTTTACCACATTCGTGAGGATCTAACTTATCAACGATCCCCACAAAAGAATGATGGTTTCGTGCTTGATCGTGATCTTTTCGAGAGAGTTTCTAAGATACTCAAGGAGGGGAATGACAAACCTTGGTTTGACAAGCCTATCTTTGATGAAGAAATCGACGAGATCGACGTTCATGAGGATGACGAGTATGTAGACCCCGAGGGGGCGGTGTTCTTTATTGACAAACGTTTTGAGAACTTATACAATCCGCCACCCCCTCCCACCAAAGACTTAAATGTGAGGATTTTTAGCGCGACTAATTTTGAATTTGACACGTCAAATATTTTCTACATTATTCAATCGGGTTTTCATAAGGAGTTTAAAAACGATGAAAAAGGAAAGGATTTTAAAAATGTTTTAAATGATTTTTCTACATGTTTAACTCCGTCATCACATCGTGTTATGAGTACTACCACCTCGTCTACTCCTTTTGACGATGGTTGGTGTGGTTTTAGTGTGGGGGAAGCCCCAAATGTTCCCTCCCATTTCTCCACCGAGGACGAGATTTACGATCCCGGAATTGCTTGTAAAGGGAAATCTCGGTCTTCCACCGATGCAATAAATGGAAAAAAAATTCGTTTGCTTGGTGTGAGTCTACCTCGAGTAGCTCATAAGTTTGACTTACCCATTGCCCCACCTTTCTACTTCTCATCTCTTTTCTTCTACCCCATTGGGGTTTGTGTTGGAGTGGCGTTGTTTCGTCTTTCATCCGAAAACGAAGACGCTATCTTTGACCCCGGTATTCGTATGTCGGGTTTTTAAAGTACTCCACGTACTTTTGGGCCTTGTTTATCATGTAAGCCCCACTAAAAATGACCATACCAAGATTATCCCTAAATGATCACATTTATGGGGATTCGAGTCGAGCTTTTGACTCGGTTATCAAAAACAAGGTGCCTCGTGGGGGATTCTCATGCTTATCCTTGTAAATATTATCGCTTTCTTAGTCTAATGTAACGAGGGGACTTGTGCTCTTCCTACTTTTGTTCCGTGGTTGTTTGTGATTGTGATTTATTAGGTTCATCGTCATCATTGAAGCCTCTCGTGTTCGTTTTATGGATCACTCAAGCTTCGATCGTTGCCCTTGGAGATTCCGATATCCGATGATATCCTTTTATGTTCTAACGTTTATCTTATTAGCACAATTCATAAACGGCTTATAGGTTATTCGTTTTACTCTTTCCATGCTCGAGATTAAGCATTCGACTTCGTCTCTAGTATGGGGGTGTTTACACCCCTAGACTCGAAACATTGAGGACAATGTTTAGTTTTAGTATGGGGGGTGAGTAGATACTTCACCTTGCTTACGTCAACACGCTATCCAATATTCATCTTTTTGTTATCGTTTTATGCAAAATAAGGCTAAAAATGGCCAAATTTTAAAAATTTTCTAGTTTTTCATAAGTGTTTAAGGCACGAATGTAGGTTTTCCGATGGTGAGAATAAGAGTAATTTTTGACTCGACCGTGCGTGTTGAGCACTTAGATCGATTCCTTAACTTTTTAGGCTAAGTCTCTTAAATGAGGACGAGAAATGATAGAGTTATTTATAAGTCTCGTAATCGTCACGATCTTATGTGTAGTAATTATTAGCTTATTCTCCCAACGCTTTTGCATAATAAATTGTTAATAAATATTGATTTGGCGGTTTAGTCATTATTGTTGGTTTCTAATTTGTTTTGGTAGCTTCCATGTAATTAAATTGGGAAAACATTAAGGTATCGCCAGCGTCACGGTTTTGAAGTATTGGCACCCGAATAATCGAAAGCTTCACCTAATAATAAGATTTCAAGTGCTCACCTAAATTAAGCAAAAATTTGAAGCTCATAAGGCCGAAAAATCTATGCCCAAACTGAAAGTGAATCAAGCCTTAATCTTCGAAGCTTTAAAGATCCAAAATTCGCCTTAGCGTGAGGATATACGTCTTTGGCTAATAAAACCACCGATGAGGCGGATAATAAAAGGCAAGGCAAGACCGAAGTCATAATAAAAGCTTCATGGCGAAGTTGAATAAAAGATGGAGGTAAACCAAAGATAATAAGGCCCTTCCGTTAGGGGGCGTATAAAAGTCTTGGTAATAAGTCTCATGTTCAAAACCGTTATAAAACCGTGTTTATCGATCCTTCTTGTTGACTTAATTTTTTGACATCGTTGTCTATTAGGATGAATTATTAATTTAATGATTTTGGTTACACCGTTAAGTTTCTATTTTTAGACTTAATCTCTATTCACGCATAAGTCAATGATGTATCCTCGTGATCATTAAGACATAATAAAATATAAGAGATACCAAGTAGGAATAAGAGAGTTTAGGTTCGTAATTAACACTCATGAGATGTGTTCGTGTTGCTAACTTATAATAACAATGATCTCGTTACACGCTTAGCATGGAATTGAGTGAAAATCGAGGACGACGAAATTATTTCTAACGAAGCATTCACGTGTTCTTGTTCTATGATCCCAAAAGTCACATTTCTCGTGATGAAAACAATACATTATGTCTAAAACACGTGTAGTAGTTTATTTAAATTTATGTCTTGAATAAATGTCATCATAAAATGAATTTTGGAGGTGTTACGATACTTAATTCTAGCATTGCGTGGGGACACGGCAATGGTTTAGTATGGGGGAGTGATGAGACTGTATTTATACATAGTCTCATCGTCCAAATCGGGCTTAAAACGCTTAAAATATCATCAAAATACCCATATATGTGCTTGTGTTTGTTCATTGTGTATTTTCGGTACGGATATCGTGAATTCACCAAAAGATCAAAGGAATCAAGCAAAAACGAACACGGGAAACGAAGCCGCACAAAGAACCAGACCCGAATCATGATTTTCCTATCAAGTCCTTGAAGTTAGAAGATTTGGCAACTTTGGTCCCTCTACTTTGGAAGACTTGTCATATTATACCCTTGTGAACACTCAAATTACACATTGGGTCCCTAATATTTCAAGAACATACACATTTGGTCCTTGAAGAATGCAATTTATGCATAAAAAGCCCTTTAAACAAGTTTTGAAAATCATGGTGCCAAATTTGACAAGTGTTTGAAAGTTACTATAAAGGGAATTTGAGTTTTGGAGCTGTTATTACCAAAAGACAAGCACAAGGAAGTTTAGGGAGCATTTGGGCCAGACAAACAAAACCCCCCCAGCCATTCACCTCATGACACATCACCCTCTCTCTCCCCTCAACCAATCACCTTTCATCCCTCGTCCACCTCACACAACCACTTAGTTTTAAAAAAACTGATTAATTAATCAGTAAATAAAAAGGGGGTAAACACTTTTTCAAAACCTAATCACCCCTAAAACACATTAAAACTCACTGTTTATTATCATCTCCTTTCTATAAACCCTAATCCGTTTTAGCACTAATAAAAGGGGTTTGCCCCACAACTTTCCAGATCCTCAATTTACCCTCTCCCCATCCAAACCCACACCCCAAAAATGTCACCATCTATCCCATGTGCTCTCCCCAGCTGTGCCCTGCCCCACAACTCAACATGAAGACAAGTCTTGACAGCAATCCAACGTCCCTAAGGAATTTCGTGCTCCCAAAGCCTTGATAAATGGCCAAGATCATTCCATCACAACCTGGCATCTCTTCATCAAGAATCTTTTGACCAAATCAGTCAACAAGAAGGGCAAGACTGGAAAAATCAAACTAGGGTTTAGGGCTTTAGTATTATTGTATTATTTTATTCTAGTATGTTCTTTAGCTTAGTATAAAATGAGATGGCTTGTATCTCATTTGGCTTTTGTTCCAGTTTTTTGTAAAAATATTTAAATGATTAATGATAATGAAAGTTTGAGTTTTGTACAATAACTGAGTTCCAATTTAATTGTTTTTTCTAGTGTAATCTTAATTTTCAGCAAGATAGTTTAAGGGTTTTGAAGATTGTTCAAAAGTATTTTCCAAAAACGTTTTCTTTAAACTTTCTGAAATCCACACACAATGAAGTGATAGTGGATTTGTGTGTGGGATTTCAGAGTTTATCTATTGGTTTTCATAGTCTCAAAGTTTCAAGTGGCTTCAAAGTTGGTATTCCAAAAACCTTTTTTCTAAGATTTTCTCAAAATCTTTTATTTTTCTTACTGCTTACTGTAGCAAAAGCTATCACAAGCCTGACAAGCTTGTGATAGGCTTCTACTACTTGAAGTCTTTTTCTTGTTTGGTGGTGTATGTGCAGGTATCAACAAGAGGAAATCAAGCAATCATCATTCCATTTTCATTCTTTTTCATCATTTGTTGAAGACATATTGCACCCTGGTTTAGTTGTTGAACCTCAGCAGGGTTCTTGCACTTCTCACAAGCTTTCATAAGCTCCTATACCACCTTTTTGAAGGCATCAGCTGACCTAGGTTTGGCTTGAACCCAAAAAGTATAGGATATTTGAGTTTGATGTGATGCTTATGTGATTGTTGTGAAACCTATTTGTATGAGCATTTAAGTGTTTATCCAGTCTAGTTTAGGATCTTTATGCATGATTTGGTAGTTGGGAATTAGGTTTGAGCTGTTTAGATCACTATTACTTTGTTAATTTTTGATTTCAGATATTAAGGGTGTGTTTGGGACTAGGGTTTAAGGTAAGACTTGTGACAATTCTTGGCTAAAATCAGACTTAAACAGACTCCTTTGGTTAATGATAGTTAAAATCAGTCATTTGCTTTAGGTTTTGTAGGATAAAATTATATTTGCATGCTCAATTTGGGTGATATTAGCTAAAAATCAGCAATCACACTTTTCTGCCTATTTTAGTGAAAATTTTACTTGAAATCTTTGAGCATTGTTAGGGAAGGTGTTTAGATAGGAGTGTGTTTAGTCCTTGTGTGATTTGGAGCTAAATTGAGCAAAGTTTGGTGAGCCAAAACTCACCAAACTGCCAAGTGCATCAGCAAACAAACACCCACAGACCTATAGCCTTTAGAGTAACTTATTTGGCCTCTTTGTGTTTGGTATTTGACTGCAACCTGCTCTTTTTCTTGTTTATTGTGACTCCCCACACTTCCATGAGTGTGGGGGTGCCCCTCTTGTCCATCAAAACCAAGAAACAAGCAATCTACCATCAGTTTAGTGCCCAGACCTTGATATTGTACTAGCAGTGGGAACTTCATTACCCCTGCTAGTGCTTTTGTTTCCACTGCTTGCACAAGAAGACAGAAAGTGACCAAAGGTCACTATCACAATCTCAAAAATTTGTCTTTTGTGAACTTTTTTAGGATTTAGGTCTTCAAACTTTTTGCATTATTTTTCTTTTTTAATTCTTGATTTTTCAGTATAATTTATTTTAGGGTTACTGTTCATTTGCTATTTTTTTCATAATTTAGCTATTTTAATTAACTTTTTATTATTCAGTTTTTTGTCTTTTAGTGTAGAAAAGGTATATTTTTCACTTTTAAAATTTTTCTTATATTTATAAAATTAGTTTAAGATTTTTAGTTTAAAAAATATTCACTGTTCACTTTTTAATTATTTTTTATAATTAATTTAAGTTAATTAGGGTTTTATTATTAATCTGTTTTGTCTTTTAGTGCAAAATTTTACTTTTTTCAAACTTTTTCAATTTTCTACTGTTCATTAGAGTAATTTAGGATTTTTAAAATTGTCAAATTAATTTTGGCATTATTTAATTATTTTTTTTGATTATTTTAGTTTAAAAATAGTTTTTAGTCATTTAAAAATAGAAAAACAGTTTTTAAAATTTAAGAAAAATACTTTTTAGTCTTTAAATAATATAAGTAACTTATTTGTTCAATAAAATTATATTTTGGGCATTTTGTTAATTATATTTAATTTTTGGGCTTTAATTAGCATTAAAAATTGAATAATTAATTAATAAAAGGTTTTAAAATATATTTGTTGGATTTTTATTCTTATTTATATTATTTAAGACTTAGTTTTAACTTTTAATTAATTTTTAGGTTTAATTTTTAATTTTGTCGCGTTTTACGTATTTACGTTCGCGTTTTACGTCAACGTCGTAGTTTAAATCGTAGTCGTAGCTCGTCTTTTAATTTCTCTCTTCTCAACCAAAAACGTCACTAATCCAAACTTTGATTTTATATATATTGGCACATTAATACACACACCTCCTTCGAGAACGAACCTGGAATTTATTCGTCTTCACGGTTTTCCTAAATCGTGTCGATTAATACTTACCGCATTTATACTCGTCTTTTTAGGTTTAATTTTTAATTTTGTCGCGTTTTACGTATTTACGTTCGCGTTTTACGTCAACGTCGTAGTTTAAATCGTAGTCGTAGCTCGTCTTTTAATTTCTCTCTTCTCAACCAAAAACGTCACTAATCCAAACTTTGATTTTATATATATTGGCACATTAATACACACACCTCCTTCGAGAACGAACCTGGAATTTATTCGTCTTCACGGTTTTCCTAAATCGTGTCGATTAATACTTACCGCATTTATACTCGTCTTTTTCCTAAAAGACGTGTTTTTACTCAACATCATCCCCCAACCAACTCAAACCAACAACAAAACCTCAATCGCTCTCCTCAACAACAACAACAACCTCGTACACCATACATTCCTCCTCACAAGCAGCAACAACCACCTCAACGTAACAACCAAGTTTACCAACAACCTGCTTATCAACCACCTGCATACAATGCTCCTCCCAACCAACCCACCGCTCTTCACCAAGAAGTGGAAACTTATATGAGGACTAACGATGTGATAGTGGGAAATCTTCAGAGAGAGGTGCTCAACCTGAAAGCAGACTTGGTCAAGCAAGGAAACGATTTGAGAGCCGACATGAGAAATACTTTGGATAGTCAAACGAATGACTTGAAAAACATGATGGCTAGTTTCTTCCAAGGTAATCAACCCTCTTCTTCGGGTACTCTTCCAAGTAACACCGTTGCGAATCAAAGAGGGGAGATGAAAGCAATCACCACTCGAAGTGGCAAAGGTACCAAGGAACCCGAGCTTCCTATACCTCCACAGGTGGTTGTGACTAAGGAGAACGAGTCACCTACTCCTATTCCTCATCCTTCTACTTCCCCAATTTCTCCACCTCTTCCTTCTACCCCTCCTCCACCCGTGGTTGTGAGTGATCCTATTCACCTAAAGCCTTCTTCTTCATCCAATATACCTTATCCTTCAAGGTTGAGGAAAGAGAAGCAAAAGAGCAAGGATGATATTCAAGTTTCAAACTTTCTTAAAATGTTTAAACAATTGAATTTTAACATCTCCTTTGCCGAGGCTCTCGCTCACATGCCCAAATACGCTAAGATGTTTAAAGATCTTCTCAACGACAAGGAAAAGCTTCTTGATATTTCCAACACCCAACTTAATGAGAATTGCTCTGCAGTGCTCTTAAGGAAATTGCCAACCAAGCTTGGTGATCCGGGTCGTTTCCTCATCCCTTGCAACTTCCCGGGTGTAGAGAATTGCATGGCCCTAGCCGATCTAGGTGCCAGTATTAATCTAATGCCTCTAAGCGTTTGGAAGCAATTATCTCTCCCTGAGCTAGTCCCCACCAAAATGACTTTGGAATTAGCTAACCGTACGGTTGCTTATCCAGTGGGGATAGCCGAAGACGTCTTTGTAGGAGTCGACAAATTCACTTTTCCTGCTGATTTCGTTGTTGTTGACTACGACATGGACCCTCGTATGCCATTGATCGTTGGTCGTCCATTCCTGAGGACCGGTCGCACTCTAATCGATGTTGAAGCCGGTGAGCTTATCATGAGAGCGGGTGACGATAAGATCGTCTTCAACATGGGAAAGCTTTCTAAACAGCCTTATTCATACGAGAATGCTAATTGTATTGACGTTCTTCATGAGGCTTGTGAAGAACACTTCAAAGATGCTTGTAAAAGTATTCCTACCTCTCTTCCCAATGTTGAGACCGTTTCCTCTATCGACTCATCACTATCTCTATTTGGAGAAAGTGATTTCCTTTGGAAAGATTTCGAAGCCACCATGAAAGATGTGAATTTAGACAATGACGATTCTACTACCAATTGGGATGAAGATCTCCGCCTCATTGAAAACCTTCTCAAAGAAGACAATCTTTCTCCTCTATCTCCGACGGCTACTGCTATTGATCCTCCTTCTCCTAAAGAGGTGACTAATGATGATCCATCGTTAGTTTCACCATCTATTGAGGATCCTCCCACTCTTGAGCTTAAGGACCTACCTCCTCATATTGAGTACGTTTTCCTTGAATACAACGAGAAGTCGCCCGTCATCATCGAAAAGGACCTAAAAGAAGAAGAAAAAGCCCGACTTGTCGCCGTGTTGAAGAAGCATAAAACAGTTATCGCTTGGAAAATCTCCGACATTCGTGGAATTGATCCTCACTTCTGCACATACAAAATTCTCATGGAGGACGAATTTAAGCCCACAATTCAAAGCCAACGAAGGGTGAATCCAAAAATCCACAAAGTCATCAAAACAGAGGTTATTAAACTTCTTGATGCGGGTATGATTTACCCTATTTCGGATTCACCATGGGTTAGTCCAATCCATTGTGTGCCTAAGAAAGGCGGCATCACCGTTGTCCAAATGCAAACAACGAGCTGATTCCTACCCGTCTCGTCACTGGGTGGAGAGTTTGTATAGACTACCGCAAACTCAATGATGCCATGAGAAAGGATCATTTCCCTCTACCTTTTATGGACCAAATGCTGGAACGTTTAGCGGGTAATGAATATTACTGCTTTCTTGATGGTTTCTCGGGTTATTTTCAAATACCCATCGATCCCCAAGATCAAGAGAAGACAACATTCACTTGTCCCTATGGCACATTTGCTTACAAAAGAATGCCTTTTGGCTTATGTAATGCCCTCGGGACTTTCCAAAGGTGCATGTTGGCTATCTTCCATGACATGGTTGAACAAACCATGGAAGTCTTCATGGATGATTTCTCGGTCTTTGGGGATTCCTTCTCTTCTTGCCTTGCCAATCTGGAACGTATGCTTCAGCGGTGCGAAGACACTCGCCTTGTTCTAAATTGGGAAAAATGCCATTTTATGGTAAAAGAAGGCATTGTGCTAGGACACAAAATCTCTAAAGCCGGTCTTGAAGTCGACCGTGCTAAAGTAGATGTCATAGCCAAATTACCTCCACCTTCAACCGTGAAGGGTGTGAGAAGCTTTCTGGGTCATGCGGGCTTCTATCGTCGTTTCATTCAAGATTTCTCTAAAATCGCTCGCCCGATGACCCACCTCTTGGAAAAAGATACTCCTTTTATCTTTTCCAAAGAGTGTCTTGAAGCCTTCGACTCGCTTAAGGATAAGCTTACTAAGGCACCCGTCTTGGTTACCCCTAATTGGGAGCTGCCTTTCGAGTTGATGTGCGATGCTAGCGACTTTGCTATTGGAGCGGTTCTGGGACAAAGAGTGAACAAACACTTCCAACCAATCCACTATGCTAGCAAGACAATGACGGGGGCACAATTGCATTATACGACAACCGAAAAAGAGCTTTTAGCTGTTGTCTATGCTTTTGAAAAATTCCGCCCCTATCTTGTCCTTTCCACCACAATCGTATACACGGACCATTCCGCGTTGAAGTACTTGATGACAAAACATGATTCTAAGCCAAGACTTCTTCGCTGGGTTTTACTCCTTCAAGAATTCAACATTGAAATTCATGACAAGAAGGGAGCCGAAAACCTGGCCGCGGATCATCTAAGCAGACTTGAGGATCCATATCAAGGGGATCATCCGAACAAAGAGATCAATGAGTCTTTCCCCCTTGAGACCTTAATGTCTATAGATCTCAATCTCGATGGAACCCCGTGGTTTGCGGATATTGCAAACTACTTAGCGGGTGGTGTTCTCATCCAATGGTTAACATCCCAACAAAAAAAGAAGTTCTTGAACGATGTTAAGACTTACTTTTGGGATGACCCTTTTCTATTCAAACAATGCGCTGACTTGATTATTCGCCGATGTGTTGACGGACCGGCCGCTTTGGACATTCTCCAGGCTTGCCACAAAGGACCCACCGGTGGTCACTTTGGTCCCAACTACACTGCCAAAAAAGTGTTTGATTCGGGATTCTACTGGCCCACCATTTACCGTGATGCTCACGAGATGGTTAAACATTGTGATTCTTGCCAAAAACAAGGCAAGATCACACATAAAGATGAGATGCCACAAAATTTCATACAAGAATGTGAAATCTTTGATGTATGGGGCATCGACTTTATGGGGCCATTCCCTTCTTCTAAAGGCAACAAATACATCCTTGTCGCTGTTGACTACGTTTCCAAATGGGTTGAAGCCAAGGCTTTACCCACTAACGACGCGAGGGTGGTTTGTAAATTCTTGAAACAACTGTTTGCTCGATTCGGTGTTCCTCGTGCTATTATCAGTGACCGCGGGACTCATTTTTGCAACGATCAATTTGCAAGAGTCATGGCGAAGTATGGTGTCAATCACCGTCTTTCCACCGCTTATCATCCTCAAACCAACGGTCAAGCCGAAATATCCAACCGTGGATTGAAAAGAATTTTGGAACGTACTGTGGGAGAGCATCGCGCCGCGTGGGCCGATAAGTTAGATGATGCTCTGTGGGCTTTCCGTACTGCTTACAAGACCCCGATCGGCTGTACGCCCTATCGTCTTGTGTACGGGAAAGCTTGCCACCTACCTATCGAGCTGGAACATAAGGCATACTGGGCCTTGAAGTGGGCTAACTTCGACATCAACAAAGCCGGTGATTTTCGCAAGATTCAACTCAACGAGCTACAAGAATTGAGGAATCAAGCTTACGAGAACTCATTGATCTACAAAGAGAAGACCAAGATGATCCACGATGCTAAAATCAAGAACCGAGAGTTCCACGTTGGTGATCAAGTCTTACTCTTTAACTCTCGGTTGAAGATCTTCTCAGGCAAGTTGAAGAGCCGCTGGTCTGGTCCATTCACCATCGCCAATGTTTTTCCCTATGGCACCATTGAGCTTTCTCAGCCAAATGGGCCCAACTTTAAGGTGAATGGCCAGCGTTTGAAATTGTACTTTGGTGAGGACATCTCTCAAGAGATGATTCCATCCCTCACCACGTTCCCCATGAACTAATTTTAGGTCGAGTCAGGCTCGTGACTCGGTTATCAAAAACAAGCGCTCCTCGGGAGGCAGCCCGAGTATCTATCTTTTTATGTTTTAACCTCCTAAGTGTAGGGGGGCCTCTATAGGTGTTTGTTTTTGTGTGGTGATGTGATTACAGGGATTAGTGCACTCTTGGAATCTTTGAAGAACCGTGTTCCCATGTTATCCGAAATCCGGTTCTATCTCTCAACTATCGTGATTCAATTTTCTTCATACTCACATTTGAAATTGATCACTTTAGTCGTCTCTTCCTTAACTTGAGTTAACCAACGTGCACAATGTCATAAGTGTAGGGGAGACTTTCCCACATGCTTAAACATTGAGGACAATGTTTATCTTAAGTGTAGGGGGGACTTCTATCGAAGTTTTAAGTGGACTTTTCCATGAAAATGCCTTCATTTAACCAGAAAATCCTATTTTTCAACATTTTTCAAATTTTTTATTAACTTTGGCCATTTAGTCGTAATTTTTAAATTTTTATCGCTGCTTTCATATGTATATATCCCGCAATAAAGTCAAAAATATTAATAAAATGGTGTAGCTAGTTTAGAAGTCTTTGACATATTAGGCCCGTTGCGTTTATTTTGACTCAACCCGAATAGAATTATCCAAGTTTATTCTAGCTAGTATCCTTAACCATGTAGACCTTAATTGGTTTATTAGGCTAAGTGTCCACGAGTCTCATTACTTGAGATTTTAAATTGTGGAGGACGAGAAATGATAGAGTCAATTATAAGTCGGTATTCTTGCACAAGCTCACTTGGTGTAATTATTTGCCTATTCTCCCATCACTTGCTAATAATTTATCTGCAATAAGTAAGGTCGTACGATTTGAAAAGTTACTTAGCTTCTAGCCCAAGATCGTTTAAAAGTTGCTCGGTAATTATAAGAGTTCATAGCCAAGGCATAACTTATGAAGCGGGGCGCGAAGATTGGCGAGTCCGAAAAGGCCCTAACAAGGCATGAGGATTCCATTTTATTGCTAAAGATCCAAGGTGATGTGAAAACCATTATTCCCAATGTCAATATGAAGGATCAAGACTCACGACGAAAAGCAATCAACTCCCGTTAAGATGATGGAGAAGTCTATCCGAAAAGACCCTAACAAGGTATGAGGATAAATATATCCAAGTCCGAAAAGGAGGCGGATCGTTGTATCTCAAAATCCCAATTAGAGATTGAAGAATAATCATGAAGTCGTGGTCAACAAAGTTGGAGAACCCCTCAAAAGTCTCGAAGTGAAGAAACTCTATTACGATGAGAAGACCATTATCTCGAGCACGTCTCTCAAGATATGAAGTATGAAGTACATGCCAAATATCGGCCCGAGAAAGGTCTCAAATCGTGAACCGAGTTATGCCAAGATATGAACTTTTTGATATCCCGAGAAGCAGTTTTAAGAGATTTTGTCCTTTAGCTAACTATTGATCAAATCATCCTACTTTGCTTTCGGCCTTAATAAACTATCGAAATAAGTCCAAAAATGCATCTTCATGATCATTCTAAGACAAAAATAAAATATAAGAGATACACCTAGGAATAAGGGAGTTTAAGCATTTAATTAAGCCATGTGTGTAAGTGTTTGAATTGCTAACTTATAATAACAATGATCTCGTTTTTAAGCTTAGTTTGGGGAACGTGAAACTTGAGGGTGATAAATCTTCGCAGCACCAAAGCCCTAATGTAAGTCATTGATTTCTTTGCAAGTTATTTCCATCCTTTTGTTTATTTTAAAGTTTTAATTTCTCTTAGTATTTTAATTTGTGTTTAAGTAGAATTTTAATAATAAGGCCAAGGTTGATTGATTATGAGAAAAATGTAAAATTTGCTTTATCACTAAGCATTGCATGAGGGCATGGCAATGGTTAAGTGTAGGGGATTTGATAGGTGTGTAAACACCCATCCTTTTACCACTTAATTCTGGCTAAAACGAGACCAAAACGCGTATTTAATATCATTTGTTTGGAATTATGCGTGGTTTTTGTGTTTATTGTGTTTTCAGAGCCAACCGGATGAATATTGAAGAAAACATGGGATTGCACGGGTTTTACTGAAGAAAAGGACTCAAGATAAAGTCTATTGTCCAAGAGATGCAAAAGATTTGAAGTCACTGGGCCTATTCGAAGATTTATCAAAGAAAGGGACCAAAGATGGAAGATTTACATAAGTCGAAGAAACTCAAGTCTATTAAACGAAGAAATTAAAAGACGAGTTGAATTTAATCGACGACAAATCCCGAATCCGAATCGAAAACGTCAACTTTTCTGAAAAGACGAGAAGACAAGAAGAACGGGAGAAATCCCACTCACCAACCAAAAGACAAGCCTATAAATAGACCACCCCTCACACATTTAGCCAGTTAGTTTTTTGTTTTCTTCTCCCCCACCTTTTTCTCCTTTTAGTTCGTTTCATCACCAACACCACTAGGTTGTTTGGTGATCTTGATATTTGATTTTTAATCTTGTAATTTTCATCTTTGTTTTTGTGATTGTTAAAACAGTAATCATCAATACAAGTTCTTGTTTAATCTTTCCATTTCATCTTGTTCATCATCATCTTTCTCTTCAAGTTCTTAAGTTTTTATTTTATTGATTTGATCTTTAAAAGTTGTTTGGTTTTGTGTTTTTGTTGATGGGATTTGTAGTTTATGGTTAGTAGATGCTTAGTGATTAGTTTATTTAAGTTTTTGGTGAAAAACTTGGTGATTTTTGGATCAAAAAATGGTTTCCTTGTTCTTTGGGTAAAACGACTGTTTTTGTGTTTCCAGACTTCCGGATGAACTCAAAAGTTCCGGATGAACATCAAGTTCCGAATGAATATGTTATTTAAAAGTTCCGATTGAGTTTTCCTTTTAAAGTTCCGAATCAGTCTTAAACTTCCGAACGAACTGAAAGTTCCGGACGAAACCAATCTTCCGAATGAACTGAAGTTCCGGATGAGTAGAAAAGTTCTGAATGAGTTTCCTAAACCAAACTTCTGAGTCAGTCTAAAGTTCCGGATGAACCTAAGTTCCGAATGAAGTGAAACTTCCGGATGAACCAAAGTTCCGAATGAAGCAAAACTTCCGGATGAACCAAAGTTCCGAGCCAAGTTCCGTGTGAAAGTTCCGCATAAAGATCCGAACCAAACTTCCGAACGAAGTTCCGAATCAAGGTGTTTCGAGTGAAAAGTTCCGGATGAGCAAGTTCCGAATCAAGGTTAAAACTTCCGAATCAAGTTTCTTTTGAGCATTTTAAAGGTTCACTTACTGTTTCTTTACTTACTGTTTCTTTACTGTTCCTTCATTTTATATTTATATTATACCTTTAATTTCAGTTTTAATTTTAATTTTAATTTTAATTTTAATTCAAAGTTTTTATTAATTGTCATTAAATTAATTATCTTAGATTTAAGTTTTCATTTTAATACATTTAAACTTTTTAGTAGACTAGAAAACTAAAACCCCTTTTAGTAACCAAGAACAATTATTCCACTTAAGACCGAGATTAATTCGAGAGGATTCCGAGACATAAAATCTAGAACCCAAAGAAAAGACATGTATCAATAACACACGGGTTCGGTTCATGATTATTTTTACAAGTCTAATTAATTTTACAAGTATATTATTTTTACAAGATAATTAAATTAATTAATACATGACTTATAATTAATTTAATTAAACATGAAACATAGGTTATTATTATTATTAAATAATACATGTTTTAACCTAAGTATTTATTTATTTATTTTACACTATAGTATTAATTAATTATTAAACATGACATATGATTAATTAATAATCATGACTTAGGTTATATTAATATAGTATTAATACATGTTTTAACCTAAGTATTTTTATACACTTTAATTTAATTAAATCATGCTTATATTTAATTAACATAATATTATTAATAAACTATATTATAACTACATGACTCATGATATTAATTCAGCTTAATTCTAAATATGGAAACTTTCTAATTCAGTAATGATTGTGGTAAAAATACGACCTTTTAGGAAAAAGGCGTAAAAGCGGAAAGTATTAAGTGATGATTTAGGAAAATCAAACACTCATGACCCAAATAAGTTCGTTTCCCAAGGAGGTATATGTGTGTGAATAATTCGTAATTGATTTGAGATTAATATTTGAAAGAAGGGGATGCGAAAATAGAATGACGAAGACGTGAAAATTATTACTACGAAGACTAAAATTAAAACCGTAAAAAGAGCTAAAATAAAAGTAAATTCTAAAAATTCCCAAAAAATTACAAAAATCAAATTAAAAACTAAGAGTTTACAAATGATCAAAACTTTTTCAAACCTTTTAATTAATTAAATATTAGTTTTTAAATGCTAATTAAAGCCCTAAAAATCAAAATAATTATTAAAAAGCCCAAATAAAGATTTTTCACTTTGTAAACCTCTATAATTACCAAATAAGACTAAAAACTATTTTTATGAATCTTTAAACTAATTAAAACTGTTTAAAATGATTAAAAACTATTAAAAACTTAAAATAATTCTAGAAATTAGAAAAATGATGATAAAATTAATCTAAGAGTTGCAAAAATCTATTTTAATGTATTAAACCTAAGAAAAATATAAAAAGTGCAAAAATGTGAAATTTGAAATTTAATAATAAAATAATATTAAAATAATATTAAAAATCCAAAAATTATAAAAAAATTCTAAAAGGGCTTGCAAAACTAGTTTATTTTAACCTAAACAATCAGAAAATGAAAGTGAAATTACCAAATTACCCCTAATGGGCCCCCAAATGGGCTAAAAACTAAAACAGTCAACCTTAATGGGCTTAATGGGCCGAAAAAGTCAAACTAGGCCCAAATGACCTGAAAAAGCCCTATCTTACTCAAAATTTAATTCTAAACACAAAAGTCTGAAGTCCTAAAAGCTGGTTTTGAGCTTATCACAGCTTAAAAGGTCAACAGCTTATTCTTATTGGGCCAATAAGCCCATTAAGCAATAAGCCAATGCCATAAGCTCTGATTGAACACACAACCTTCTTTTGAGATGCGTAAGAGATCTGTGAAAAGAAATTTTGAAAAAGCACAATCAATAAGCCAGAAATAAGCAAAGAAGAATTTCACTAAAAGACAAAACAGTCGGGTTAGAGTTCTAGGCTGTTTCAGAAGCTTATTCTTTTTGCAAAAGCTCACAAATAGCTTAACTAAGAATATTCAATCATAAAAGTCACAAAAAGCCAAGTAGAATAAACTGTAGGAGCAAATAAGCTGGCTAAAAAAATCAAATAAGCTAGTTTTCTAGCAAAAGCTTAACCAAATGACTTGTAACCTTCCAGATTTGTTATTAAGCTGAGAAAAATGACACCTATTACAAAAGCCAAGTTGTTGCATGTACCAATAAGCAGTTCTCAAAAATAAGCCAATATGTGCTTATTTGACCAAAAGTCAAAGTTCTCCAAAATCAACCAAATGCTCAGGGATTGTTTGTAAGCTTGTTATAAGCAACTTTTGTGAAGAACTCAAGGTAGAGTCCTTGTGAATCAAGTGGTCAGTTGACCAAATGATGGCAGATTTTGGAAAATAAGGCTTAATAAGCCAGTTAGCTTATAAGCCAGCAATAAGGCACACCAAATAGCAAGAAGCACTCACAAGAAACAAAATATCAAGTTCCAAGCAGTTAAACAACAAGGCATACACTAGAATAACACATGCAAGCCCAACTTGAGGTGGTCACTTTGCTGATGCAAATGACCACTTCGGCCAACTTTGATAAGCTCTAGCACCCATAATAAGCAACCAAATTCAACAAACAGATAATGCACAGATAGCTTATCACCTACACTCTTCCCAAACCAGATTTCAGACCTTGGATCTAACAAACAAAGATTTAATTGGATCTGATGTGTTTGACCAATTTCAAACCCCTTTTTTCAGATTTTTCTAAAACTTGAAATCCCTTTTTCAAACCTTTGGATACTTAACCAGGTACTAAAACTTGTTGCATATGACTTGTTTAGACTCCCCAAACCCTAAGAACCAAAGGCACAAGGGCACAAGGCCTTATGATCTAATAATCCCAAACAGCCTTGTTTTAGTCCTTTTTCAAACAAACTTTTTATTCAATCACATAACCTACTGATTTTATGGTTCAAAAACATCAACTAGGTGACAACTAAGAGAATACAACTATAAAACATAAAGCACAAACACCAGAATAACAAATCACATGGCAAAGTACAAATCAGACAATAACATGAAATTTTTTAGAGGAATCTTAACAAGAGGTTATACCTATCCCCCACAACTTCCTAGAGGGATCAGCTATGCTCCTTGGACCTTGTTCAATAGCTAGAACAAGAACAAGGTACTTGAACAAAGGAGATGATATGTGCCTTGGTTGATGGTTCAAAGCAGAACCTCAAGGGCTTTATGTCTTCAACACAAACAGCAAACAACCTATCCAAAGGTTGATAAACCTTCACTAGCTTGGTGTCAACAAGCTTGCAAGGGCTTACAGCTTTTGGATAAGGGTTAGTACAAGTAAAATAAGCAAAACAGATGACTATTTTCAAGCTTATTTCAAACTTGAAACCTTACCAAACATAAACGTGTTTAAACCACAGAATCTAAACACCTTTATAACATCAAATGGAACTCATAATTACCCTTAAACAACACCAACTTTCAAAAACATAAAAAGGAATTACAATTTTCTTAAAATACCAACTTTTATAAATTTTAAAAAGGAATTACAATGTTTAAATAGAAAAACTGGAACAAGGCTCTCTCACATGTTGAGGAGTCCTTATATAGGCCACAAGGGCTGAGATTACAATGAAAACCCTAGCTACAAAGTCCCTAAAATGCCCTTGAAATCTTCTAGACGAATTGTGTTGTAGAGCTGTCCAAATGCATCATGGCTGTTCATTTTAGCTTTGTATCCAAGCAAAGAGTCTTGGCTGTTGATTTGGCCACGTGGCAATCCTTGGAGATGAAGGAATGATGTGATAGGTGGACGGGTTTGAATGGTGGGGTCTTGGGTGAGTGGGAGTGAGTGTTTTTGGTGTGGGGTGGGTTTTAGAGTGTGTGAATTAAACGTGTGTCAAGGTAATTGGGATTTACCCTTTGTTTTAAGTGGAGTGGTAACTGTGTTCATCATGGTAAACAGTAAACAGTTTGATCCGTTTTTGTAGGAGTGAAAGTGTTTGGCGCGTGTTTGTTATGTTTGAACTTTCAGAATGGCAATATGAGTCCTTGTATTTTGGAGAAAAGGGTAAAACGTGTTTTAGCCAACAAAACTTGATTTCCTTTGTTATTTAAGTTACAAACTTCACACTTTTGCCCTAAAACTTTGGCAAAAATATTTCAAGCGTTATTTTTGCCATTTTTGCGTAGTTTGAGGACTGATTTTGGACATTCTTGATCTTCAAAGGTTTTCAATGTATCTTTGACTTCATGAGGGACCATTATTGACAATTTAGAATTGTTGAGGGACTAAACTTGCCAATTCTTTGAAGTTGGAGGACCTTTTTGTAATTTTGGCAAATTTAAGGGACCAAACTTGTAATTATGAATATACAAGGGTTTTAAGTGTCATTTCTTCATAAATTGAGGATCAATCTTGTACATCTTCAAGTCTTCAAGGGTTTTTCTTGGATAATTCATGAACTAGGGCGGGGTTCTTTGTACGGCTTCGTTTCTCGTGTTCGTTTTTCCTTGTTTCGTGTGATCTTTTGTCTTTTTCATGATATCCATACCTAAAACACACAAGTAAACAAATACAAGCATATATATGGTATAATTATGACATTTTATGCAATTAAAGCCCGAAAAGAACGATGAGATCATGTATAAATGCCATCTCATCACTCCCCCATACTAAGCCATTGTCGTGCCCTCACGCAATGCTAGAATAAAGTATCTAAGCATCACCAAAATTCAATTTTATTACCCTTTATTGACAAGTAAAAGACTTGCAAAAATACTACGAAGATGTGTAAAGACATAATGTATGATTTTTATCACGTATGTGACTTTTAGGGTCAATGAATAGAAACAAGTAAATGTCCCATAGAGTAAATTTCGTCATCCTTGATTGTCATACATTCCATGCTAAGTGCAAAAACGAGATCATTCTTGGTACAAGTCACAATGCTAACACTACTCATACGTCCAAATTTTGTAATACTTTTTCTCCCCGCGATCCTAGTTATTATGAAAGGAAATGGGTTTCTAGAATTTTTTTAAATCTTTGTCATGGATCACAAGTGATTCATATTGACTTATTTGATTATTTATTAGTCCGAAAGTAAAGTAGCACGATTTAATTGATAGTTAGCCGAAGGACAAAATCTTTTAAACGGCTTGTCGAGTATCTCCTTAAGTTCATATCTTGACATAACTCGTTTCACGATTTGAGACCGTTCTCAGACTGATATTTGGCATATACTTCATAATTCAACTCTTGGGAAGACGTTCTTGAAATTATGGTATTCTCTTCATATTTTTGGAATTTCTTCACTTGACGTTTTGCAGATATTCTTCATACTTGGACCACGACTTCATCATTTTTCTTCAATCTTTATTTTGGACTTTGATATACAACGATCCGCCTCCTTTTCAGACTTGAATATATTTATCCTCAAACCTTGTAAGGGTCTTTTTGGATAGACTTTCTCCATGATCTTTAGGGGAGTAATTGCTTTTCGTCGTATGTCTCGATCCTTCATATTGATTTAGGAATAATGATACTTCACATCATCTTGGATCTTTAGCAACAAAATAGAGCTCCTCATGCCTTGTTAGGGCCTTTTTGGATCTTCACCAATCTTCGCGTCCCGCTTCAATAAGTTATGCCTTGGCTATGAACTCTATTCAACCCCGAGCAACTTTTAAACGATCTTGTGCTAGAAGCTATGTAACCTTTCAAATCGTACGACCTTACTTATTGCAATTATTTTTATTCCTAATGCATTTGATCTTATGGGAGAAAAAGCCAATATTAAAAACATATGAGTTTTTGAAAGAACATTTTCATGTTCTACGTTTAGCATGATCACTTGTTTAACTCTATCATCTCTCGTTCTTCACTATTTAAAGACCTCTAATTAAAGAGACTCGTGAATACTTAGCCATGCAAGTCAAAATTAAGCCAAATTTGGATTAGATTTCATTAAGAATATATCAAATCAAAGTTTTTGGTTTTCAAGCCACCTATAGGATCTTGCACTTTCTTGGACTTTTTCAAGTTAGAGAATGCATTTTATAGTTCCCTTGATAAGTGACTTTCTAGGATCAATTATAGGAACTTGCGAAAAGTTCTTGTTCTTAACTCGAATGAGCTAAGACTTTCGCGTTTTAAAGTTCCGTATATAAAAGTCTAGCAAAACTTGAATTGAGCGGGTTAAGAAATGTAAATGGCTCCAATGCCCATCAAGTCAAAAATTAGCTCTTATTCTACCCATCGGAAAATATACATTCGTGTCTTAAAAACACCTATTAAAATTAAAAAAAATTTAAAATTTGGCCATTTTTAGCCTTATTAGCAAAATAAAACAAAACTTTGAAAGTTGGAAAACGTGAGGGCGTAGCAAAGCAAGTATCTATTCACCCCCCCCCCCCCCCCCATACTAAAATTAAACATTGTCCTCAATGTTTCGAGTCTAAAGGTGGAGCACCCCATACTAGAGACGGAAAGTCGAATGCTTAGGATCTAGTACGGAAAGGGTGATCAACAATATATTTAAAGCCGTTTATTAATTATGCTAAAAGATAATTGTTAGAACAATAAAGGATATGTCATGGATTCGTGAAAAACTTCTTCAAGCAAACGATGGAGTCTCACGAGAACGAACACGAGAGTCTTCAATCGTAGCGATGATGATGATCTAGATAACACAATCACAAACAAGCACGAGACAACGAGTTGGAAGGGCACAAATCCCCTCTCATTATTTATTAGAAAGCATAAAAAGGATAAGAATGGGATCTCCCCCACGAGGCACCTCGTTTTTGATTACCGAGTCATGAGCTCGACTCGATCCCCTCAATGCTAATTATCATTGGGGAAGGTGACTTGGTCGAGGTCATCCAATGAAGTAATTTCCCTACCAAAGTAGTGCTTAAGCCTATGTCCATTCACCTTGAAGTTAGGACCATCATCTTGAGCTAGCTCGATGGTCCCATAAGGAAACACTTGTGTAATGGTGAAAGGACCCGACCAACGAGATTTCAATTTCCCGGAAAATATCTTTAATCGAGAGTTAAAAAGTAACACTTCGTCACCAACGTTAAAAACCCGGTTTTTAATCTTTGCATCATGAAACTTTTTAGTCTTTTCTTTGAAAATCAATGAATTTTCATAAGCATTATCTCTTAATTCATCTAATTCATTCAATTGTATTTTCTGGTGATCCCCCGTGGTCTTCAAGTCAAAGTTTGCATGCTTAAGGGCCCAATATGCCTTATGCTCCAATTCAATGGGCAAATGACAATTCTTCCCATAGACTAACTTATAAGGAATACAACCGATAGGTGTCTTATAAGCGATCCTAAAGTCCCATAAAGCCTCATCGAGTTTGTCGGACCATGAAGCACGATTTTCTCCAATCGACCTTTCTAAAATCCTCTTCAAAGCTCGGTTCGAAACCTCGACTTGCCCACTCGTTTGCGGTGTGATAAGCCGTAGAAAGACGATGAGTAACTCCATATTTCTTTAAGACCTTCTCGAATTGTTCATTACAAAAATGGGTTCCACGATCGCTTATAATAGCACGAGGGGTTCCGAACCGAGAAATAGTTGCTTCAAAAACTTCACTACCACACGAGCATCATTAGTAGGTAAAGCCTTAGCTTCCACCCACTTAGAAAGGTAGTCGACGGCGACGAGGATATACTTGTTACCATGAGACGATGGGAACGTCCCCATAAAGTCTATGCCCCAAATGTCGAAAATCTCACACACTTGAACTATATTTTGCGGCATTTCATCACGTTGAGACGATTTTCCTTGACGTTTGCATGAATCACACGACTTCACAAGTGCGTGTGCATCACGATAGATAGAAGGCCAAAAGAAGCTGGCATCGAACACTTTCTTAGCCGTGAGATTAGCACCGTGGTGACCACCCGTGGGGTCCCTCGTGACAAGCTCTAAGGATGTTAAAAGCTTCGGTACCAAAAACACAACGTCGAACGAGTTGATCCGCATAAACCCGAAAGAGATAAGGGTCGTCCCAAAAATAGAACTTGACGTCACGAAAGAATTTTCGCTTTTGTTGTGTCGTCATACCCTTGATTATGAAATTGCCGCATGGTAATTTGCAATGTCGGTAAACCATGAGTCTCAAGAGGAAATGTTTCGGTAATTTCCTTGTTCTCGAAAACATCTTTGTGAGGATCTTCTAGACGAGAGAGATGATCGGGCGCTAGATTCTCGATTTCTTTTTTGTCAAGCACGGTGACATCAAATTCTTGGAGGAGGAGCATCTAACGAAGCAATCTCGGCTTAGCATCTTGCTTAGCTAAGAGATACTTGATAGCCGAATGGTCGGTATACACGATGCTTTTAGTTAAGACGAGATAAGATCGGAATTTCTCAAAAGCATAGACCACGGCAAGGAATTCCTTTCCCGTTGTGGTGTACTTTAATTGAGCCTCGGTCATCGTCTTGCTAGCATAATGGATAGGACGGAAATGCTTTTCATAACGTTGCCCTAAGATGGCCCCTATAGCATAATCACTTGCATCGCACATGATTTCAAAGGGTAATTCCCAATTAGGAGCAACAAGAATGGGAGCTTCGGTAAGTTTCCTTTTAAGAGTTTTGAAAGCTCTAACACAATCCTCATTGAAGTTAAAATGAGCATCCTTCTCGAGAAGGTGTGTCATAGGTCGAGAGATTTTCAAAAAGTCTTTGATGAAACGACGATAAATTCTCGCGTGGCCTAGGAAACTCCTAACTCCCTTAACGTTTTTTGGATTAGGTAAATTGGCGATGACGTCTACCTTAGCATTATCGACCTCAATCCCCGCTTTCGAGACCTTATGTCCTAAGAAGATTACTTGTTTACACATAAAATGACATTTTTCCCAATTGAGCACAAGATTGGTTTCTTCACAACGTTTTAACATTTGCTCGAGATTAGATAAACACGACGTTAACGAATTGCCAAACACCAAAAAGTCATCCATAAACACTTCCATCGACTTCTCGATCATATCGTGAAAAATAGCCATCATACACCGTGAAACGTACCCGGTGCATTACAAAGTCCGAAAGGCATCCTACGATAAGAAAACGTTCCATAAGGACACGTGAACGTAGTCTTCTCTTGATCACGAGGGTCGATAGGGATTTGAAAGTAACCGGAAAAACCATCTAAAAAGCAATAGAATTCATTTCCCGCGAGTCGTTCTAAAATTTGATCCATGAAGGACAAAGGAAAGTGGTCTTTACGAGTGGCGTCATTTAACTTTCGGTAGTCAATACACACCCTCCAACCGGTCACAACACGAGTGGGAATTAACTCTTTGTTTTCATTGGGCACGACGTTCATTCCTCCCTTTTTAGGGAGACAATGGATTGGGCTCACCCATTGGATATCGAAGATAGGATAAATCATTCCTGCGTCAAGGAGTTTTAGAACTTCCTTTTTGATGACATCGTGAATTTTAGGGTTTACCCTTCTTTGACTTTGAATTGCGGCTTTGTAGTCCTCCTCCATTAAAATCTTGTGAGTACAAAATTTTGGGTCAATACCCTTAATGTCGGAAATTTTCCACGCAATTGCCCCTTTATGAGCTTTAAGAACTTTCAAGAGCGCGGTTTTTTCCTCATTAGCAAGACCTTTTGCATTAATAACCGGAAACTTATCATCACCTTCCAAGAATGCGTATTCAAGGTGAGATGGAAGATCTTTCAATTCAAGTATAGGCGGTTCCTCGATCGAAGATTTTTGCTCAACACTCATAACTTCCATAGGCGGAAGAAATGGTGGAATAGAAGTATCATCACTAATAATCACCTCATCTTCATTGTCAATTTCATATGAAGTAAAATCGCCTCTTTGGAATGGAGTGAAATTTGGTGTATAATTAGCAAGAATCGGATCCAAAATAGTGGGATTGCCACTTGACGAGCTATTGGAAAAACCTAACACTTCTTGTGAAAACTCATCGCAAACCACATCAACTAAGTCGATGTGATTGATGGTAGCGATTGCATAAACATGAGAAGGTTTTGAGTTTTGAGTAGTGTTTATAACAAGTTCCTCTTCGTTGAATCTCAAAGTAATAGTTCTTGCATGAACGTCGATAAGCGATCTCGAGGTGTCTAAAAATGGACGACATAAAATTAGAGGAACTTGAGGATCCGCGGGGATGTCAACTACTATAAAATCAAAGGGATAGTAGAACTTCCCCACTTTCACGAAAACATCCTCGGCTACTCCACATGCTAAAATAGTAGAATGATCGGCCATCTTGATAGACATGTTCGAAGGACTAAGAGCCGGAAGCGAAAGCGATTTCGAAATGGAAAATGGCACCAAATTAATGCTCGCACCAAGATCGGCCAAGGCGAGGCATTCTTTCATATCTTGTATATCACAAGGAATGAGAAACTTTCCGGGGTCACCAACTTTTTCCGGTATGCGGTTAAGATAAACCGAAGAAAAATTAGCAAGCTTTGAAATCTTTTCCTTATCACTCATCATACTTTTGAAAGTGGAAGCGAAACGAGGCATATATAACAACGCGTCGGCTAAACTTACATCAAAATGAACTGGTTGAAACATTTTTATAAAAAGCTCGATTTGTTGTTTGTTACGTTCTTGCAATTTCTCTTTGTTTCGTCTCGAAGGGTAAGGTAAGGGTGGTGTGGGTTGGACATTAGGCAACGGCCTTGGAATCTCGGGTTCTATGATTGGTATTGGTTCAACCGTAGGTGTGGTTTGAGCGGTACTTCGTGGGCTTGTGATATGCTCCTTTTCGACCATCACCTCGGGCTCTTTCTCGATTTCCTTCTCCGTAGAAGTACTTGGACGAGAGATTGGTTCCTTGAAAGTTTTACCACTACGTGTAGTAATAACCTTCATTTCTCCCTTCGGGTTTGCAATGGTATCACTAGGAATACCACCCGAGGAAGAGGGTTTACACATGATTGCTTCAAACATTTTTGCCATTGGGTCTTCAAATTTTGATTGCCTAGCACCCGCTTTTAACAATTCTTGCTTAATCTCATGTTGTCCTTGTTCCATATTTTGTTGATTTTGTTGAAGACGTTGAACGTTTCCTTCCATTTTATTAGCATGAGTCTTAAGTTCATTAGCAAGTTCGTTTTTAAGCTCGTTTTTCAACTCGGATCTTAAGCTGATCATCTCACGTTGCATGTTATCAAACTTAGCATCGTTTGCTTTTGCATAATCCAAAAATTCTCCATTAAGATTTTTAGTGTGAGCATTTTGAAAACCTTGTGTAGTGTTTTGAAAATCACGGTTTTGGTTTTGATTTGAAAGTTGTCCATTCCCACTTTGATAATTCCCTTTGTTGTAGTTACGTGAATTTCCTTGATAACCACCATTTTGATTGTTGTTTCGATAGTTATTAGCATTTTGATTTGGTGGAGCTTGATTTGGGCGGAAACCTTGGCCGTTTTGGTTGTAAGTTCCCGTTGCTACGTAAGCACTCGAAGTGTTACCACCGGCGGTAATGCACTCGGAAAGATCATGAGCTCCACCACAAGACAAACAACTCTTTTCAACCGCTTTAACCGATGCGGAATTCAAAGCATCTTGTGCTTTCCAATGTGTCATAAGCGTCGAAAACCTATCGAAAAACCGATTGTCCTCATTAGCTTCATCATGTAAGGCATTAATGTTACGAGACGATGACGATGATGACGAACCCATATTGGCAACACTCGGTGTGTTACGAGGGTTATAAACCTTAGATCTATTCTCGATAATCTTTAAAGCTTCATCGGTCGTTTTGCACAAAAAATTACCACCCGCGGCGGCATTAAAATAATCTCGTTCATGATCATTAAGCCCATTATATAAAGTATCTATTTGATGCAATTCCGAAAAATCATGGTGTGGACATTCATGTAACATTTTCTTAAATCGTTCCCATGCCATTGAAAAACTTTCATTATTACGTTGTGTAAACCTTGAAATCTCATTTTTCAAATGTGTTGTTTTAGATGGTGGAAAAAATTGGTTCACAAACTTAGAAACGAGATCACCCCATGTCAAAATCGAATTTGGCGGTTCTTTCTCGAGCCAAATTTTAGCGGGTCCATCTAACGAGTATGGAAACAACATCATCTTAATGGCGTCATGTGGAACATCCTTAAACTTGCTAGTTGCGGTGAGACGATTTAAATTCCTTATGTGGTAATGCGGGTTGTCTTTCTCATGACCTCAAAACTTATTTGCTTGCAACATCGACATTAAACCCGTCTTAATCTCAAAATTCTCCGCGGGAATCACAATAGCTTCTCCGAAACCCTCGGTGGGTGCTTGAAGCAACTCCATCATAGTACGATTACCCATGATAGCTTCTTGTTCTACAATAGGTTCAACAATTGGAGTTTGTTCTTCAATCAAAGGCTCTTGATTTCCTTTACTTTGACGACGTTTATGAGCTCGTTTTGCTTGATTACGAGTTTGCATAAACTTGACGAAGAATGGGAGGTGAGCAAAGAAGATTCTTTTTGGGTGTTTTGTGAATTTTCAATTTTTTTTGTGTTTTTGATTGTTTTTAATTTTTTTGGATTTTTTGTATCTTCGTAGACAACAATCTACCTAATCTCTCCTCGAATCAAACTCTTGATTAAAGAAGCCTCAAAAGAATGAAAACGATCACGCGGAGTGAACGCATTCGAATGACTTTAGAACTTTGGTGAAAACCAAATTGTTCAAGAGGGTTTAATCACATAGAAAACCAAGCAAATATATATGATACGTAATAATACTGTGGGCGGCAAAACCCTCGATTAGCCTTCAATCTCAAAATACTCACAAGCAAGCAGGGAAACGAGGCGGCGCGAAGCACTTAAGAGCCTTTTTCCTTAGGGTATATTTTATAATACCCGCCTTATACCCACCTTATACCCACCTTATAGTTTGTATTTTTTCAAAATCGAGCTTCACGAAAGTATTTATCTATTTTTGCCTTTTTCTTTTTTTTGAGATTCGAATACAATAACTAGGAGATCAAATCCCAATTAAGGTTGTGTTTGCACACTTTTGAAGATATTTTGTATTTGTTGTGATACTTAATACAATATAGTAATAATAATTTCACAAGAAAAACGAAAAAACCGATAATACGTATTAGTAGAGTTCTACTAATACAAATACTATTTATGGTTAATATTAAAAACAAAAAGACAAATTAATCACGGCATACCTCCCCGGCAGCGGCGCCAAAATGATTGTGGTAAAAATACGACCTTTTAGGAAAAAGGCGTAAAAGCGGAAAGTATTAAGTGATGATATAGGAAAATCAAACACTAATGAACCAAATAAGTTCGTTTCCCAAGGAGGTATATGTGTGTGAATAATTCGTAATTGATTTGAGATTAATATTTGAAAGAAGGGGATGAGAAAATAGAATGACGAAGACGTGAAAATTATTACTACGAAGACTAAAATTAAAACCGTAAAAAGAGCTAAAATAAAAATAAATTCTAAAAATTACTAAAAAATTACCAAAAATCAAATTAAATAAACTAAGAGTTTACAAATGATCAAAACTTTTTCAAACCTTTTAATTGATTAAATATTAATTTTTAAATGCTAATTAAAGCCCTAAAAATAAAAATAATTATTAAAAAGCCCAAATAAATATTTTTCACTTTGTAATCCTCTAAAATTACCAAATAAGTCTAAAAACTATTTTTATGAATTTTTAAACTAATTAAAACTATTTAAAATGATTAAATACTATTAAAAACTTAAAATAATTCTATAAATTAGAAACAATGATGATAAAAGTAATCTAAGAGTTGCAAAAAACTTATTATAATGTATTTAACCTAAGAAATATAAAAAGTGCAAAAATATGAAATTTGAAATTTAATAAAAAAATAATATTAAAAATCTAAAAATTATAAAAAATTCTAAAGACTTGCAAACTAGTTTATTTTAACCTAAATAATCAGAAAATGAAAGTGAAATTACCAAATTACCCCTAATGGGCCCCCAAATGGGCTAAAAACTAAAACAGTCAACCTTAATGGGCCGAAAAAGTCAAACTAGACCCAAATGACCTGAAAAAGCCCTATCTGACTCAAAATTTAATTCTAAACACAAAAGTCTGAAGTCCCAAAAGCTGGTTTTGAGCTTATCACAGCTTAAAAGGTCAACAACTTATTCTTATTAGGCCAATAAGCCCATTAAGCAATAAGCCAATGCCATAAGCTCTAATTGAACACCCAACCTTCTTCTGAGATGCCTAAGAGATCTGTGAAAAGAAATTTTGAAAAAGCACACTCAGTAAGCCAGAAATAAGCAAAGAAGAATTTCACTAAAAGACAAAATAGTCGGGTTAGAGTTCTTGGCTGTTTCAGAAGCTGATTCTTTTTGCAAAAGCTCACAAATAGCTTAACTAAGAATAATCAATCATAAAAGTCACAAAAAGCCAAGTAGAATAAGCTGTAGGAGCAAATAAGCTGGCTGAAAAAACCAAATAAGCTAGTTTTCTAGCAAAAGCTTAACCAAATGACTTGTAGCCTTCCAGATTTGTTATTAAGCTCAGAAAAATGACACCTATTACAAAATCCAAGTTGTTGCATGTACCAATAAGCAGTTCTCAAAAATAAGCAAAAATGTGCTTATTTGACCAAAAGTCAAAGTTCTCCAAAATCAACCAAATGCTCAGGGATTGTTTGTAAGCTTGTTATAAGCAACTTTTGTGAAGAACTCAAGGTAGAGTCCTTGTGAATCAAGTGGTCAGTTGACCAAATGATGGCAGATTTTGGCAAATAAGGCTTAATAAGCCAGTTAGCTTATAAGTTAGCAATAAGGCACACCAAATAGCAAGAAGCACTCACAAGCAACAAAATATCAAGTTCCAAGCAGTTAAACAACAAGGCATACACTAGAATAACAAATGAAAGCCCAAATTGAGATGGTCACTTTGCTGATGCAAATGACCACTTCAGTCAACTTTGATAAGCTCTAGCACCCACAATAAGCAACCAAATTAAACAAACAGATAATACACAGATAGTTTATCACCTAAACTCTTCCCAAACCAGATTTCAGACCTTGGATCCAACAAACAAAGATTTTATTGGATCTGATGTGTTTGACCAATTTTAAACCCCTTTTTTTCAGATTTTTCCAAAACTTGAAATCCCTTTTTTAAACCATTTGATACTTAACCAGTTACTAAAACTTGTTGCATATGACTTGTTTAGACTCCCCAAACCCTAACAACGAAGGGCTCGAGGCCACAAGGCCTTATGATCCAATAATCCCAAACAGCCTTGTTTTAGTCCTTTTTCAAACAAACTTGTTATTCAATCACATAACCTACTGATTTTATGGTTCAAAAACTTCAACTAGGTGACAACTAAGAGAATACAACTATAAAACACAAAGCACAAACACCAGAACAGCAAATCACATGGCAAAGTACAAATCAGACAATAACATGAAATTTTTTAGAGGAATCTTAACAAGAGGTTATACCTATCCCCCACAACTTCCTAGAGGGATCAGCTATGCGCCTTGGACCTTGTTCAACAGCTAGAACAAGACCAAGGTACTTGAACAAAGGAGATGATATGTGCCTTGGTTGATGGTTCAAAGCAGAACCTCAAGGGCTTTATGTCTTCAACACAAATAGCAAACAACCTATCCAAAGGTTGATAAACCTTCACTAGCTTGGTGTCAACAAGCTTGCAAGGGCTTATAGCTTTTGGATAAGGGTTAGTACAAGTAAAATAAGCAAAACAGATGACTATTTTCAAGCTTATTTCAAACTTGAAAACCTTAGCAAAACATAAACGTGTTTAAACCACAAGATCTAAACACCTTTATAACATCAAATGGAACTCAGAATTACCCTTAAACAACACCAACTTTCAAAAAAATGAAAAGGAATTACAATTTTCTTAAAATACCAACTTTTATAAATTTTAAAAAGGAATTACAATGTTTAAAGAGTAAAACTAGAACAAGGCTCTCTCACATGTTGAGGAGTCCTTATATAGGCCACAAGGGCTGAGATTACAATGAAAACCCTAGCTACAAAGTCCCTAAAATGCCCTTGAAATCTTCTAGACGAATTGTGTTATAGAGCTGTCCAAATGCATCCTGGCTGTTCATTTTAGCTTTGTATCCAAGCAAAGAGTCTTGGCTGTTGATTTGACCACGTGGCAATCCTTGGAAATGAAGGAATGATGTGATAGGTGGACGGGTTTGAATGGTGGGGTCCTTGGGTGAGTGGGAGTGAGTGTTTTTGGTGTGGGATGGGTTTTAGAGTGTGTGAATTAAACGTGTGTCAAGGTAATTGGGATTTACCCTTTGTTTTAAGTGGAGTGGTAACTGGGTTCATCATGGTAAACAGTAAACAATTTGATCCGTTTTTGTAGGAGTGAAAGTGTTTGGCGCGTGTTTGTTATGTTTGAACTTTCAGAATGGCAATATGAGTCCTTGTATTTTGGAGAAAAGGGTAAAACGTGTTTTCAACCAACAAAACTTGATTTCCTTTGTTAATTAGGTTACAAACTTCACACTTTTGCCCTAAAACTTTGGCAAAAGTATTTCAAGGGTTGTTTTTGCCATTTTTGCATAGTTTGAGGATTGATTTTAGACATTCTTGATCTTCAAAGGTCTTCAATGTATCTTTGACTTCATGAGGGACCATTATTGACAATTTAGAATTGTTGAGGGACTAAACTTGCCAATTCTTCAAAGTTGGAGGACCTTTTTGTATTTTTGACAAACTTAAGGGACCAAACTTGTAATTATGAATATACAAGGGTTTTAAGTGTCATTTCTTCATAAATTGAGGATCAATCTTGTAAATCTTCAAGTCTTCAAGGGTTTTTCTTGTATAGTTCATGAACTAGGGCCCGGTTCTTTGTACGGCTTCGTTTCTCATGTTCGTTTTTCCTTGTTTCTTGTGATCTTTTGTCTTTTTCACGATATCCATACCTAAAACACACAAGTAAACAAATACAAGTATATATATGGTATAATTATGACATCTTATGCAATTAAAGCCCGAAAAGAACGATGAGATCATGTATAAATGCCATCTCATCAAAAGTTACTAATTTTGGAAACTTTCTATTTTTTGAAATTAATCTATTCTAAGCAAATATTCTATTTTTGAAAACTTTCTATTTTTGGAAACTTTCTATGTTAGGAAACTTGCTATTTTTATAAAGTTACTTATTATTACACAACAAGTATAATAATCCAAGAAACACAAGTAATACTTAATCAGAATATACAGAATACATGATAAACACAACTTAACGTTAAAATCAGTAAAACAAGACATGAACATATAAAACAAGCTAAGACATGATATAAAATCAGTTACGTACACAGTAAGAAGAATACTTGTACACGTATACTATTTATGTAGCATTAGTGAGATCGAAGTAGGACTCTCTTCCGTTCGTCTTCTTCGTTCACTGGACATAAGGTACGGATTTCTCGTCCTTTCAGTATGGACATTCTTTCCTTATTAGGATTCCCCGTTTGCGGCCAACTGTTTTCCCAGTATTTGTTTTATATGTTTGATACTTATATTAGATTAAGAGTCTAAGCCATATACATGCATGACTAGTGTCACCTAGTTATGAAGTTACCATAACCATAACAGTGGAGGCACCAGTGTTATGACTTCCCCAAGGTGAAGTGATTGCTCGTGGCGTCCCTTTTCAGTTTTGGCCATAATATTATATTATCATGTGGGGCGTATGGGTGCATCCTAGTTTCATGTTTAGCAGTATTATCAGAGTGAATGTGATGTGTGCCTTGCATCCTTCACTAGGAGTTGATCCCTCCTATCCAGACTATTTAATTAGAGGCAACCCCTCTAATTGCATGAAGAGGTCTCCCCTCCAAGTATTCATGCACGGTGAAACCTCATGACCTATATGGGTTATTTGGCTAATTAAACAAATTTTCATAGAAACATAAGTCTTTTCAAACTAAAAAACCAGTTTTATGAACATGAATCCAGATTACTTAGAACTTATGATATTCCGCTGCTATTAGTCTTATATGCTTACGTTATTCCATGTCATACTTGTATATCCGTGCACTGAGCGTTATGCTCAGCCGTTACTTTCCTTTCCATGTCCCAAAATGATAGGTACCCAAGGACGGACTCGAGCATTTGGAGGAAGTGCATAGGATGGAAGTTGCCATAGACTTCTTCTCCTTTTTGCCATATACTTATGCTTGTTTAGTCTTTCCTAGTTCATATACTTTATTTATGTTTTGGGCTTATGTTTGGGAACCGATGTTTGATTCCGGTTTTCCCTATGGTCATGTATGTTTACTACATATTACCTTGCATGCTTTGATGACACGCCATAATAACGCGTGACATTCCATTTACCAAAATGGGGTGTTACAATGGATTTACCTAAACCCTTAGTACTAGCCCTTTCTGCTAATAATTACCCTAATCCCTTATCTCTAGAAAATAATCCTCAACCAAATAATATACCTATTCTGCAGTGTCAAACTTCTTCATCCCAAGCATCCAATAATATCCCAAATACCCAAAATATATTTGTAGAACAAATCGAGAATATGTTCAACTATTTTAGTGAAGTACCTCCCAAGTGTATTTAAGATTTGGAATATGAAATTGAATGATTTAAGTATGGAAAGATGATAATGCAAGAGGAAATGGAAACTATGGAAAAGGATTTGATAAAAGTGACAAATGAGAATTATGAGTTACGAGATAAGCAGATGTTGCATGATGAGGAAATTACCTTAGCCCGAGTAAGAATGGCAGCAATGGATAAGCTTATTGAAGATATTCAAGTACGACACCAAGAAAATATCAAAGGACTCTTAGACATAATCAAAGATCTCAAGAAGAAGGAGTAAACCAACTATAAAATATTGCAGCTTCCCTAAAAGCTTTGTAAATATTTTAGCTTTTAGTTTTTACTTTTATGTAACAAAGAAGCTTGCTTGTCAGCAAAGTGGATTGTTAATGAATAAAAGTTTATTTTTCTTTCCTTTATTTGCATATCATTCTAGAAAAGAGAAATACTTGACAAAGTATAAGTCTTTAAAATAATTATAGCAAAAGAAAGATATTAGCTTAAACTAAAAAGGACTTCTCAAGTCTATTTGGTTAAAATAAAGTATTAATCTAAATAAAAGATAAATGAACCTATTCCCTAACCTTATATGATGTATATTTAAATTTTTGAAAAAAAAATATGCTCGTAAAGCGTTGTATGTATACACGTATGGAAAATGCTAAAAGACAAGTATATCTAAACTTCAAAAATTTTGTCTTCTAAATTCAGAATGACACATTTAAGGACATCGGTATCTTCTACCCTAACTCCCGAAGGACTTCAACAAATAATTAATGATGGAATTGCTGCAGCTATGAAAATACCGACTTTTAAGATTGTGAAGAATACTACTTCAACAGAAAATTTTATAACTAGTCAGTTATATAAATTCCAAGGAACCGAAGATGTTATTAGTAGAACTCATTGGATTGAAAGAACTGAGACTATTTTCTCCCAAAGTATTTGTGCCGAGGATCGTAAAGAGAAGATTGTTGTTAGTAGTTTAACTACCGAAGCAGTATCATGGTGGAATTACTATTCTCAACTCGTTGGAATAGAAGAAGCTCAAAAGATGAAGTGGTTAGATTTTAAGTGCCTTTTAATGACCCAATATTATCCCTCCATAGAAATCGAGAAAGTGAAAAAGGAATTTTGCTATCTAGTGACACAAGGAAATGATCTCAATGCCTATTTGAGAAAATTTCAAGAGTTAGCAGAATAATATCCTATCACTAATTCCCAAAGAATGATGAAAGCTTTTAAACAAGGATTTCCCCAAGGATTCAAGAAAATGATTACTATCTCTAAACCCCAAAGTTTAGAAGAAGCCATCAATATTTCTTAGAAATTAATGGATAACGTAATCAGGCACAATCTTGTGCAAGAATCAAACACCCTTAAACGTAAACTTAGTGAAGAAGAAGAAGAAGAATATTCTGCTGAAATGAAACCTAATCCGATAAATGTTTATTATGATCCCTATTTTCCTTACTTATATTACCCAAATCCCAACTCATTTAAAATTCCCAAAACACTAGGACACAAAAATTATGCTGGAAAGCTTCCTCTATGTGTAAAATGTCTACTACATCACAAAGGATCTTGCCTAACTAAATGTCGGAATTGCTTCAAGAAAGGTCATCAAACACGATACTGTTGGAGCAAGGCTAATTTCTAAATTTTCTTTTATTTCGTATCTTGTAAATAAATAAATGTAACCAATATATGTCTGTTTTATCAATAAAATCTATGTGTTTGTAATTACATCTCTTGTAAGTGTTATTTTTTTTAACTATATGATAGTACAACTTATTTGAAATATATATATATAATATGTATTTAATCTTTATGACTAAATATTTAACTCATATCTTAACAAGATTGCAAAATCTAAACTTACGAATGTTCAAACCTGGATTTCCCTTATAAAGAAAGGTAAGAACAAGTGATATGATTTTTTAGAATTTCTTAAGACATGATGCCATCCGGATTATTGTCAATTGTATTTTACTAATGATATAGAAACTCTGACAAGATTATACCCAAAATAATTTGTTGGCATAGAGTACCAATATCTAGAGTTTTAAATACATTAAGAAGAATATTATCCCTTATATCTATGGTAAAAATGAGAGAATTATCCAGATATTAGAAATTCATACTCCACGTATGCATTATATTACTTGGAATTACACTTATCCTATAGAGGTATTGTTAGAATAAAACTTTATAATACAATAAGTAATAACTATTAGCTATGTACTGAATTTAAATGGTGATTTATAAGAGAACTTTATCGAGAATAATCTCAATTCTTTTCTTAGTATCAAATTTAAAAGGATCTTTTCCTTATGAACCCGGTTGATTTTGAAAAAAGGCGATAATCAATTCAAGATTTTAATTAAACTATGACTTATTGATTTAAATTTTTTCCAAAAAGAATTCAAAAATAATCATACTTCCTTTAATATTTCAAAAGAACTTATCTGATTTATCGGTATGATTTATATTTATCTTAATGATCTTTATATATTACGTTACGATCTTAATGATTAGAACATAAATTAATGCTTTATAAATGTTCATTTATAATAATTCTAGTAAAAGAGATTGATTGAAGATAAAATAAAAACAATAAAAGTTTCATTCATTGGTATATGAATAGAATATTAGAAGAAATTTTTGAATACGAGAACTATATATGCCTTTAGTACACTAAATTATTATTATAACCTCGGGACGAGACTTTTTTAAGGTAAGAGGCTATGACAACCCATAAACTTCACAAGTATGATGTATGTTATATTTAATAGAAGTGGAAAATCCATTAGAAATTTTTGCTTTTTATGCATTACTTGGTAAGATTAACTACTTCTCCCAACCTGAACTACCATATCAACATATTCCTATATGTTGTTAAATATAACAAGTATTAGTTTATTAGTAATTAAACAAGTATATAAGAATATTTTAAGAAATATAATGATACCCTAAATTCCCTTAGAAACCCTAGAATTCCTATAAATAAATGATGAACTTAAAGATGGAAAAAGTATGAATACATAATATATATGAACAAGTAAACAAGGAATAAGAACAAGGATTATACTATCATATAGAAAGTATAAAGTTATCCAAAGAGTAAATAAGTATAAGCTATACAAAGCTAAATTACAAATAAGTGTACATCATAGTCTAGATCATCACCTAGAAACCTTTATAAACAATATTTCAAGAAATTTAATTATACAAAAATAATGAATCTATAACCAATACAATATATTAATTCTAATCTACTATATGAAGAGGAGTTAAGCAATCACAAAGTACTAATATTCACTAATCTCAAGCTAATTACAAGAAAATGACCTAAAACCAAGATTAGCATATAAAATCCATTCTATAATGAATTAAAGTCTAATATTTTGAAACTAATTATAAAACTCAACTAAGTATAATATTTAGGTAATACATTTGTATCAAGTTAAGTTACAAGTTAATAAAGCATAATGTACAAGTTATCATAGCATAGGATCTTAAGCTCCCATAATTAACCCAAGATTATGATTATTCTATATAAACCCTTAAACTAAAAATGTAGAAACCATAGAAGTAAAAAACATATCATATTAGCCCTAAAATAAGTATTTATAAAGATATAAACCCTAATTACCCAAAATAGAAAGTCATTAGGCTTAATGATATATAAACCCTTATATTAAGAAATCTATATGGTATCATTACTGTTGATCCCAAACTTAGATCGACTAAGCTTTATGTATACGAGATTAGATCAAGTAATACACTTAGAGAAACCTTTGTATGTGTTTATGACAATCCAAGTGTTATGCGGAATTAACACTTAAACAAGATCACAATGATATAAACAAACTTTTACTTTGATTAATGATATCAAACTTGCTTACAATGAAAGTAGTTTACGAATGAAAAACTTATATATTGAACATTAACCTAAAGGTCTTCTTTTATAGACATAAGAAGCCTTGTACAATAATCTACGTATCAGCTATTCTAGGTAAAGATAAATATAGAAAATACATTGTTGTTCCTATCTTTACTAGAAGTAATCTAGAATACAATAAACGCGTAGAGTATATCTTCCCATCAGTGCTTGTCTTCAATGTATCAATGCTTGACTTTATCTTGTCAACGCTTGAGCTGTCAGCGTTTGTTTTGCTTCTGTCAACGCTTGTTTTACTCTTGTCAGCGCTCAAGTAGACTGGCTACAATTTATTCCCAACAATCCTCCCCTAAACTTGATATCCACTCTTATGATCAAGTTTCTGAATAAACATTAAGGACTAGAAGGAATCTTACAAACCTTCTCATATTGGTAATAAATAAATCTGATCAAGTCTTTTGCCACATCACTTGAATAATCAATTTCCAGCTGAGTGTTCTTCATCTTCTCCAAGATATCCTTGGATATGAAATACTGACCATCCACAAGTAGATACCCAGCAAACTTTGTAGAACTCAAATGATAAACACCAGCAGCTGAATACAATCTCCATTGAAGACCACTGAGATCATCTTCAAGATCCTTCCAAATAGCAGGATCCTCATCTTTTGATCCACACATTCTCTTGAATGTAGACCACAGTTTTATTCCATTGGCTGAAGTTGGTGCTTCAGCCTCATACTTGGCCTCTAATAACCTCCATAGGTCTAACAAGTCTTCTTTGTCAAAACTTGAAAACAAAGATATAAGGGTGGTAAAAGTGTGCACCTCTTTTCCATACATGCCAATCTTCCAAAATCCACATTCATCTTCTTCATAGCTCATAATTGGATTTCTGGAATCTAGTGGTAAAACTTGTACCATATCTGAAGCTTCTAATGGTGAGAGCTTGAGGCTCTTTCTTATGACAGCTTCACTTGGATGTAATGGATCCATATCTTTGGGAAACTCAAGAGAAACTCCCTTTTTCATTGGTCTGGGAACAAACATTGCTTTCTTGAGCTCCATTTCCTCTGCAAGTTCTTCTTTTCTTTCATTAGAAAGAAGTCTTATAGTGTTTGCTTCCTGCACTCTAACCCAGATGGGATAAGCTCTACATTCCAACTCAGCAAATGTCAATGCCTTCAATTTCTGATAAGTCCATCCTACTCCATGACATCTGAGCAACATGCAGTATAACTCCCTTCTATCCCTTTTCAACTCTGAGAGAATATTGCTTGCCTTGTGTTTCAAAATGACTTGGCAATCCTTTTGTACTCTGAGAAGAATCTCCAAACCCCATATCTGATCTGAAATGGTCAAGTGTGGATTCTCCATACATCTTTCTTCCCAAGCATGATACATTTGAACCACCTCTTGCATATCAAAATCAACCTGCAACTTCAACTCTCTCAATTTCTCCTTGGCCAACTCATCTCCATACTCAAGTCTTTCTGGCTGTTCTATAATCATAACACTTGAGTCTGAGCTAGCAGCATCACTTCCTTCTTGTTCTTCTGAAGTGACAACAAAAGGTGATTCACCCACCTTTTTCTTTTCTTGTTCCATAATTTGTGCAGCCAACCTTCTATCAAATTCAATTTGTGCTGCATTCTTTGGAACAACCTCTTCTACAATAATACCCTTACCCTTATCTAATGGATCAATTGTTGGTAAGGTAGATGGTGATACCTGTGAAGAAACCTCTTTGATGAGGATGATGACTGGGATACATCACCCTCATGTGCAGGTCTGTCAACGCCCAATTTTGCTGTGTCAGCGCCCAAAATACTCATGTCAACGTTCAACTTCTCCTTGTCAACGCTCAAATTTCCTGCCTTAGCGCCTTTTGCAATTTCCTCCAACATGGCTGTAAATGATAAATTTAAGTTTGTAGGAGAGACTAAAGACGTATCAAAACCTGTCTGTTTCTTCAAACTTGTTAGGGCCTCAGCAACATCCAAAGATTGACCATCATGGTTGCCCTTATCACTCACATTTATTTGATCATCCTCCCCTTTGGAAGATTCCTCCATCCCTCTCCTGGCACTAGCAGTCTCCAAAATAACAATCCTCTCCCTCAATTGCTTGAGTTCAAGGCCTTGTGTGCTGACAACTTGTACCAAGTCTGCATTTTGCTTTTGCAAGCTCATGCAGACTGTCGTCAATTCCATTAGAGTCATTGGTTCCAATATGCCCTCTTCTAAAATGGGTATTTGACCTCCCAAGTCAGATTCATTGGGCATGGATGAGGTCTTAATGATGTTAGAACTGTCTTGGCCAGGTACTAAGCCAGAACCAATAGTCCCAGCCTCATCCATAGCACCAACCACACTTGTGGTGGTGGTTCTCTCTGCTACATGGCTAGGACCACTAGAGGAGAACACTCCAGTAGTCCTTTGGCGTTTTTGTAACCTATATTGTGGTGGTGTAGATAAGGATGTGGATTGGGTGGATGTGGGTTGGTTAAGGGGTGTTTGGGTCTGTGAAGGTTGTGTGTCAACGTTTGAAATAGGCACATCAACGCCAACATTTAATGTGTCAGCGTCGAAGGGTTCTTGGTCAATTTGCATATGTTGGGGTGAAGGTAAAGGTTCTGGGAGTGGGTCAATTTGAGGTTGGGGGTCTGGTTGGGGTTGTGCTGCTGCAATGACAGCAAGCATAGCTTGGGTTAAGGGTAGGTCACGATGTGGGAGTGAGTTCATCTTCATAAAAATCGCTTTCTTTTGCACAGGGATCTCATAAAAATCATTATGATCCCTTGTGCAGTATTCTTGGACATCAAAAACCATTTGTAAAAATCTGGGATAAGCTAAAGTCATTTTATTCCCTTTATTTTTACACATGCCCTCAAAAATCATTTTAGAATAATTAAATTTTTGCCCAGTAGCAATACACACAATAGCACTTGCAATAGATCTATTGATCTCATTGTGTGCAGTGCACTTGGGACTCAAACATTGTAGAAGGACATGTATTAGGTACTTCAAGGCTGGGGGAAACTCCTGTTTATGATATTTATTTAAAGTTCCTTCATCAGGAAAAGGATAACCCAAAGCCCGTAGTCCTTGTTCTATTTCACTAATGGGAAGGGTGGTTATACCATCAGCATCATCAAGATGCAAGGCTTGGCGTACCAAAGCCTCAGTAACCACCCAAGTTCTCCCATGAACAATAGAAGATAATGTAGTCACTCTATTAACTGTTGAGGAACTAACAGTGTTCCAAAACTGTTTAATATGTGTGACAGGAATGAGTGGTGCATGAGAAAGAGCATACCTAATGGGGGATGCGTTCAAATACGCCACCATTTGTGTGTATTGGGGAAACAGAGTATCATCATCTTCAAGATACGTGATCATGTTGTGTTGACTTTTGAACCCCAATTCCAAATCGGATGGTCTAAACTTTGGTGCCATTGTTGAAAGCTGTTAAAATGAGTGATGAAGATGAAGTTGATAAGAGAAAATTGTGTTAGACAAGAATAATAGGTACCCTGTTTAAAAATAGGAGCCAAATATATAGGAGAATAAAATGCATGTGATTGGCCCAAAAAGAGGCAAATATTTTCAAAACACAATCATGAAAATATTGAAAAAGAATAATTTTATCTCATGCATTAAATGAGGTTTATCTGCTCCCAAAATTACGGCCTAAAAATATGTCAAAAAGTAACAACTGGGTAGGTCCCATTGAGTGTCAACGGTCAAAAATAACCTATCAACGCCCAACGGCTATATTCTTGTCAACGTTTGCCATAGCCATGTCAGCGTCTAAATTGGTCACAACAACGCTTGGAAAAATACTTGTCAGCGTCCAAAAATAAAAATGTTTAAAAATGAAAAATGAACTTAACAAAGTAATTTATCCTAGAGAAGATAACCAAAAAGCTAATAATTATTATAGGGCGGCAAGCACTGTCCAGTTATGCACACTTGCTTATGCAAGATAGACATAACAGTCCTCTAGTGTCCCCTGCTAACCAAAACTCTTAACAACTAAGTTACCTTATAAAATTCCTTGTTACTCCCAGGTAACTCCCATAACAAAATCATTCCCAAGTCTCCCAACAGACCACAACCAATTCTAGGCCAAAAATGTCTTGGCAGCATGCATAGTATATCAACTTTGCATGCTACAGTGCCTCATGATTTAGTAAAACTAACTCATACTCACCTGTGGACACAATCTAGAATTGTGATAAGAGTATCAGATGGATACCCAAACATCCTAAAGGTTCCTAAAACCTCCCCTTAAACTATGATACATAAGTTGCTAAAAACATGCATGAACATAAAAAAATTTATGTCAAGATAGGAATTAAAAATTCCAACCATCATCCATAAACAAAAACATGCTCAAATGCTTCTCCAATGATCCATAAGCAACTCTGTATCCAATGGTATACTGCTAACACCTCCTGCACATTTAGATTGAAAACCACAAAACTAACATTGTTGCTGACAACGCCCCGATAACACATAACAGCGTTGAGGGAAGCTTTGTCAATGTTAGACAATTATATTGCTGACAACGTCACAAAAACACTTATCAGCGTTCAAGCAACCTTTGTCAGTGTTAGAAAAATATAGTGGAAAATCTAAATCTTCAAAAAGACCAATAACAATGCATCATCCTATACATACTTTACAAAAAGACTCCAAAACACATATTATGTGAGATTGATCATTCCAATACTTGTTACCAAGTATTGAAACCTCCCAGCATCAAAAGGTTTAGTTAGTAAATCTGACACATTTTCTTCTGTGTCAACCCTATCTGGTTGTATTAAACCCTTTTCAAAACAATCTCTTATAAAATGGTGTCTAATTTCTATGTGTTTAGTTTTAGAATGATGTACAGGATTCTTAATGATGCATAATGTGATGTTATTGTCAACAAATATCTTGGTATGCATGAAATTGTACCCATAGTCCAACAGCTGGTTCTGAATCCACAAAACTTGTCCACAACAAGCAGCTGCAGCAACATACTCGGCTTCAGTTGTAGAATTTGCCACCACTGTTTGTTTCTTGCATTGCCAAGATATCAACCTGCTCCCAAGAAACTGACATCCACCAGTTGTGGATTTCCTATCAAATTTATCACCTCCATAGTCACTGTCTGAATATGCAATCAGCTCCAATGGTGAATCATTTGGGTACCACAAACCAAGACTAGGATAGCATCTTAGGTACCTAAAGATCCTCTTCACAGCATAAAGGTGACATTCTTTGGGAGTCACTTGATGGCGTGCACAAGCACACACAACAAACATGATGTCAGGTCTGGAGGCTGTAAGGTACATCAATGATCCAATCATGGATCTATAGTGCCTGACATCAACATCTTTCCCATCTCCAATCTTTCCCCAAGGGTGTTCTCTATCCATAGGAGTAGTAGCCCTCTTTTCATGCGGAGAAAAGCCAAACTTCTTCAAGATCTCAGCCACATATTTATCCTGGGAGATGAAGATACCATCTTCTTTCTGCTGAACTTGTAAACCAAGAAAGAAGTTCATCTCCCCCATAGCACTCATCTTGAATTTGTCAGTCATCAGCTTGGAGAAATCCTCACTCATCTTTGGATCAGTAGACCCAAAAATGATGTCATCAACATAGACCTGGACAAGCAACACATCCTTGCCTTTCTTCTTTGTAAATAGTGTCTGATCTATGGTGCCCCTCTTGAATCCATTTTCCACTAAGCAAGTAGACAAAGTACCATACCATGCTCTAGGGGCTTGATGAAGTCCATACATAGCCTTTTTGACTTTATACACCTTATCTGGATTCTCTGGATCCCCAAAACCAGGAGGCTGCATCACATATACCTCCTCAACAATTGTACCATAGAGGAAGGCACTCTTGACATCCATTTGATAGACAGTGAAGCCCATGCAGGATGCATAGGCTAAAAAGATCCTTATAGCTTCAATCCTTGCAACTGGTGCAAAGACCTCCTCATAGTCTATCCCCTCCTCTTGTGTATATCCCTGAGCCACTAACCTTGCCTTGTTTCTGACCACAATGCCTCTTTCATCTCGCTTGTTTCTTAGAACCCATCTTGTCCCTATAGGTCTGACATATCTGGGACAATCAACCAGCTCCCAAACATCCTGAATTGCAAATTGGTGAAGCTCATCCTGCATTGCTTCCACCCAACTTGGTTCTTTGAGAGCATCAAATATTTTCTTGGGTTCCTGTTGTGACAGAAAACAGGCAAACAAACATGCTTGTACAAGAGGGGTATCAACCTTCTTGTGTATATTGGCAATAAACCCACCAAGACCTTGATGAGATCTTCTAGTCCTAACGGGAGTCATAATATCACCAATGATTTGAGAAGTGGGGTGATTCTTTATAGTAGAAGTGAGAACTCCTCCTTCAAAAATTCTGGTGTCCTCAACCTCATTCTCCATGTTGCCAATATCTTCATCAGACTCTCTTTCATCTACATGGGGATGAACCTCTTCATATAAATTGGAAGGTTCACCTTGTTCAAAAGTGGAAGAGAAAAGATGTGCAAAAGTGTTGTCAACGCCTGAGTCTTGGTTGTCAGCGCTTGGGCTAACAACGCTTGAACTATTGTTGTCAACGTCTGAGCCATCAACGTCTGAATTGGTCTTGTCAGCACTAGATTTGCCTTTGTCAGCGCTTGAAGGACCATGCATGTTTGTATCTGGTGGTACTTGAGGACCACCATTATCTTTACCACCAGCAGCAGCAGCAAAAGCATCTATCCAAATGGGGATTGTAACATATTCTAGGAAAGGAGATGACTTCTCTGCTTGTGATCCAAGCTTTTCATGAACCTGTGTACCTGAAACATCAACAACTTGTTCTTCCACAACATTTGAAGTTACCTTCACAATGTCTGGATTAGTGACAGACATATAATTTAAAGCTCTAGATAAAGGTTCCAAGTCAAACAACCAGTTAGGACCACTTTCAGGATCACTAGGTTTATTCTCTAAAAACCTAACATGTACTCTTTCAAGTATACGTTTTTCTTCTTTAAGATAAACCCTATATCCCTTGCTCTGCACTGAATACCCCATAAAGTAGCCTTCATCACCTTTTGCACTAAATTTACCTAAGGCATCACTAGTGTCTAAAACTACTACATGACAACCAAAAGGTCTGAGAAAACCAATATTAGGTTTTCTTCCCCAAAGTAACTCATAAGGTGTTTTGTTCTGAATTTTGTTAACCAGTGCTCTATTTTGAACATAGCAAGTTGTATTAACAGCCTCAGCCCAAAAGGCTATAGGAAAATGAGCATCAGCCAACATGGTTCCGGCTGCTTCAATTAGGGTTCTATTTTTCCTCTCAGCAACCCCATTTTGCTGTGGGGTTCTGGCAACACTAAATTGCCTAGTAATTCCTTTCCTAACACAGAAATCATCTAACTTCTTATTCCTAAATTCACCACCATTATCACTCTTAAGCATTTTAACTTCATTGCCAGATTTCTTCTCAATTTGAGTGATAAAATCAATTAAAGTGTCAGCTGTATCACTCTTCATAGCTAGGAAGAAGGTCCAAGTAAACCTAGAAAAGTCATCTGTTATAACAAAGCAGTAGGACTTACCATTCAAACTTTCTATATTGGTTGGACCAAAAAGGTCCATATGAAGCAAATGAAGAGGTCTAGAACTAGAATGCACCTGTTTGGACTTGAATGAGACCTTGTGTTGCTTGCCTTTAAGACATGCAACACAAGAGTGGTCTTGTGGAAGGTCTTCTCAGGCAAACCATCAACCAAACCAAGTCTCACAAGCCTATTAATATTCTTAAAATTTATGTGCCCTAGTCTCCCGTGCCACAAATTACTCTCATCTACTAAAGCTTTAGCATAAAAACAAGACATATTGTTATTCATTCTAATCCCATTCAGATTCACATTGTATATGTCTATATGCGTAGGTGTTCTATATTCAATATAATTCTCATCAGGGATCTTATAATCCTTGCTTAACACCAAACATTCAGTATCAGTAAACATAACTTTATTTTTGTTATCACAAACTTGTGATACACTAAACAGATTGTAATCAAGTTCTTTTACCAGAAATACGTTCTCAAAACGCAAGTTCTTGGTGATAAGGGTTCCTTTGCCTGTGATAGTACCATATCCGCCTCCAAAGTAAACCTTATCACCATCCTTAATGGGAGTGAAGTTGGTCAAATAATCTTCCTTCCCTGTCATGTGCCTTGAGCATCCACTATCCCAATATCCATAATCATTGACCTGTTTTTGAATGCCCTGCACATAAATAAAACAAATTAGTTTTCTTTGGGAACCCAAGCCTTAGAAGACTTGGATTCATCTGGTTGTTCAATAAGAACAGACTTAGTTCTCACAACAACCCCATTTTCATCCTTCTTAGGATGAAAAACCCAGTTAACCCCAATAGGTTTTGTAATGACCTTTGAAATGTAGTTAAATCTGTTGCAGGTCATTGAAATCCCATTATCATTAGGGTTTTGATCTTTCTTGGGTCTCATGTTAAGCTTGAGGAAGCTTTAGACCCCTTACCCTGTGGTTGCAAATATTTAGGTCTGGTCACGTTTCTGTCAGCGTTGGAATTGGTCTTGTCAACGCTGAAATTTCCTTGTCAGCGTTGAACCTAGGGTTTGCTACAGAAACCCATTGCCTATTCGACCAGGTGTTTGTCTTTTGAAATGGTCTTTGTCCATGAATGTTAGACCCTCTAGTGAAGAATGGGGCAGGTCTAATCACTTGTGGACTTTGTTGCACACAAGGTTTGGGTCTGACAACGTTTGACTTTCTAACAACGTTGACTTTGTTCCTGTCAGTGTTGAATTTGTTCCTGTCAGCGCTGACTTTGGGAGCGTTGACACACTTATATGCCAAGTGTGAAAAGCTACCACAAGTGTAACAGACTTTTCTAGACACAACCCTAGGTCTAGAAGAGAAGAAGCCTGTTCCATCATTGCTAACTTGGCTTGTAGGTGACCTAGTATTCCTATACATCTCTGCATACTTAATTCTAGGTTTTCTAATAGTGTTTAAGCCAAGGTCAACAGCTTTACCAGTGATTGGGTTAGTAACCTTAATGGGAGTTGACTCATTAGGACTTTCACATAGCAAGCCACCCTTAACAAATAAAGTAGGGTTAGCTTTCTTCCATTCATTCAGGTCAGTCAACTTTTGTTGATACTCTTCAACTGGGGTGACAACTCTTGGTGGAGGAATGAATTCCTCCTCTTGGAGTTCTGGCAAACCAGTCCAAGATAGGTCCTTTTGTTGGACACCATAGAAGTCACCAGCTGGTGGTGGAACCACAGAGTAGTCATTCATCCCAATCCCAGTCATGTCCTTAGGATCCCTTTGTTTACCCACACATTCTCCTAGGGTTTGTGTTGCCTTATCAAATCTCTGGATTTTAAGACCAACATTATCTTTGTTTTTAATGGCTTCATCTAATTTAGCCTGTAACTCACCATTAACCCTTTCCATAATGTTTCTAATATCCATACTAGCATTTAACTCATGTTTTAAGATATTTATTTTATCTTTTAAGTCAAATTCCATTTTCTTGTATTCAGAAACTGTCTTCTCAGTTTGAGTGAGAGCTAGTTGGTAATTAGACAGTTTGCATCTTTCAGTACTCACATCACTTAATAATCTTAACACCTCTTTGTTAAGTTTCTCAGTGTTTAACCTACAACCTTTACTACAAAAAGCATCATCGTATACCTCATTATCAGATGAAGAGGAGGAGTGTGCCATGAGAGCATATTCAACATGCTCTTCTTCTTCAATTTCAGCAACCAAAGCTTTATCCTCTTCCACATCCTTAGCCAGATAGCTCCAATCCCATCCCATACCATCAATTCCTTGAACTACAACCATGGCTTTAGGATCCTGAGCTTTAACAATTTGACTTGAGGGTTTACCAGCATCAGATCTTCTAGGAGATCTGCATTCCCTCATGAAGTGCCCCATACGATGACAGTTGTAGCACTCAACTTTGGATTTATCAAATCCAGCTGTGTCTTTTGCATTGAAGGTCATCTTCTTCTTAAACCTTCTGTTCCACCTGTTTGCTCTTATACTAGCAAGATCCATGTTCCACTTAATGTCCATCTCTTCCAAGTGCTCATCACTTATCTTCTCAAGGTCCTCATATGTAATCGCTGAACCATTGGGCAAAGAAGCAATATAAGCACATACAGTATCCAAATCCAAACCAGCAGGTTTAACTCTTGGTGAGTCACTTTTGAATGTGTCAGCGTCTGAAAAGGAGACGTTGACAGGACATGTTCCAGCGCTGACACATGATGATCCAGTAACTGGATGCATGTAGAAGTCCTTATGATTGAATTGACCTTCACTATGATAGAAGAAGGCCATGTTACTGTTGGTGGACTTGCTTCCATGCTCTAAAAGAGTTTCATCTTCCAACAGCCTCAGTTTGTTGTAGATGTCATCAAACGTGGAAATTTTGTAAGTATTATTGGCAAGAATAGATCTTGCCTTAATCTTCCATGCCTCACCAAGACTTTTAAGAAAGGTAGCATTAATGTCAACATCACCAAGTTGTGTCCCCATGAAGGACAATTTGCTTGTAATGTCAAGCAATCTGCTTCTCACACTACTCAGCTTCTCATTGGGTTGAGCTTTGAAAACAGCATAATCATGCATGAGTTGTTTCTTCTTTTCTTCCCTAGTATCTGCATTGCCACCATATGTGACTTCAAGAACTGCCCAAAGGTCTTTAGCAGAATCATAACCTTTGTATTTATGTTGGTTCTCTTGTCCCAAAGAGACTTTCAGAATATTTAGGGTTTTCATGTCAACCCTTTTCTTTGCTATGTCTTCAGCAGACACAGCTCTACCATCTTCAGGCTTTTCTTTCTTATCTTCTTCAGAACATCCAGCAACAGCTACTCTTCCAGAAATAGCATCAGCAATCTTTTGGGCTTTATTGAATGTGTTTCCATATTCAATAATTTCCCCGAGTGTGTAGTCATAGATCCCTAGATATTGCTCAAAGTTGAATTTCCACAATTCAAAGTTGGTTGCATCAAGCATGGGAATCTTGATGTTCGGTAAAGGTGAGAAGGAGGAGGTTATTTCTGAAGTTGACATGATGTTGTTAGGGTTTTTGAGAAGATTAGAGTTTGGGTGATTTTTATGGTTCTTGTGTTCTTTAAGATCAAAGGTTCCTCAACAAGCTGTGATACCACTTGTTGATCCCAAACTTAGATCGATTTAGCTTTATGTATACGAGATTAGATCAAGTAATACACTTAGAGAAACCTTTGTATGTGTTTATGACAATCCAAGTGTTATGCGGAATTAACACTTAAACAAGATCACAATGATATAAACAAACTTTCACTTTGATTAATGATATCAAACTTGCTTACAATGAAAGTAGTTTACGAATGAAAAACTTATATATTGAACATTAACCTAAAGGTCTTCTTTTATAGACATAAGAAGCCTTGTACAATAATCTACGTATCAGCTATTCTAGGTAAAGATAAATATAGAAAATACATTGTTGTTCCTATCTTTACTAGAAGTAATCTAGAATACAATAAACGCGTAGAGTATATCTTCCCATCAGTGCTTGTCTTCAATGTATCAACGCTTGACTTTATCTTGTCAACGCTTGAGCTGTCAGCGTTTGTTTTGCTCCTGTCAACGCTTGTTTTACTCTTGTCAGCGCTCAAGTAGATTGGCTACAATTTATTCCCAACAATTACCTGGTCTTTTAGGACAAGTCTACAATCACTTATAGGACTTCATTAAGGTTTTAAGATTATGTTAAGACAATGTACAAGTATCTTAATGCACAAGGTACAATATGTCAATGCATGACTTGTAAATTAGGTCAAAATAGGTATTTTCACTCTTTAGACATGTTTACCTAAACTAAACTATCAAACCAAGTGTAAGAACTCTTTGGACACTTAAAACAAAATTTATTGGACCTAAATTAAGTTTACATCAGTAGCTAATTGAAGGATAAAGCCTTATACTAAGATTTAAACCTAGATCATTAGAAAACCCTAATCTACAAAAGTATACTTCAAATTTTCACATCAAACCTTTGTTAAATTTTAAAGCAAGGACCCAAATCTCTTAAATAGAATTTATAAACCCTAGTTAAGCCCTAATTATTAACTAATCATTTTCCTAAGTCCCTAATCACCAAAATCACAAAACATAGGTTACAAGCCCTAGTTTTTAAACCCGGTTTTGTTATTTCCCTCCAAAACTCATTTCTAACACTTTCCCTCCCATTAAAAGTTTGAAAACAAGATATTTACATGTTATAAGATATTTTAGAAGTGGTGACAAGTAGGTGTATTGATATGTGTGTAAACACACATCTTTTCTACCACTTAATTACAATAATAACCGGACCAAAACGTGTATCTTATGTCTTTTATGTCGGAATTATGCGTGGTTTGTATTTTTGTTGTGATTTAGGACGAAAAGGTGAAAAGTGGAGAAAACACGGGAATTCACGGGCATTTACGGACTTTTATTGAAGAAAAAGATGAAAGACGAAGTCAAGAAGTCAAGAGTGCAAAAAGAACGGAAGTCCAAGACCAATTCTGAAGATTTATCGAAGAAAAAGTCAAAAGACGGAAGTTTACTTAAAGCCGAGAAACTCAAGTCTTATTTATCGAAGAATTAAAAGACGAGTCCAAAGAAATCCCGAGCCAAAAGTCATCAAAGTCCAAGATTAACAAAAAGATTAAGAAGGAAGGACTTAAGGGCGCAATTAAGAAGAAAGGAAGGAGGGGAGGAAGCTTCCTCTAACCATTCCCCTAATCACCTATATATACCTCTCATTCTCATTTCATTAAGTTTTGTTGGCTAGATTGACAAACTAGTTCTTCCACCTTTACTTTTATGCACCTTTATTTACTTGCACATTTAATTACTTGTCTTGCACCTTTAATACCTTTAATTTTCAAGTAAGTGTTTCTTTTAATTCTCGCACCTTTACTTTATCTTGTTGATCTCATTCTTCCTTTCTTTAATCTTTGATTTATATGCTTTTTGTCTTGTTGATTCGTTTAAAGATTACATTTTTATGCTTTTGATTGTTTTAAATCATTTATTTTCATAGCTTATTTGGTTTATTTTCAAGCTTATATAGTTTTTACAAAAGTGATTTTCGTATAAAAAGTTGTTTTTCTTAAAGCTTATTCATTTCTTGTTTTAAAAGTCTTTAAATTTCTGTTTAGTAGCTTATTTTCACACGTTTTACCTTAGGATTTCGTCTAGTGCTTATTTAGGATTATAGCTTATTGTTCTAGCTTAATTTGCATACTTTCTTCTGTATTCCGATTGGGTAATCGGAAATGGGAATTACATTCCGATCGGTGTGATCGGATAAGGGTTTTAACTTTCCGATTTGGGAGACTTTGGTATTCCGATCAGGACAAGGGTAGTGGTATTCCGATCTGGTCTGGTGACAGGTATTCTGATTGGTGCTTTTTCCCCCTTTTCCGATCGAGGTGTTGTGTGGTATTCCGATTTGGGCTAGTGACAGTATTCCGATCACGGGTTCCGAACGACATTCCGACCAGGTCCACTCCAACATTCCGATCAGGCAGCTCATCCCTCATTCCGATCAAGTAAATTGGTATTCTGATAGGGACTAGTGACAGTATTCCGATTGGGTTCCGATCTATATTCCGATTTGGGGGTAAGCTAATATTCCGATTGGTAGATCAGAATATATTCCGATTGGGTTGTTTTTCTTTATACTTTGTCTTGTTTAATTTTTACGTCATCATTTTAATACTTGTCTAACTTTAATTTCCGTCACGCTTTTATTTTTAGTCATTTAATCATTTTACTTTCCGTCACACGTTTTTAAATATCGCTCCTTTCTTTTAATTAGATTTAGATTATTCTTAACGCACTTTACGTTAACGTCATTTAATTTTAAGTCTTTGCACATTTTAATATACTACAACGACAACCTTTTTGTTCCACCAAAATAAAATTGAGTCACATAGAGAACCTAGATCAATTCGATTAGACGCACATCAAAGAACAATTTTTATACTAGGCAAAAGCCTTGTATTAATTGGCGCCGCTGCCGGCTCTTTTCGTAAAGATTAACGGTTTTCTGTGGGAGACGCGTTGCTTTTTGGGATCCGATCACTTGTGAGCGTTACTTTTCTTGCATAAAAAATTCAAAAAAATCATAAAAATTGATAAAAATACAAAAAAAAATTAAAAATTTCAAAAATCCAAAAAGATTTTATCTTTATTGTGTATATATATTGTCTTTGTGTTTGGTTTCTTTTTCTTTTCCATTTTCAGGTGTATGCGTACTAGATCTTCTAATTATCAAGAGCCCGAGCCTCAAGAAGATTTAGCTATGTCAGGTGTAAACAACAATAATCCACCGCACCCTAATAATAACAACAATGTTCTTCCCCAGCCCGATCTTCGGACCATGGAGGAACTTTGTCAACCAACCATGTTTGGACGAGGAGGACCGATTGTGCCGATGCAAATCAACGCTCCCGAGTTTTCGTTGAAGCACCACATGATTCAGCAAGTGCAAACTAACCCATTCCGTGGATTGCCTGATGATGATGCCAACAAACACCTCGACAAGTTCATTACAATCACCCAAAGCATGAAGTTGGCTGGTGCCACAATGGATGAACTTCGCCTACAACTCTTTCCACATACTTTATTACATCATGCCGAGAAATGGTTTGATCGTCTCCCGAAGAATTCTATTCACACTTGGGATGACATGACTCAACGCTTTTTGTCGCGCTACTTTCCACCATCCATGGTCACAAGCCTTCGCAATCAAATCAGCGGTTTCATGCAAGACCCTGTTGAATCTCTTTTTGATGCTTGGGAAAGATATAATGTCTTGATTGATCGATGTCCAAACCACAACATGCTACCTGTGACCTTAATAGATACTTTCTACAGCGGTTTGACTTTTCGAGATCGTGATACGATTAATGCAGCCGCCGGTGGCACATTCATGAAAAGGAGACCCGAGGAGTGTAGAGAGTTAATTGAGAACATGACTACTCACCACAAAAACTAGGATTCCTTTGCTTCTTCAAGGAACAATCCGAGAGTCAATGTTTCCTCCACTTCAGCAAACCCTGATATGACCGAACTCACCCGTGTGCTGACTGAAATGAGCAGAAGTATGCAACTCTTGGCTTCAAACCAACAACAACAACAAGTTAAAGCTGTTGCACCTTCTTGTGAAACTTGCGGCGGTCCTCACTCATACACCGATTGTCCTTCAACACAAGGAAATCTGGAAAATGTGTATGCAGCTTATGGTAATTATTCACCGGAAAATTACCAAGCTCGACCTCAAGGGGTTAGAAATCTGTTGAGTTACCGGTCCAACAACTACCTTTCACCCGGTTTTTCTCCTCAAAACCAAAACCCCGCCAACAAGTACACTAGAAGCAACCAAATCCCACCAAGAGCTTCTAATCCTTATCACCCACCCGCCCAACAAACCCCACCCAGTAATCTGGATGTTGAGGCCATCATGCGAACCCAAGGTGAGCAAATCAAGAACCTGCAGAGCCAAATTATCAATCTGAAAGGAGACATCACAAAGCAAGGAAATGAGATAAGATCCGAGCTTCGAAATGATATTCAATCCTCCTTCAGAAATCAAACCAATGATTTGAAGAATATGCTTGCTAGTTTCTTGCCTGCCGCTCAACCTTCTTCTTCGAGTTCTCTACCTTCAAACACCGTCACTAATCCGCGAGCCAATGTGAGTGCTATTACTACTCGTAGTGGAGTCACCATCGTATGACCACAAATCCCACCCCCATCATCTACACCTCCTCCACTCCCACCCCCATCACCTACTCCTCCTACACCTAGTATTAGTGCACCATTACCGTCTCCGCCTCGACGTGATGAAGTTCCCACGAATGACCCTTCAACATCTCAACCTTTACCTACACCTGCACCTTCACCACCTAAACCCAATATCCCTTATCCCTCACGTTTAGGCAAGTCCAAAATGCTAACCAAGGAGGACTCCGAAGTGTCACACTATGTGAAGATGATTTCTCAGATGAACTTCAACATTAGCTTTCTTGAAGCACTTGTCCATATGCCCAAATTTGTTAAAGCATTTAGGGAATTGCTTAACAAGAAGGAGAAGCTGGTTGAACTCGCCAACAAACGCTTAAATGAAAACTGCTCTGCAGTTATTCTTAAAGAACTGTCGGAAAAGCTTGGAGATCCCGGTCGTTTTGTGTTGCCTTGCGTGTTCAACAAGACTGAATAATTTACTGCCATTGCTGATCTCGGGGCTAGTATTAATTTGATGTCATTGAGTGTTTGGAAAACACTATCATTACCCGACCTCACTCCAACAAAGATGACTCTTGAACTTGCAAATCTCACCCTCGCTTACCCCGTTGGTATAGCCGAAGACGTGTTTATTAAAGTTGGCACATTTACTTTCCCGGTCGATTTTGTCGTAGTTGATTATGAAATGGACCCTCGTATTCCTTTAATACTTGGTCGGCCATTCTTGAGAACCGGACGAGCTTTAGTGGATGTGGCCGAAGGTGAGTTAATCTTAAGAGTCGGGGATGATGCACAAGTTTTCAAAATGGGGAAGCTTACAAGTACAACCTTTGGAGGACGAGAATCAGTGAATATGATTAATGTGCATGATGACTTTACCGTCTACAACAATCCTCTATTCGACTCTTGCATCGATAATCCACTTTTTTATGATGATGTGGATGATTCTCTCCCTACTTTGGAACCTTCTCCCATTTATGATTCTCCACCGGTCTTTGATGCTTATGATGATGATGATTCTAGCTCAGATTCGGATGATTATGATGACCTTACTTCTGAGTATCCCGAGCTGCCCACTTTCGATGATTTCGATGAGGCCGATACTCTTTCGAGCGATTCTTCACATGATGAAGATCCTCCGCCATCACTCGATCCTACTTTGGACGATTACTCATTTGAGGAAGATTTCTCTGCGTTTCTCAACACTTACTTCCCTCATGAGAGTGATGCTCCTCCTTTGGACTTTGAAGATTATCGTCTTGATCCTACTTTGGATTTGAAGCACATTCTTTCTTAGGAGAAGAAACCGGTCGACACCACTATCCGCAGCACGTATGAGTTAACACCTCTTTGTCCCCCTTCTAAGGACGAGGTTGTGCTTCTTCGCGGATCTTCTTCCCATTCTACTGAGCCTGAGTGCTATTTTCCTTTAAAGGAAAAGGTGTTCGATCCCGGTATTCACATTCTACAGCCATCTCAGTATCCACCTGATGAAATAAAAGGAAATATCTTTGGACCTTATGGAAATCTGCTTGCACCACTTCAACCTTGCTCCCACCGTGCTCCATCACTGCTTAAGGGAACCTTGCCTACTCTTCTTTGGCTTGCCTTGTTCGCCTTAAGCTTGTGCTTATTGATGGACGAAAACTATGTCTTTGATCCTGGTGGATATGTTTCATGCTTCTTCCGTTGATGATCATGGTCGAGTCAGGCTAATGACTCGGTTAACAAAAATCAAGCGCTTCTTGGGAGGCAACCCAGGCATCTATCTTTTCGCTTTCTTTATCATAAGTGTAGGGAGACCCGTTGGTGTTTACTCTCTCCTCTCTTCTACTAATCAGGGATTCGAGCTTCAATGATCCACTCTTGATGATTCTTGACGACCCGTGATTCCGTGTTCTACTTCTTCCCGGTTCTATCCTAAACTCTTTTCGATTCACTATTTTATATTTTCTCAATATTAAAATAGGAATCTCTTTAGTTGTCTCTTCCTTAGCGAGATCTAAACAACGTGCACAATGTCCTAAGTGTAGGGGAGTTCACTCCCACATGCTTAAACATTGAGGACAATGTTTATGTTAAGTGTAGGGGGGACTTCTATCGAAGTTAAGTGGCTCTTTTCCTTGTATTTGTCCTCATTTTAACCGGAAAATCAATTTTTCGACATTTTTCAAAAATTTTGATCTATTTTGGCCTATTAGTTTTTCATTTTGTATAGTTATTTTCTTTCCTTATTATAATAAATGTTTAATAAAGTGGTTTTAATTTTCAAACGTTATGAATCTTTTGACTCAACCTGAGTTTACTTGTCTAAGTTACTCTAGCTAGTATCCTTAACGTGTTTAAGTCAAGTTTTGCTAGGCTTTTATATAGGGAGCTATAAAACGCGAAAGTCTTAACTCTCACGGGTTAAGAACAAGAACTTTTCGCAAGTTCCTATAATTGATCCTAGAGAGTCGTTTATCAAGGGAACTTTAAAACGCGATTTCTAAACTTGAAAAAGTCTAAGAATTTGCAAGATCCTATAGGCGACTCGAAAACCCAAAACTTTGATTTAATAGGCTAAGTATCCACGAGTCTCATTACTTGAGATTTTAAACTGTGGAGAACGAGAAATGATAGAGCCAATTATAAGTCCGGTATTCTTTCGTGAATTTATGTGAGTTAATTATGAGCCTACTCTCCCATCGCTTGCTAATAATTTATCTGCTAATAAATAAGGTTGTATGATTTGAAAAGTTACTTAGCTTCTAGCCCAAGATCGTTTAAAAGTTGCTCGGTATGGATTAGAGTTCATAGCCAAGGCATAACTTATTGAAGCGGGATGCGAAGATTGGCGAGTCCGAAAAGGCCCTAACAAGGCATGAGGGCTATATTTTGTTGCTAAAGATCCAAAAATGATGTGAAGAATCATTTATCAAAAATCAATATGAAGGATCGAGACACACGACGAAAAGCAAAAACTCCCAAAAGTCATGGAGAAGTGTATCCGAAAAGACCCTAACAAGGTATGAGGATAAATAGATCCAAGTCATAAAAGGAGGCGGATCGTTGTATATCAAAGTCCAAAGTAAAGATTGGAGAAAAATGAAGAAGTCGTGGTCCAAGTATGAATCTCTCAAAACTTCAAGTGAAGAAATTCCTATATGAAGAGAAGACCATTATTTCATGAACGTCTCTCAAGGTTTGAAGTATGAAGTCGCTGCCAAATATCGGTCCGAGAAAGGTCTCAAATCGCGAAGCGAGTTATGCCAAGATATGAACTTTATGGGGTCCCGAGAAGCAGTTTTAAAAGATTTTGTCCTTTAGCTAACTATTGATTAAATCGTTCACTTTATTTTCAGACTAAATAACTATCTAAATAAGTCAAAAATGCATCCTCGTGATCATTCAAGACAAAAATAAAATATAAGAGATACACCTAGGAATAAGGGAGTCTAAGTGAATAATTGGCCCACATGAGTTCGTGTTAGTTTGCTAACTTATAATAATAATGACCTCGTTTTTAAGCTTGGTTTGGAGAAAGTGAAAACTTGAGGATAATGATTATTCATAACACTTCCAAAACCCAAGGTATGCTTTTCGATTTCTTACTTTGAATGTTTATAGTTTCTATCTCTTAAATAAAGGCCAACATGGATTGATTATGATGAAAAATGTAAACGTGCTTTGTAACTAATGCATTGCATGAGGACATTGCAATGGTCAAGTGTAGGGGATTTGATATGTGTGTAAACACACATCTTTTCTACCACTTAATTACAAAAATAACCGGACCAAAACGTGTATTTTATGTCTTTTATGTCGGAATTATGCGTGGTTTGTGTTTTTGTTGTGATTTAGGACGAAAAGGTGAAAAGTGGAGAAAACACGGGAATTCACGGGCATTTACGGACTTTTATTGAAGAAAAAGATGAAAGACGAAGTCAAGAAGTCAAGAGTGCAAAAAGAACGGAAGTCCAAGACCAATTCTGAAGATTTATCGAAGAAAAAGTCAAAAGACGGAAGTTTACTTAAAGCCGAGGAACTCAAGTCTTATTTATCGAAGAATTAAAAGACGAGTCCAAAGAAATCCCGAGCCAAAAGTCATCAAAGTCCAAGATTAACAAAAAGATTAAGAAGGAAGGACTTAAGGGCGCAATTAAGAAGAAAGGAAGGAGGGGAGGAAGCTTCCTCTAACCATTCCCCTAATCACCTATATATACCTCTCATTCTCATTTCATTAAGTTTTGTTGGCTAGATTGACAAACTAGTTCTTCCACCTTTACTTTTATGCACCTTTATTTACTTGCACATTTAATTACTTGTCTTGCACCTTTAATACCTTTAATTTTTAAGTAAGTGTTTCTTTTAATTCTCGCACCTTTACTTTATCTTGTTGATCTCATTCTTCCTTTCTTTAATCTTTGATTTATATGCTTTTTGTCTTGTTGATTCGTTTAAAGATTACATTTTTATGCTTTTGATTGTTTTAAATCATTTATTTTCATAGCTTATTTGGTTTATTTTCAAGCTTATATAGTTTTTACAAAAGTGATTTTAGTATAAAAAGTTTTTTTTCTTAAAGCTTATTCATTTCTTGTTTTAAAAGTCTTTAAATTTCTGTTTAGTAGCTTATTTTCACACGTTTTACCTTAGGATTTTGTCTAGTGCTTATTTAGGATTATAGCTTATTGTTCTAGCTTAATTTGCGTACTTTCTTCTGTATTCCGATTGGGTAATCGGAAATGGGAATTACATTCCGATCGGTGTGATCGGATAAGGGTTTTAACTTTCCGATTTGGGAGACTTTGGTATTCCGATCAGGACAAGGGTAGTGGTATTCCGATCTGGTCTGGTGACAGGTATTCCGATTGGTGCTTTTTCCCCTTTTCCGATCGAGGTGTTGTGTGGTATTCCGATTTGGGCTAGTGACAGTATTCCGATCACGGGTTCCGAACGACATTCCGACCAGGTCCACTCCAACATTCCGATCAGGCAGCTCATCCCTCATTCCGATCAAGTAAATTGGTATTCCGATAGGGACTAGTGACAGTATTCCGATTGGGTTCCGATCTATATTCCGATTTGGGGGTAAGCTAATATTCCGATTGGTAGATCGGAATATATTCCGATTGGGTTGTTTTTCTTTATACTTTGTCTTGTTTAATTTTTACGTCATCATTTTAATACTTGTCTAACTTTAATTTCCGTCACGCTTTTATTTTTAGTCATTTAATCATTTTACTTTCCGTCACACGTTTTTAAATATCGCTCCTTTCTTTTAATTAGATTTAGATTATTCTTAACGCACTTTACGTTAACGTCATTTAATTTTAAGTCTTTGCACATTTTAATATACTACAACGACAACCTTTTTGTTCCACCAAAATAAAATTGAGTCACATAGAGAATCTAGATCAATTCGATTAGACACACATCAAAGAACAATTTTTATACTAGGCAAAAGCCTTGTATTAATTGGCGCCGCTGCCGGGGAAAAACGAACTTAATTGTTAAAAATAGGATTGCAAAATCTCAGTTTCATGCATCATCTACTTGGGTGCTACACATCACCATTCTTATCAACATTGTGTTGTGACCTATTTAGAGCCACAAGTGAAGATTGGAATGAAGATAGGAGCTATAAACTTATGTAGAGTTTCATATCTATCCTTAGTCATTCTCCTATCTATGTTACACGTATAGAACCAATCCTTGGAGCCTAAGTGTTGGAAAACTATAAATAGAGCCGTATGAACTCCATTTGAAACTCGCACCCCGTTTTCTCTTAACCTCCTACCCATTCTTCATATTAACTTCTATAAACGACCTAAGACATCCCCCAAGAACAGAAACTAGGTCTAGAAGGAAACAATTGAAGCTTTGATAGCAAGTAGTGTTCATAAGAAGTCATTAGAAGCCATTTTGGAGCTACCTAGGTAATTCTTATGTTAAGTAAGCTATGATCTTGTTATAATGAATTATAAGACTTGTTATAATGCCAAAATAATGTTAGAAAGATAATCTAAAAAGAAGTAAGTCATTTCATCCATTTAAATGAAAGTTATAAGCTAAAGATGTCTTAAAACCCTAGTTTTATATTTTACATGAAGTAATGACAAAACGCCCATTTCAAAAGCTATAATTATAGCAGAGTGTTGTTATTATGATTATAAATTTTTTTGAAACTTTGTTTTAAAATAGTATATCATTTGGTACATTTTAAAAGAAGTTATATGATTTTTACAAGTATAGGGACTAAAACTGTCATTTTTGAAACTATATAACATTCTGGGCCAAAAGTGTCATTTTGTGGAATTTAAATCTATAATAATAAATGTTGAAAAGTTTGAGACCCTAAGATTAAATATTGAGGGTTGAAATTATAAATAATTAAACTATACACTTAAGGGGTTAAAAGTGTAATATGCTAAACTTATGAAATTAAGTATTAAAAAGGTAATTAATCTAAAATTAGAAACTTAAAGGAATATTTTGGTCATTTATAAATCTATATGGATGAAATATATGATGAAACATATTTCCTAAATTATTATAAAGTATAAGGACTATTATTGTCAATTAAGAAACTAAAGGATAAAAGATATAAATATAAATGAAATATACCAAATTTTGAAGAAATTTATAAAAATATATTACTATGTATCATGTTAGTAGGGAACTTTGTACAAAGATGTTACTTCTCGATATTACGTGCTGACTGAGTGGTTGGGTTTACGATATAAAGTGCCCTCACTCCTCAAATGTTTATAGAAAGGCTTCTTAGTATAATGGCCCGAACAATTATGCAATTTATCATAATTAAAGAATACATGAATAATATACAATAAGGTTGGTGTAAGATCAAGTTCTTTTTTGTTAGCTCAAGTTATTCTATGTGATATAAGCCTGACAAGATTACTGAACCTAAGGTGAGTGCATAGCTTCACTAAAGTATACTACTTTTAAATGATTTGAAACCCCGTGAGGGGAATATATGCTAAAAAGGAAAGCAAGTGTTTTTGGTATGCTTCTCAAAAATAATTATTGACACTATGTTTACTGTTGCCTTGAAAGTCCCTTTTTAATTATGAATCGTTAATTATTTCCTGGAAATGAGCGCTAATATTGTAAATAGTACTATTTGGAGACTGACATCTCTTGTCTGGGAAAGTCGCACTTGTTAGCACCTCAGTGGTCAAACAGACATACTTTATTTTGCTAAGCATGATAGTTTGGCAGACTTTCTCGTAAGGCCAATTGTGGGTTTCTAATATGTCTAGTCGCGGTATCATAAGCTTAGTGCATTTATTAATTGATTTTATGGGCAAATAATAGCGTAGCTCAGGAAAAAAAGGATCTTGTATTCAAATCATTTTTAAACCTATGAATTCACTCAACCTTTGTATTGACTTTAAGCATATATTTCAGGTTTTGATAATTGATAACATGGAGCAGCATAATGATGACATGGAGAGATGTACACTTGGGAATTGTTGTCATTCAAACCTAATTTCTAGATCTCGGTAACCTGTGATGTACAGAGTATGTACAAGTTGTTTTATTGAAAATCTCTTATTTTGAATGATAATTTATAAAGAATAAATAAAGTTTATTTAAAGACTCTTTTGAGTTGTTTTTCTATTACTGTGCTTTCATATCATGAAGTAATACCTCAAAAATATTATTCCGATGTGTGAAGGTAAAAATAGGGGTGTTACAAAGAGATACTAAAACACGTCAACATAAAGTTTGTGAGAGTCATAGGTTTAGACACCAACTCCAAAATCAAGTACAAATAGCTGTGAATAAAAATTATTCATAAAACATATATCATATGGACATGGTGATAAAAATATGCATTAACAACTAAATATTTAATATTAAGCGCGTATTTTATCCGACCTAGGCTCCAAGCCTTTCCTAGCTTCCTCCCTTGATTTATTAGGCGCCCATACGCCTAAGAACCAACCCCCAAGACTCCGTCTTGTCCCCAAGGCACCGCCTTGTCACCCTTGATATCAAGTTATACTTAAATAAATTAAGTAAATCACATAGCAGTTAAGTGAATAAGTAAAACACGCAAGTCCAAACAAAACATTAAAATATTCACAGCAATTCATTTACAAAACAAGTATGTGTCTCTTCCATCCCATCTGGAAGTAAGTCATTTAAGAATATGGGACTATGAAACTCACCTGATTGAACTTCTCTGAATATCCGCACACTTACAAAAAGCTAAACAAACAAATATATACAATCAAGACATGAACCAATAACTAAAATGGCTCATCAATCTATGATGGATATCTAACCCTCTCCCACATTTTAATCTCGTTTATATGCTATAAGCATCCCATTACACCTCTCTATAAAGCCCTTAACTTAGTTAAGTTCATAACCTATCTCGCTATCATTTTACCCAAAACAGTCCTATTTTTATACCCCAAACTATGAGTCAAAATACCTCTTAACCAAACCCATACTTTCTGTAAAAGAAACCCTATGCCCTTACAAGTGTTAACTAACAATCACAATTTGGCCCAACCTTAAAGCTACTATTAAGGCCCGAGATACACATACATATATATGTATATATGTATATATATATATATATATATATATATATATATATATATATATATATATATATATATATATATATATATATATATATATATATATATATATATATATATATATATATATATATATATATCTTTACATTATATATAACAGGAGGGATTTGCCACGTCATCAATCAGGCTCCTAATCCACGTCAGCACTACAATAAATTTCGGAATTTTAAAAAGTTGTCCCTTCCAAGATTCGAACTCGGGTATGCGAGGCCATGCACACTTGCCTCAACCGTTGGACCAAACTTTATTTGTGATATTCTCCTACAAAATCAACTTATAAACGCACGAAACAATAAAAAAACTACTAACATTCATATTAAAACCCTGATAACATTCGGAAAAAGAAGACATGTATCTTCAGAAACCGAGACGCATGTCGTTCATGATTCTTCAAGAACCCTAATATTGGCCGAAGGTAAAACTCTTTTTTTTACCTTGAATTCATGATTTTTTTTTGTTGATCTTATAATGTTATTTAATCATTCTACTAATTGATCGATACCCTAAAAACTTAATCGTAACCTAGAAAAACCACACATAAAACTTTTAGTCTTCTGATTATAAAGTTCGTTTTTATGAGCTCAGATACCCACGACTCCATAAAGGCCTAAGAGAGTACTTTTGTTTTCTGATTATAAAGTTCGTTTTCTGATTTTTTTTTTATTGTTTCAGTAATTTTGAATCAACATTCTGATGCTTTTACTGATTCAGTGGCTGATGAGTGATTACAAGCAGAGTGATAACCTGCCGGCAATCAACATATGGATTTAATGTTCAAATTAGTGGTATGTTGTGTATGCCATGGTTTTGAGTTTTACTTAGTTCATAGTTTTTATTGTATGAATTAGGGTCATATTGGTGATTTCTATTTTGTGCTTTTACATATGTTTTATTCATCTTCACTGGCCTTTTTATTATTTTATATGTTATGTTAGAAGTGTGGAGCCTTTAGGGATGTTTGGACTGCCATGCTTATGCATTTAGATGTGTTACGTTGAGGTGGAAGATCTGTGTTAGGCACCTACTCCACTTAATGGTTACAAAGGTATACATTTTCCCCATCTTAAGTATTAAAGATTTTACTTTATTTTCGATTGTTTTCAATCTACTTATGGATGCAAGAAAAGTTACGAATGGCAGATGAGGGTAGTTTGGGGAGAACTGAATCTAATTCAAGGTTGATACTTGAGCAGCACTTGAGAATCTGGCTAACAGACCCTTTGTTTTCATATTCAACATGAATATGATATCTCATTCTTTTTTGCAACTATGACACGAGCTCAAAGAGTAATTTGTTGAGGTGAGTACAAACTGTTCGCGATATACAATATAATCTTGTGGTTAGATCTAATGCTTTAAATTATAATTGTTAAAATTTGCACCCTCAAACCCTGGTCACTCCCTAAGCCACATGATACAATAGGAACAATGATGTGATCATTTAGCTTGGAAGTTCAGCTATCCAGTGGGCAAATCCGTTGACTGATGTTCGTGGGAAGGACAATATATGGAGAAAATAGAATGATAAAGAGAACATTGACACAACCATCTGATTAGTTTGGGATCAGATGATTGTAGCATCACAATTTGCAGGCACATGACATACAAATTTGAATTGTAGAAAGTCAACATTCTCTACGTGATGCCACTACAGATGCTGATCTCAAGTGGCAGGTGAGTTGCTTCCTATTTTGGTGAAAACGGGTAAATTTTGGTAAAAATAGTAACTACGCAGGATATTTTATGAATCAAATGAGCTAAACCATCTGGATTCCATCAACATCATTAAAGCCTGTGAAAGTATCATTTTTTCTCCAGCCAATGCATTAATATGCCCATTGTGTGTGCGCTGAAAAGATATAGTAAGTCAGGTAAACTAGATGTGACAAAATAGGTGAAGTGGATAAGCGACCAAAATGGGTTGGCGCCAAATTGGCTATGGTTGGCTGGGTTATACTAGATGATTAATGTGTCAAGCATGATCACAAAAACCTTATTTTAAAGATTGATAATCATTGTTAGAATAAAAAGAATCAGCGGCTATATGTGTATTGCGTTAAAGATATACTTTGGGTGACTCCTACCCGTTTTGTGGGAAAAAGTGTACAACACGTCAGATATTATTTTCATTTTTATTGCTTTTTAGAAGTATCGAGAGGATGGTGGAATTGTGTGGCTCACGTTCAATCAACCACCTCAACATGTGGCTGTCATTTGGTCTATTCTTTTGAAACGACACCGCTTTTTGTGGTCTGATATTTGTGTGCAGATTTTCATGCAGAATGTACTTGGTTAAATATAACCCAAGTCGACCTATTTATGAATTAATGTTTCTTTTGATCCATAAAGACCTTATACAGTCTGATGCCGTTGTCTCAGGTAATCGACAATTAGGTGCCACTGCCTTTAGAGTCTATTAATAATTCTTGGTCCCCAAGTACAAACAATGGCTTTAATGTTATCTCAAATATGGAGATGGGATGTGTGGCCATGACCAAAGGATCCATACCCTCACCCCATGCACCTATACATGACTAAATCATCACTAACTACTGACAGTATTAGTCTTCAAGAAGTGAACTGAAACTATGTACCATGATGTTTTTTTTTGGATTTGGAGATTAGCAATAATAATTCCCTTTTTAATAGATACCTGTAGGTGTGCATTTTTAGTGCATATTTGGTGCTTTATTTATGATATATGGTATACTTGAATAGATTGTGACAAAAGTTGTTTTGTGACCAATACTAAATGATGTAGTGGCAATTAAATCTTGATGTATACAAATTAGATATTGAAGATAAGTGCAACAAGTATTGCTTTGGGTTTGTTTATAAGGATAATTAATCCAAGTTAATCATGTTCTATCCATTTTTACTTTGTATAGCTGGTAATGTTTTGTTATCATTAGTAAATCAAGCATAATTATGAAAATCCTATGATTAACTATTTAGATTTCATTTATCTGATTTTCTTTGATAGAACCATTTTGAATAGGCCTAAATTGGTATGCACATGAAATGGGGGAGTAGTAGCTCATATGGTAGAGCGCTCACTTCCCATGCGAGAGGCACGTGATTCGATTCTTCGCACCTCCACTTTGTAAATATTTATTTCGTAAAGGTCTTGTGTGAATGATTTACGAGTTTGGTCAAAGTTACCTTCCTCATAGCTTTCAGTTCATTGCATCTTTCGGTCAGTGTGACTTGCATTATGTTTCAGGTACCTTATCTACCACCCTATGATACTATGAACTAAGGTTAGCTATTTTTTCACTTTGTTCAATGTCTTATTACTTATGGGTTTGCTGTAAGTTTATAATTCATTTAACCCGCCAAAAAAGGGCAAAAACTTAAGAAGGAAAGCCGATTTATGATTTAGGCTTGCTGGTAATACGTTTTTGAGTGACCACGTGGTTCAAGTATGCAATGTTTGCTTACCTTAGTGGTTTGTTTGGCCGATGTACTAATCTGACCCTCGCCTTTGGACACGCGTCACCACTGGATGTAGAAACTTATAGCTGACTTCAACCGTTGGTTGTGCACGTTGATCTACAACTAAAGCTTGCAAAGCCTCAACTTTGACTTAGCGCAATGGTAAACACGTTCTCTTTATATTGTTGTCGTTATATTAATTAGTATTTGCCCTTTGAAATTACTTATACATTTGTGTTCATTGGGATCCTGCATATATTAAAGGTGTCTTGAAAAGCACGCCATCGTAACTGTAGCACGTACCATTAGGAGTTACTTTTTTCCGGTTTGAAAACAAGGTGCTGGAGCCATGTGTGTAAGATTGGCGTGTTATCATATACCTATGGATTCGGTTGATCTTAGATATAGATATGGATGTTGAATTAGGTACTCGACTTAAAGTGAGTGTGAAATTAGATCTTCAGAACTATGTTTCGAAATGAATGTCTGATTATTTGGACTTGAATCTTAGTTTTAGGGATGATTAAATAGTTAAAGATATTTATTTGTTTGGTGTAGATTTCCAAACTGAGCATGACTCATTGTGATGGAATGGATTCTTCAAAACAAGCGTTACTCAAAGTTACGTAATGTCATATTACTGATGTGATCTGTGATATTTTTTGTAGAAGCATCGAAATTAATTGTTTTGTACATATACTGGAGTGATTCTTGCTGATGCGGGTTTTGTGTTGCAGGACACGTATACAACATTGGTTCACATAGCAATAATTATCACCAAAAAGAGGAGAAACATAATCGATAATAAGAATCAATCTTGGAAGTCTCTCTGATGTGGATGTTGGTGAACCATTTTTACCCGCGCGTTCAGCTCAAGTTTGAGGTATAGCTGTAGATTTTGAACTGTTCCTAAACTAAACAGTACTATTCACAAAGCTGTTTGTATACATATATACAAAATAATGAGATTTTCAAAATGATACTTACAATCGTGGCATTTAAAAGGAAATTTCAGTTTATATAAAATTGTCATACATTTCTTCAACTATGCTATCTATATTTGTGTAAAATCAAATAAGGGTATGACTCGCATAGAATAGTAGAAATTAAAGAGGATTTATGTGTGATATTTTGACCTTAAAACGGATCTTTTGCATCATATTAGTATACATCATTCCAAAAGCCTAAGATGACTTAAGCTATATACCCGATGGTGTGAAATTATTTTTAATCTGATTAGGTTGGAGGATACCATGCGGTATTCAAAGGAGCCATGACGGTTATAGGCAAGGGAAGCATGCAGGACATACAGTCCAAGTTACTTTTCAATAGAGTCATTGTGAGGATTGCGACAATCAAATATGATATTTTTATTAACCAACTATGTAATAATTTTGCAAAATCAAGGGTGGCTTTAAATTTGATTCATCCTTTTCCATTACATTATTAGTCGTTTTGTCATTTGTCATTCATCCTTTCCCGTTTTGCTAATTGCATTATTAGTCCTTTTGTCATTTGTCATTTTTTCAAGCTAGAGAGTAACTGGGCAGTAAAAGTTTTCTGAGTAATAAGCGGTTGCTCAATCATTCGTTTATCTTGGATGCAGGAACGATAAACAGTTGCTCAGGGCGCTATAGCCGCTGTGAGGAATGCAGCTTAAACTGCTTTGCGTACGAAGGCTGCTTTCGGTCCACATTCTTTTAAAAAGAGGACACTAAGGGAAAAGCTGTTGGATGTCTTATATAACCCTCAGGTATTTACTTCCTCAGTCATTATTTTTTGATATCTTGAAGATTGAAGCCTCTTTCAGTGTTTTCAGTTATGTTTTTCCCCTATATTTTTTATTAAACACATTGACTGATTTATGTGTTTGATATATTAAACTCAGATGTGTAAAGGTCAGAGCATGTAAATCAATTAAAACGTTACATTGAGCATGGAGTATATTTGATTTTTAAATACGCAACGCTGCTATCCAGCTGCAAGCTACCTGGCGAGGTGAGTCTAATTTTCTTTTTATTCTTTGTACAGATATAGCAGCTTGCAAGCAATTTGACCAGCTTAAAAGAGAAGTAACACCAATCAAGATTCAAAAATAGTATCATATGATATTTTGTTATATCGATAACTAATATCCTCTGATATTTTTTTATATCGATAACATATGCGATCAAGTTCATTAGCCACTATTTTATTTAATTGTTGTTGCATTCAGGTTGATGTTAATGCAGTAGCAGTCCCATTCTGTTCCTTCTTTTGCATCAAGCAGGTACTCCCTCTATATCTTTCGACATAATATGGAGATGTTTTTTGTAACGCACTTCGATGTTCTGCCATACACCATTTATAAATTTGTTGTTGTTGGTTGGGATAATTTTAGAACAATCTGAGAATACACGTAAAGAAGCCATCAATTTTGCAGAACTAAAAACCAATTTCAGGAGCGAAATTATCACATATATTTAAAATAAGCTAACATCCTTAAGGTTGGTTTAGTTATTTTATTGAATGGGTAATTAAGAAAACCTGATGATTTGAGTATTAGCATTTTCTGATGTTAAGAGCCATGGTGGTACAGTGGTACTGCATTTGCTAGATTTTAAATTTTATAAAAGTTTATCTCGATATAAATAAAAGGATAGTAAAGAAATCAATTAAAATTACCTCCCCAATGCTGTTTGAGTTAAAGAGCTTCACAAGGGTGAAATCCTTTTCTATATCTCTGGAGGTTCGTAACAAATGCCTCTTATTTGATGAACTATTAACCTGCATCAGGTTTTGGTATTGTAGTGATAATGTCACTACAGCTAGAAACCATAAAAATCAGTGTTTGGTTTGCTAAGCACATTAACTTAGTTTATGTCAAGTGCCGATATTTGCTTCTTTTTCTTCTTTACTTGATCTCATAGACAACATTTGGTTTGGAAGCTTTAATATTTTAGAGGAGGTACATACTAAGTGAGATATAAGCGGAATTTATGATTCATGTAGAAAAATTGTATGTTGCCGTTTGGTTAAAACAAATCTATTAGCTTAAACTATAGTTATCTATTTACTTTTTTTATAACAGAGAACGCTTATTATAAGTGAAAGGATCCAGTAACTCAGTGTATTTGAACGCCATGAGGAGCCATCTATGCCAGAACAGGTGCAAAAGGGAAGCTTTAAGGGTTCTTAACATTATTCTCAGGCAACACGCGACGAAGCAGCAAAACATTTTGCCATAGTTAGGCGGCGTTGAGTCATTAATTTACCTGAATAATCCTAAAGCTTGAGACAGTGAAAACATACGTATCAGAAGGGAGGCAGAAATATTAAGTCAAAACTGAAAGGCAGATGATGTAGAAATAGAAATGACATGGAAGAAGATATAAATAAGACAGGAGTCAAATGTAATCGTTCTAATTTAATTTTTTCTTATAAAATTTAAATATATACATGTTTTTAATGAAGTTTACAATATTAATGCTTACACTGTTTGTTTATAGTTATGCCTGATGTCAGATAGATTTTGAAATATTTTTCATTTCCTTAGCTTTTTTCTTTGAGCTTGTCTATTCTGAATGTTGAATTTAAAACCTCTTTTCTTGCAGCTCTGGATATCGAGAGATAAAAGAACACATAAATGATTCCCTATAGCTCTGTGGATAGTGCAAAACGGAGAATGACAAAAAAAGGTATCTAATCTGGTAATTATAAGTGGCTATATGGTCGGTTCGTGAGGGTTGGAGAGTGAATGCTGACAAATATACACCACCTATTCCAGTGTCGAATTCCCATCGAGATTCTTACTACCCATCACCTGCTCAAACCACCAAACCACCACCATAACAGTACCAATTACTGCTACCTCAACAACCTCAACCCCCTAAAATGTCACCACCGTCACCGCAGCAACAGACCTACAATATACACCACCTATCCTATAAAGATATTTTATATAATGAAACGAGAACTAATATAGTAACCGAAATGTATCTTAGGAAAATATGCAACGAATGTAAATTGAAATTATAGAATGACTCTGTTGATTGTAAAGTCAGTTTATACCCTTCGTCTGTTTTATTTCAGATAGGTTTATTTGGAGTTTCTTTTGGATGATGTAGGTAAGTTAGTAGTGTGGTGTTTTCTGCGTAGCTGTAAATGGTGAAGAATAGCGAACTTTCCTGGAAAACGGATCGACTCAAAATGAGGACCGATTAATGAATGCGTCGACTGCATAATAGACGAAGAAATATTGCATAATAGATTACAAGGTATTTATCATAACAGCATTCTTAAATTCTTTATTGCTGGTGATCATGATATTATATCATAACAGCTCCTATTATACAGTAATTTGAAAACTATGTCTATCTTATAAAATTTTCCTTTTGAACTTTGATTAATAAATTTTATTTTAGGATGAAAGAGAGCTAAAAAAGGAGCAGAGGAACCAATCCAATAGAGAATCTGCCCGTAGATCCAGACTGCGCAAAATCGCAAATAGGTAAGAATTTTCTTTATTTTTTAACTTATATCTCCCAACAAAGATGTTTGTGTTAACTTTGTGTGGGAGTCTGGTGGAATGTGATGATTTTGCTCTGAGGACTAATAGCTTGAAGGGAGAAAATGCTTCTATGAGAGCAGAATTGAATCACATTAGGAGCAAATATGACCAACTTCTTGCTGAAAATGCATCTCTTAAGGTAACTTTCAACTCTCAGTTATTCAATTAGTTAGAAGTTCTTCGCAATGTTAAGATTTTAAGTGCTACTACCTCAGTCCCATATTAAGTGTCCACTATGGAATATTCTAAGTCTTTTTTATTGAACTTTGACCATAAATATTTGTATTTGTGATGTATAATACTTGATGAAAGTTATATGAATAGATTCGGTTTTAAAATGTATTTTCAGTGATATAACTATATAACACAAATAAAAATATTTATAGTCAAAGTAAGATAAAAAAGACTAAAAAAGTCGAAGTTGACACTTAATATGGGACGGAGGGAGTATGTTTTTTTATTTTGAAGATGGTTATGTATTGAAGAAAAAACATGTGTTGTTTCGGAAATCAAGATTTTTGAAAGGTACAAAAGGTTATCTATTAGTCCATTTAAAACATAGTTTAAATGGATGTGGGTCATGTAAGTGTCAAGCCTTTTTTTGTTAGTCCTCGAATAGTTGCATATTAAAATTTTTAAAATGAAACACTAAACAATGTCCAGCTTGATGGGAAGCAGGTGAAAACATCCAAAGAGATACCATTACTAGGTAGATTGTGATTTATCTTTTATTCAGTTCCTACACTTATTCTATGAATACAACTTCTTATGTACCTGCAGGCGACATACTTACCATCAACAGCTGCAGAAACCATCTTATGTGTCCCGCGATTTAAGGTCAGTAGAATACAAGCTTTAGATAAGTTAGGTGTTGATTCGGACTGCTGTAAATGGTTGTAATGGGTCTACTATTCTCAGCCGTGCTTCACTTTATATACACACATAAGTCTATTTCGGAAAGCAAAAAGTGCGGCTTTCTTGGAGACATAACCCTTCAAATAAGCAGGTAATGTTATTGATCCTTTACACACCTAAACAATAACATAATTCTATTTTTAAGCACATACTTAAATAAATCAGGTTTACGTTTCTGTTTTGTTTTCCCGTAAGTCAGTTATCGTTTTCTAAAGTCGCCCAATATGTATTACATAGAGATTACTAAATCTTATCAATTCAAAAACTTGGGTACTGATTGGAGCTTTGACAATATTAGATTAATTAAAATATACATTAAAGTCTATTTGATAATTGAAATTTGGTGTCAACCGCGTGTTTCACCTATACAAACTTATGATTATGTGGATATGTTTTTTAGTTATTACAGAAAGGTGATTCTTTATGAAAGGTTTTTGATATTCTAAAGGTAAGCAGTGCTCCCCTGATTCTATCGATTCTGATATGTTGTTGCCTCAAAACTAGGTTATGCGGGTCAAAACCAACCTGTAGGATCTCAAAAAAAAGGAAGGGATACAAGATATGTGACAGATTATGCACATTCAATACAGGAACATTGGTGCCAGTTTATGAGAAGCACAAATGAGCACTGCACCATTATAACTTGCCCATCGCTACTGTTGCTTTTGCAATGACTTACACGGTACCCAGAGGTCCAAATAAAAGAACATGTTAACCCTACAGTTGAATGGATTAGGTTCTCTCCTCTTTTACGAGAGTCAAATATAGCCACTGTCTTCTTCAGGTATGTTAAATTCTTTTGGTTTTTTATGATTATCCTCCCTTGAATGTGTTTGTAATATTATTTGCTGAACTTTTTGTATTCGTCTATGCACGACATTAACAATTGTGGCTGTTGTATCTACTTTAAACGGATAAGACGTGTTGTATAATGTATATACACCTGATTGTTATTTAGTTTGCCAACTATTTCCAGTAGTTTTTAACTTTCTTTAATACAATAAATGTCTTTTTTAATGTCGAATTTGACTTGCTATTCAGGAGGATCAAGAGAATAAATAATTATACAAACAAATTTTAGTATTAACTAGATTGGTATAATTTAATTGTGCTCTGAGAAAACATCATACAATATATGAAATAATGAAGTTGGTCCTACCCACATCACATGTCATCTCATATGGTTGCATTTTCCTTGATTATGTCTGTTTTAAAACGCATGTTAAGAATCCATTATTGTTACGATTATTATCATTATCATAATTGAGGAATTATGGCGCATCTATGAGAGTTTGTACATAAAAATAGAAGTATGTGCAAGTGTGAGTTGTTAAAACCGTACGCAACAAACATCATTCATGACAACAACGCGAAAAAAGTTCATAATAAAGGAATGAAACTTGGATCGTTTATGATGTTAAGGATAAGGTAATAAAAAACAAATATGGAATGTAGTTGAAAATCCTGCGAACGACGACCACCCGTTTGACCTTCTGAACTAATTTGGCCCTTTTCCCTTTTAATTAAATTTTCTACAAATAACTGCACTTAATTTACGTTATAAGGGAAGGCTAAAACTTGTGATCACAAAGAGTTGCTTGGGTTATTCGCAACCTTAGTAATAAAATTTCATGTAAGAGATTTCTAAAATTGCGGTTTATGTCGATCTTTTCTAACGTTCATATATATATGGCTATGGATTGTGATCTTACACAGATAAGTTGGATATCAACCATTATAACAAATAAAGACAAACTATACATACCTTTTGAAAAAAAAAACTGTTAGTTACAATTCAATCGCTACTATTAAATATATATGTTTACACATAAAACTAAAGATGAGCATTTGGACCCGAATCCCGAAACCAAACTAGAACCGTACCAGAACTGCACTGATTCCCGCTACCCGAATCTCGTTCGTTACGATACCGGTACTACAAAATAAGGTGAAAAAAATTTTGGTACCACCAATTCCGTACGGGACCAGTATCAAATCCGGAAATTCCCAGGAAAAAAAAGGGAAAATCTCGATTTCCCGGTACTGACACCGATATCCGAATCTTGTTCGATACGATACCGATAGCATTAATTTATGCTTAAAAAAATTCGATACCTCTAATTCGATACGAGATCGATACGGTACCGGTACCGTGCTCACCCCTACATAAAACTATATTCTTATACCTTTTACACAATGGAAATTGTGAACAAAAATGTCAAAATTGATCATTTTTTTATGTAAACATTTAAAATTGTGAACTAAAATGTTGGATTTTCATATGGGATGAGCTATCAGGTGCTTGGTTCACTTATCATACGATTGGCATTAGCTGAAACCTTTTTGTCTTAACTGTGGAATACTTGCACTTGATGAGCCATTATAAATCTCTTGAAAAGTTATGAAGATGACGCACTTTAATGAAAACCCGCAACAAGTTTTGCACCAAAACCCTAAAAACCCGTACCTTTGTAAATCTTATTGCTCGAAAAAATAAAATGAATTACTTTTAGTGTGGTGTATCTTACGGCACCAACAAATAAGAGAAAGGAGGAGGATATTTTTGTGAAGTGGTATAAGATGTGTGAGATTTGAAAGAAAAAAAATTGTAGAAAAGGACTATTTTTTGTCTCAAAATTATAATCACATTTTGATTTTAAATTATTCTAAAATTATTATCGTCAAAAAATGGATAAAATAATTTATATTAAATTTACCATATCATTCTTACTTAAATTTATTATTACATATATAGAGAAGTTGTAAAATTAATTGGTCTTAGGTAATTTTTTCATTGTGTCAAAAGTAAAAAAAAAAACTGAAAAAATAATATTTTTATTAAACTGCGTGTTTTTGGGTTAATTATAATAATGAGAGACGGGACTAATAATTAGCTCTATGAAATGCATTTCTTGGAAATCAAAAGTTGGAGTATATGTGTGACGTCCGTCCATCAATCAGAAGTCATACCCGTCAGTCAAACACGGACAAACAAATATTTACAAAATAAAAATAGTCAAAATGACAATTAGAAGTCATACCCTGTCCAATCGGACGGTTTTGCCGCTAGTAATATATATATATATATATATATATATATATATATATATATATATATATATATATATATATATATATATATATATATATATATACATATATATGTATATATATACTATACATATACATATATATGTATATATATATATATATATATATATATATATATATATATATATATATATATATATGTATATATATATATACATAACATATATATGTATCATATATATATATATATATACATATATATGTATATATATATAATATATATATATATATATATATATATATATATATATATCAGGGTTCTAAATAGCGCGCCTTATAGCGGGCTATAGCGTGAAGCGTGGCCTTCACGTTACGAAACAGACTAAGGCGGCGTCTTAAGGCGTAGCGTGCTAAAAAGCGTTATAAAGCGTGATATAGCGCGCTATAGCGCGTAACGTGGCGCTTTTTTTTCGAATTTTTTTGCTGATTTACAAGAAGTTTGCTCGTTTACTAATTTTGGCTATTTAGTTGACTTGGGCTTAGTAATTTTACTATGAAAATAAATCTTTGAGTAACTAATAGCGCGGTTTTGTTTTCAACTAAAATTAAAATATTGATCCATTTTATAAACTCGCTATATAAATACTAATTTATAAATATTTTGTGTCGCTATATGTCACGCTTTAGAAAAACGTCATAGCTTCGCTATAGCTTCTGTAGCTTGTAGCTTGGCAATAACGCTACGCCACGCTTCACGCTATTTACAACCATGATATATATATATATATATATATATATATATATATATATATATATATATATATATATATATATATATATATATATATATATATATATATTATATATATATAAGGTGGAATTATTCTACATAAAAATCTTATAATAAAAAGGATAGGGTGAATTGTGAGGGTGACATGTGTCATCCTTTCAAATTATTATTTCACGTCATATTGTCATGTCAAGTCATCTAACTTTAAAAAAA